>OV815311.1:16010000-16464198 GCA_929108375.1 Gymnoscelis rufifasciata
TGTGTGTGGCAGTTTTGGCCGCAAGGGGTCAAGTTTCGGCGGTTCATCGGTCGCCTACACTGCAAGGCGACACCGCCGTAACAGATGATCCACGATGCTGATACTTTAGTTTATAAGATTAAAATTTTTATGTATGTTAGTCTGTAAGGTATATGTTTATATGGGCCTTAGGTGCCTGAAGTAAATGGTTTATTATTATTATTATAATTCGACCATGTCTCAACTAGCTCTAAATCACTTAATTATAATAATAATTAAACCTGCGTTTTCATTTTGAAAACATAATTCACGTATGTAGGTACCATTAACTAGAATTGCTATACTTTCAACTTCAAAGTCAAAGTCACGCATTCGCGAACTAAAGAGATCTAGGTATCTCGAGCCAAAGTCACTCACTCTTACCAATAAAAGACTTCTCTTGACTTTGAAGCTCGAAACATTGAGAGTTTAATGCTAGTTATCAATATAATATGTGAGTATATTGTGATTTAGTTATTATTTAAAGTGTAAAATATTTTACTAATTCAAATTTTGCCATGTTTCGTCTTCTCAATTGGTTTCTAATATATTTTTCATACGCCTATTAAATAGACAATTCATAGGCAAGGTTTGTTACCTTTATAATTAATTTCAAGACCTTTGTGATAACCCAAAATTTCTGAATAAATGAATATGTAATAAGTAACTAAATCTCGTTCTTAGAAATAAAATAGTACCTCACGATAATTTATAAAACTGTACTATTCCAGCGGAAGTTATTGAACTCAGAGCTATAAATATTTTCCCTCAAACATTCGAAGTCCCTCACAACTGGAATTAGCTGATTGTTTATCGATAGAGTCGATATGAACCGGGACGGTCGTAAACAAACCGTCGCACTTCAAACAGCCTTATTAATTTTCATCGATTCGATGTATGTACATACATTGTACACGCAATTGATTGTATAATCCAAAAGAGTTAGAAAGAGAGAGAATATAGGATATCTGATGCATCATAACCCTTAAATACTACAAAAAAAAAAACTTTTTTATTTAAACTTAATTCACAACTTAATAATATTTCCCTTTCCTTATATAATAAATAAAATTAATTAAAAAATGTAGTTGATGTAATTGCAAATATAACATAATGTGATTTTAATATTTGTCCTATTTTGTCACTTCTTTTGTTTTCATGCACTGTTTCCTACACCCGGTTAAACCTATTCTAACAGGTCTCCCGCAATACAGGCTTGCCTCGTGAGAGGACCACTGCTAAGTGAAATTGTAATGCGTGGTTATAAATATTTTTTTTTGTATCATATAAAATTGCTACACTCTGAGCCGTTAGAGCCGATGGCCAGCCTGACACTAAAATCAGACTAACACTTGCTGTTTTATAAAGGGTTATCATCAAAATCATCATCCTGTCATTATCGTCCATTACGTGGGGTCGGCACATAATATTTGCCATTTCCTTCTATCACCCGTCATCTCAACACTCAACCCTTACAAATGACTATCATCCAAATATTTTAGCAAAATGACTTGCACGTCTCAAGGCTCCGAGCACTTTGGACTCCTAAGTTGTTGTACCAAGATGTATACGTTCATTATGAACACCTATTTTTTTATTTAATGATAGATAAGCCTTCATTTTACCACAATCTCACTTGATGTAAAGTGACGATGTAGTCTAAGATGGAGCATGTAGACCTAGAAGATGGCTTCTCCGGACCACATTACGAAAAACGAAAAAAAGCGTTTCACGCACTGTCTCAGACCCAAGGGTGGTGACAAGCCGCGGCCGAAGCCTACCACCAGAGACTGCACCACCCGGAGGCCACGTGTAAGGATTCAGAGAATTATCACTTACGGACGTGAACAGGTAAAACCTCCAATACCTACTCGAATCGATGACGCCTGCAGCCCTACCAGGAGTTGCCATTAACTACTGTTGAAAATTACAACATGTTGTAATGCCATACATTCGACATATAAACATAAAATTTAACTAAATATTATTTTCAACTTACAATTTTTTTATGCAGAAAAAGATTAAGACACATGCATAACCATCCCACATAGGATTCGAATCTGCATCTCCGGGAAAGCGCCCCGACATGCTATCAATTACCAACGTGTCAATTACGTGCTAAGTCGAATTTCTTCTGCAAATAATATCGGATGATACTCCGAATAACCTAAAATAATTATAGTTAAACCTAAAAAATGAGGTTTATCACTTATTCAAAATCATTGTGAAAAATTAGACAAATGGGGTTACAACATGTTGTAGTCTCCAATAGTCGAAAATGGCAGCTCGTGGTAAGGCTACTGATCCCTCCGTTTAAGATAAATACACGTACTGCCAAAAAAACATCTGAAGCTCGACAAACAGACGCAAGTTCACAGAATTGTTTTCAACATTTGATAACTTTATATAGGAATTCTTCCAGCGTGTTTTGTTTCAATCGACTAGAGTGATGTTTTGTTTAGAATGTTCTCGAGTTATTTGATCTTTCAGGGCGTTTTATTATTGTTTAAGTTAAACTTGAGACGTACATGGTAAGAATAAAATAGAATATAAGGAATTAATTGTCAAAACTTTGTACGTAGATGGTGGTTTTACGAAATAATCGCAACAGTTTGCGAACTCTGCGCGTACAATAAATAATACTAGTAGTAAGGTAGACAACTATAATCAACAAAGATAAGGACTTTAGTCTACAAAGGTAAACAAAAAAACAACAACTTTCTTATCTTTATTATAAATAAATCTTAATTTAAAATTTAAGAAAAACCCCGATTCCAATGCCTTATGTGCACGCGATGCGCTTTGATTTGATACCCCACTCGAGTATATTTGCAGATTTGAGGTTTTCCTTCTCCAATCTCACCCCCATAACTTTTAAACGGCACAACCGATTTTGCATGATACATGTCTAAGAGCACGCGCGCAAAACTCACCTTTCATACAAAAAAACTAAATTGAAATCGCTCCATCCGTTCGGGAGATATTATGTCCTAGACAGACAGATAGACACACAGACAGACACGTCAAACTTATAACACCCCTCTTTTTTGGTCGGGGTTAAAAAGAATCGCACAATGTGTTGGTAAGGGTCTCAACAACGCCGGGAGCAATTTGGCCAATTTGTTTTTACATGGTCGTAGAAGTCCAAGGAAGGTTTTTACGGCGAGGAAATTCGTATAATTGCCAGGAAAACAATTTTGAATAATTACCATATCATAAATAAACAATACATTATAATTTTTTATGCAGAAAAAATTAAGACACATCCGTAATCTTCGCGCACAGGATTCGAAACTGCATCTCCAGGAATCATTGATAATATGGTTTTAGCGCTAGCTAATAATTAAAAAAACAAAATCCAGAGCTGCGCGGTTGGTTTTGAACCCACCCCCTTTGTTTTTTTAGAATGAAAGTCGAAGGTGCTCCCACTTAACCAACGAAAAGTTAATAATGTATGTTGTGCTACATTTAATCATACCGAATACCTCAAGCACTATGTATACAAACTATAAATTACCTTATTTCTTAAAATAGTCTACCAATAAAGAGCTTCCCTTTTCCGTAACACAATACGATTACGTAGATTTTTCCATTGTCTATCTAAACTTGCGATATTTCCTCATCACACCCACTGTGTTGTGTAGTCAACCCGTTAGCCCTCGGGAATATAAATCATTCAGATTAGAAAAGTCCCATTTTCTTTTTTGTGTGAATACAAATTTATTGTTCCCAAATGTAGAAGGATTGATTCGCAGACGAGTCCTGATTACGACGCCGCGCCGCGCCGTTCAAAGCTGAAGAATCAATATTAAAACGTGACTGTCGCGGTATATATAAAACAATATTGGAAAATGTATCGTTACTTTGTCTATTTGTATTTCTGATGTACATATCAAATTTGGAGTGATTGGTTGCTGGGATGTCCCCAACAACCAATCATTCCAAAGAGAAGGTTAAATTTTTTGTTGAACACTGCATACGATTTATTTAAATCCAATATATTTATTTCATTAATTTCAGGTAATAATACGAGTAAAATGGTCTTGGTGGAAAGAGCCACACACTTACATCCTCACAAACTTTCGCGATTATATTATTCAGAAGGATATGAACTGAATTATTATAAAGGTATCCTTGCATGATTATCATAGTATAAAAATTTGTATAATAAAAAACAATTATGAAGAACATCAAAACAATCAACTTTTCAACTATATTCTTATAAATGTAATTAAATTTAAGTAGACGAATAATTGTATTTAATTGAGGATAAGATATGTTAATCTCTGTAATTTTTGTTTTTTCAATTTTGTGATATAGAATAACTGACTGTTGAACATAAAAACCAATTTAAATAACATCAGCTATTTATATTGGCTTTCGGCAGAAAGCGTCTTTCTGCCGAATTGATAAGTAACCCGTCAATACCTATAATAACCCTTTAATCAAAGTCAAAATGATCAAAAAAATGTAAGGCTATTCAGTGAAGATTTTTAAATATTACAAAATATAAATGCTAAAAGTTACAGAAGTATTTGCTGCACTTTATCTGGACTCATATATCTGAACAAGAGAATTTATATTCGTTGGAACTCTCCAAGGAATCAAATTCGGGCATCATTTGAACCTTCAATCTGTTTCATATTACCTCGGGCCTCGGGACAGCTGTGAGACTGAATCACCAATAGATATGAATCCACAAATTTCTAATACTGACTAAAACGCAAAAGTTTGTATGGGTGTATGTTTGTCAGAATTTCAGGATTAGATGGAAATAAAGAACTTACACAATCAAATTATTCGTAAAAAATAGTACATTTATAATCAAATTTTAATCATACAAATGAGTAATTATTTAAATAATACATAAGTTAATATATAATTTGTAAATTAGTTTGAAATATACCTACACTACATATAATATTTTTGAAGTGAAACATCTTTACAATCTTTAGAATCGATGTGTTTTCAAACCGGATGCAACGGAAAAAACGACAGGTAAGCCAATCTTAAACGCTAACAAGGTTAAGCATTGTTGCGCGACGCCAGTACTTGGATGGGTGACCACCCGAACAAAATCTTTTTGCACAGTATTTTTTCACTCACTTCTATCGTATGTGAACCGCACACACACCTTTTTTTATTAATATTTTGTACTTTAATTAAAATTAATGGAGTAGAAGAGATAAATTTAATAAAGAAGGTACTGGTGCTATTAACGTACTCGTGTGCTGTTTTAGATGTCCGCTCGTGATGCAACTAGTCTAATTTATTTAATTAACTAGTGGCCCGCCCCGGCTTCGCACGGGTTTTTATTCATTTTTTTTCCCGGCAATTATTTGTTTTTTTCTCGCCTTTTAAACCTTCCCTAGACCTCCACGAACATTTCAAGACTATGATAAGATAAATCCGTTCAGCCGTTCTCGAGTTTTAATCAGACTAACGAACAACAATTCATTTTTATTTAAATAGATTAGCACGACTTAAAAAAAAATGTATGCGAATTTATAGATGTTTTTTTTTATATTGAGATTGGAACGCGTCGGAATTGCCCGTGTTCTGAGATTTTGCGAGAACAACGTATTTACCCGCGGTAAAAAGCAGCCCATAACATGTAATGCAAGCAATGCCGCGAGCAGAATACTAGTATTTCAGAATAATAGAACCCTTTTCATATCAATTCTGTTTGTTTACATCTTACCGGCAACTTTCTTAATAATAGTAACTTTGGGATTCCGTTTAAACCCTAAAGTGCGGAAGAGGTCGGCTCCAGTTTTGGTTGAAACTTTGATTTGGGAAATTATAATTAAAACCATATTGAAGATAAGAAACCATAAGGCGATAGTCACACTACAAGGAGTTTGCTTGAGTTTGTCTTCAATTATATAATACTGGTACAAATAACAAATGTATATTTTTTATTGTCTGTCTGACCTTAATATAGGGGATAGATTCACCTACCAAGGGAAAATGATAAATTTATGCGAGATAATCCACAAAACGCGAGCAACCACACACTGCGCTGCTTGCTCGTAAGTATAGTTTAATATAAACCATAAAAAAAAGTTGATTTACCAAAAATATTAACAATATTTTCACCTTATAGATGACTTATATATCTATCTATATAAATAAAAATGAATTGTTGTTCGTTAGTCTAATGAAAACTCGAGAACGGATGGGCCGATTTTGGTTTTAAAATGTTTGTCGTAGTCTAGGGTAGGTCTAAGCGGTGAGCAAATAAGGAAAAATTGCCGGGAATTTTTTTCCCGTGCGACGCCGGGGCGGGCCGCTAGTAAACTAAAACAATTTTATGAATTATTCCGCTTTCGGCCACCAAGGCCGCCCCACCAGTGGGGCTCCGTCGACACCTATTTGAATACCGTGTATTTTTCTGTTTAAGTCCGTAAGTGGTAACCCTCTGAATCCTTACACGTGACCTCCGGGTGGTGCTAAGAACGGTCTCTGGTGGTAGGCTTCGGCCGCGGCTTGTCACCACCCGCCGGGCTGGGCCAGTGCGTGAAGCGATTTATTCGTGTTTCGTAATGTGACCCGGAGAAGCCATCTACCTTCTAGGTCTTCATGCCCCACCTTAAACCACATCGTCACTTGATATCAGGTGAGATGTTGGTCAATAGATCTAGATTGAAAAAAAAAATCTATGATGAAATTTAAAGAAGTTGCAACTCGAATATAATTATGTTTTTCCTATTTATATATGAGTAATTTTTAGATAGTCAGATAGTTTTATTGCATAAGTCATTCTATTCATTAATATGTTATGCATTTGTTTTTGGGTATTCAATTGTGAATTATGTTAATTTAATTTTAGTTCGTACGTTTATCTTAATGTCATGACAATGTCATTGTACCTATTCTATAATAAATAAACATTATGTACAGTCAATCTCAATTGCCAATGTCCTTTATGTACTCAATCCTTTAAAACTCATTACGCACGTGTGGCGGTAAACTTTACATTGTAGTGTAATTCAGTGTTATTAAAACAGATTGTTTCGGCTGGATTGTCGGGTTCTCATTACTGTGATAATTTAATTTGCGACGTGCAAACTGTGTTAATTAGAATATGAATATAATATCACAGACATAATAGAGGTATACGTGATTTGCTAGGCAACATTAATCATAAGCACCAAGATACAAGACACAAAATCATTTATTTCCATTGTTTGGTTTTACAAATCTTAGAAACGTTTAGGCCTTAATTCCACCACGCTGGCCAAGTGCGGGTTAGTGAATGTCGCATGTCCTTCACAGACATTCTCACAAACTAAGAAATTTTATCTCTATAATATTGGTATAGATAGTTGCAAATGCCCGTTTGCAACTATATGTGTGGGAATCGTGAACTACTTTTTTTTTAAACTGATAAAGCTGTGTTGTTCTTTTCGCTTCTCAATTCCGTAAAAAAAAGAGCGAACATTCAAGACAATGTTATTTCCTTATTAATTAAAAAATATATATAATTATCTTTAAGTTGATCTGTCCATGTATGCCCTGTGCTTCTAAGGAAATACAAATTTAATATAAAGCACTCTCCTAATGTAAGCCCGCTTAAGTACATTTTATACAAATATTAGTCTAACACGACAGTCTTAAATTCATTGCCGACGAAATTCGCTCAATTTTCACGCCATTTTCGGTTCTATTATCAAGGTAAAAGTTTGGAGACCTTTGTCTTCACGGAAATATTGGATCTAATTTGATTTGATGAATGACTTCATTATTTTTATGAGCGCGTATTGTTTCTGCTAGAGTCGTCTGGAGATGAAGGAGGGTAATATTTAAAATTTGTCATTGTCATTCAGCCGTAAGCCGTCCATTGGAGTTATTTTTATAGATTTATATATATAAATCTCGTGTCACAATGTTTGTCCTCAATGGACTCCTAAACCACTTAACCGATTATAATAAAATTCGCATACCATGTGCAGTTCGATCCAACTTGAGAGATAGGATGGTTTTTACGGCGAGAAAAATTCGAATAATTTCCGGGAAAATTTTATACCCGTGCGACGCCGGGGCGGGCCGCTAGTAGATTTATAGATATTTTTGCAGGAAATGCGCTGCACTTTTCGATACAAAAAAATACTAAATCTACTTACTTCAGACTTCAATCATAGGCACTGCCAAATAATTTCATTTTTTATATTATATTTTAGGTGTGTTAATATTATGTGATGTAATATGTAATTTTTAAAATTGTCAAATATATTTATTTACTTGCTACAAAAACAGGAGATTCTCTTACAAATATTTTTTATCGATGGGTTTTCCTTTGACATGTGTTATTCCTTTGTAATTCAATGGAAAGAGAAAACAGGCAAGATTCGGAGAAAGCCCATTGGATTAATTCACTGACACGTTCAAAGCTTTGACAGGTGTAATTGGTGCACTGGGTTTCTAGTTATTGTAGTATAGAGGGGTCTGACATGTAGTTTCCTAAGTTGTTGCGAACGCATTTGAGAAAAAATATCGAGGAATACGTTTTTGTGAAAGCCAATTGTATCGAAGATCGCTAAATCGAATGGCGGACTAATTAATGTTGACTCGGCTTGGCTGTTATATGAGCTGGAAGATGGTTACGCATAGATAATTGATGATAAATGGTCATACCAAGCCGCGGGAATTGCCTTCAAACCTAAAAGACAAAAAAATATCGAATAAAAATGTCAAATCTACTGCATTTATTATAGTTAACATTTAGAGGGATAATGCATTTCTGTTGCCACTAATAACAACAAATACTAAAAAAACAAAATGAATAAATACAAAAGGAGGCTTCCATATAACAAGCGTGATATTTATAACGTCAGGCAACGTTGTATTTGGCAATTTGTAAAAAAAAGCGAAGCGACCAGATACCATAAATTTATTTCCTACTTATATACTTTAAGCACTTAAGATTTTGTTTTTTTGTAATTTATTTTGACGAGTCTAAGTTTTGTAAAACCAAACTATGGAAATAAATGATTTTGTATCTTGTATCTGTATACATACATCTTTTTGAACTTTAAAAAAGAAAAACTCTTATTTCTAATTACTTTTCAAATGATTATGATATAAAAAAAAGTCTAGACTTTCATTCCGAAGGTCGTGGGTTCAAACCCCGCCACGCACCTCTGGATTTTTCTTCTTGAGAAATTTATGTGCGGTTTAGACACGTTTAACGGTGAAGGCAAAACATCGTGAGGAAACCGGCATGTTCTGATAACTTTGTAGAGTTTGAAGGACATGTGACCAACCCGCACTTGGCCAGCGTGGTGAATTAAGGCCTAATCTCTCTCGCCAAGAGAGAAGTCCCTGAGTCCCAGCTGTGGGAACAGTAATAAGGTGATGATGATGATGGTTATTAACAATATTATGACTTAAAACAGGTAATATACCATTTGTGTTCCGTGATCATGGCGCTTGCGACAGCTTAGAAATATCTAAAAACTGAAAAATCTTATTTTTCTTGTTTTTTATTACAAAAAGAGTATAACTATACCATGAACCCTAGGTGTTGTATTATACCATCTCATACTCACAATTTATGTTACGTTCACAAAGTCAAAGTCAAAAGGTTTAATTCCTTAGAAGCACATGGCCTACATGGACAGGTCAACTTAAAATAAAAAAAAAACTAAATTGTTTATACAAAAAATATCAAGGAGATAACATTGTCTTGACAGTTTGCTTCAATGTTTTTAAGTTGCAAAGCACTGAGTTGAGAAGCGAATAGAACAACACAGCTTTATCAGTTATTACAATTTTGTAGTTATTACAACTTTGGGGTTCTTATTTATAGGTAACTATTATACGTCACATTTTCATAAGAAATGCCTCCATTAATCATTATCAAGCGAAAGGTTTGAGAATATCTGAGCTCACAAGTGGAGGGTCTCATCGAGTCGCGATAATTCTGCGCCGCGCTCAAAGCTTTGAGCTTTAATTGGTGGCGCTGGGATCATCATGAGAAAACCTGAGTTACGTAGGCAGTTGTACTCCCGGCGTAAAAGAGGTGTGTTATAAGTTTGACGTGTAAGTCTGTCTGTCTGTTTGTGGCATCATAGCTCGTGAACGGATGAAGCGATTGCAATTTAGTTATTATGTATGAAAGGTGAATTTCGCTCATGTGTAACATCAATATCAATGATGAATTAGTGTGATGAATATCAGTTGAATCTTTTAAAAATTATGAGGGGTAACGGTGGGGAAGAAAAACTGAAATTCTGCAATTATGCAAAAGAAAGGATTTCAAATGAAAGCGCTTCGCGTGCACATTTCAAAATTGTATGACTTTTACTAAGGAATGAATTTTTTTTTTAGTTTTTGATTTCTATTATGTTCGACTTATGGAAACCGCAATGTTAACCCTTTTTCTGCTTCCAAGGAAGCTTCCTTTTCATATCCAAGGGAAATTTAGCAAAAAAGGGTTAGCTGACACAACAATAAAGCAGAGATTCAACAATAAATACTGCTTTCAAATACAAATTCAAGAATTTAACTTTAATGTAATTCTAAGGATTTTCTAGCTACGTCAGAATATATTTACATAAATATTTAAAAATAAACTTAAATTAACTGAAATCTAGTCAAATATAATCTAAGAAATGGAAATAAGGTTGCCTTGAATAAAATACTTCACTTTTATGAATATTTTGTTGAGAAGCGTATCACCCCGCCTACCAATCGTTACGCGATTTATTGGCAAACTCGAAAGATAAATTAAGATTACAATCAATGAGGAGAAGTTAGCACTAGAGGACTTGGGATGCTACAAGATACAAAATCATTTATTTCAATTGTTTGATTTTTAACCCCCGACTACAAAAGAGGGGTATAAGTTTGACGTGTCTGTCTGTCTGTCTGTGTGTCAGTCTGTTTGTCTGAGACATCATAGCTCCCGAACGGATAGAGCGATTTCAATTTTTTTGGGACTTCTCTTTTAGCGAGAGAGATTACCACCACGCTGCACTGGCCAAGTTCGGGTTGGTGAATGTCTCATATTATTCAAACTCTATAAAAGTTCTCAGAACAAGCCAGTTTCCTCACGACTTTCCTTAGCACTAGGTATTTGCAAACCCAATCAATGAGGCACACCAAATGAAAAAAAAGCAAAGGCAAGCATATATCAAAAGGCTGTAATGATGATGCTGAACAATCTTTAATCATTTTGAAATAAAGACAATGAAAGCTTTGTTCTATTTTTTTACTATAACGTTACTCATAAATCTGCCTCCGTGAATCATTAGAGGCGAGGTTTGAGAACACACAAGAGGAGGGTCTCGCTGAGACGCGATAATTCAGACTCGCTCAAAGCTTTGAGCTGTAATTGCTGATGACACGGGGATCTTGTTACTGCGATATGGGGCTTCGTTTGTATTTTTTCTACTTGTTTTTCGGTCTACTTGATACAGATTTTCCGTGAAATAACTGTGTTGTCTACGTGGGAGCATACACGATTTCCGAAATCGACAATTCCGAAGGCCCACCGGCGCAAATCTGGATTTTAACTTTTGGCAAAACATCGCTTAAAGATAATTTACTGTGCAGGCAAAATAAAGTAAGGAAATCACCTTTATGTTCTTAGGACTTTAATGAGCTTGAAGGACGCGTGACATTCACCAACCCGCACTGTGGCCAGCGTGGTGAATTAAGGCCTGATCTTTCTCGTCAAGAGGGAATTCCATGTGACCCAGCAGTGACTGCGTTATTATAGGTGTTTATGTTGGTTATAGATTTGCGAGTGATTTGCGAGTGGTGGAAGAGCTGACGCTGCCCTACGCGGGTGCAGGCGACACGTGGTTCTGTAGGAAGACCAGCGCTGATACTAGTTTTCTGGTACCTATTCAAACACATGCTGAGACGTAACCGTTTTTCCTAGCTAATGTTTTTGTTTTCTTCTTATTTTGTGTGTTGTATTTATTATTTTTTGTAATAATAATAAAAAAAAAAGTAAGTGCATGTTGTCTTTCAAAATGTAATACCTAGATATAAATTATACTTTGTTTGTTTTTTTTTTATCTAACCTATGGCACTTCTTAGGCTTTTTTTCATCGTTTCATAAGATTCAGAGATTAACCCTACAAAGACACAAAGAATCTGACAAACTTTACCTCTTTATGATATTAATATAGACAAGAAATATATTTATAAAGAATAAAAGATTTCTCAGTATCTCTACAAGTTGAGATAAGAACATACTTGTGACTAAGTGGATGTTTTTCATAGAAGAAAAACGGGAGAAACGGCGCTCGAGGTCAAGCAGCGGAAACGGATGTCACAGATAAGAAGTAGGTACTTAGTTACTTGTTCAGTGAGTTGAAAAGGCTTTACTTCAAATTTAAGACTTTGGCATATATCTTTTAACGCGCCATTGGATTCTTAATGATTAACCCAAATTTCATAAATTTATTTCACTTTCAATATCAGACTTAAAGTAGGTTAACAGAATTATTGATAAAAAACGTTATTCAAAAACCTACGGGGAGACTTAAATTTATAAGGAAATTAGATTAGGAAAAGACCAGAATTGTCTATGAGAATCACCATATGTCTATATGAAGGTCATTTGATAAACTAAATTTAAAATTTAAAAAAAAACCGATTCCAAATCCTTTAAAAGTGAAAAAAAATTATATTATTTTGTAATGTGTACGCGATGCGCTTCCATTTGATAATCCACTCTTGTTTTGCACACATTCCATTATTTTTCCCACATTCACCCCCACAACTTTTAATTTTTTTTATTGTCATCAAACATCTCGTAGAACATTCACGCTTTTAATACAAACAATAAATAAACTGAAATCGCTTCTTCCATGCGGTAGCTATGATGCCACATACATACAGATTAAACTTAAAACCTCTCAATTTCACTCTTTGGGGGTTAAAAATAAGTTAATGTTTTGTAACTAAATTATTATTTATCAATTAATTTCAAAATCCTCAAACATTTCTAAAAACAAGTAATAGCCCTTGAGGTTAAAAACCCTTGACTCTTTGACCTTTAAAATTCTCCAAAATCTCTAAAACTCACCGCAAGCTCCGCTTATCGCGACCCAGACAGATTTCTTTTCATTTAATTTATCGGACACAATATCCGCCTCCGGCATAACTTACATTCATATTTATCAAATTAGATATTCCTAGAATTTTTCCGTTTAATCTCGCTTGGCATTTGGGTAACGATTCAGTCAGAACAATGTCTGGGACACAACTTTGTCCGGGTTCAAATTCAAATTCAAATTCCTTTATTTGCACGAACATAAGTAAAAAAAGTAAGGTCTTAAAATAGCTATAGGTACATTTATGTTCTACCACATTCATTTGGCATAAAAAATTAAAATGGATAAATTAGAAATGTAATTTGGTTATAAGTTATACAAAACATGTCAATTAAAATTTTAGTGAATTAATTAATAATGTCATTTTATTCTTAATCTATCCTTAAACATTATGTTTCTTACAATGGTCAAAGTATTCATTCATTGTGTAAAAACAGCAGTCGAGTAACCAATGATGCAACTTTGATTTGAGCTTACTCAATGGTAGATCTTTAAATGTTTTGGGTAGAGCGTTAAAAATTTTAATGCACATGCAAAAGGCATTCTTTCGACTTATCGACAAGTTGAATCCAGGATAATAAAGCTCGTTACAGGTTTTATTTCTTAATTCTCTTTCGCGGCCTTCTTTGCTTCTTTGTAATATTTTAACCTCTTGGTTTGTTTTAAAGAACTCAGGTTGAGACTTAACAAAGAGTATTGATTGCTTAATCTACAAGCAAGTCAGGGGCAAAATTCGCAACTTTTGAAAGATCGGTCTACAAGAGTCCAGTCTATAGGCCCTGTATATGGATCGTACACATCTTTTCTGAACAATGAAAGCCCTATAAATTTCTGATGAATTTCCCCATAATAATAAGCCGTATTGCAGAATTGCACCTACATAGCCATGATATGCCTTAAGAGCTGCGTCGAGAGAAGAAATGTCACGTATACGTCGCAGGGCAAACACAAATTTGTGTTAGATTGTTATCCCTGGATCAGAATATTTTGGGAGGTTGTTTCTGTTCTAGTCCGTTAGTGTTAACTATTTGAATCCTTACACGTGACCTCCGGGTGGTGCTAAGAAAGGGCCCTGGTGGTAGGCTTCGGCCGCGGCTTGTCACCACCCTCCGGGCTGGGCCAGTGCGTGAAGCGTTTTTATCGTGTTTCGTAATGTGGCCCGGAGAAGCCATCTACCTTCTAGGTCTTCATGCCCCAATTTAGACCACATCGTCACTCTACATTAGGTGAGATTGTGGTCAAATGAAGACTTATCTAGCATAAAAAAATCCTGATAATATTATAAACGCGAAAGTTTGCGAGTAAGTATGTAAGTTGCTCTTTCGCGTAAAAATACGAAATGGATATTGATAAATAATATAACTTATACATCAGAATAACACACATACTATTTTTAACCGCGATAAAATGATTTATGGGGGCTTTTGATTATATAAATTTACTACAAATCGCACGAATGCGTTATGTCGCGCAAAAATTCAATGCAATGTATCGTCGTTAGCAAGACGAAAGAAAAAATACCTGCATAATTTTTCTATATTATAAATGGCAGACTACTTATTTTTTTTAGTCATGTACCCTTATAAACCTGGGCCAAAATTCTCAGAAGTAAGAAAAGATTTTTGTTGTATTTTTTCCTCGTTGTTCATTCTTTTAACTTCATTACTTCGGGAAAAAATATTAATTGTTTATTGAATTATGAAACCTGAAATGTTCTATATTACTGAATTGGCAATTGTTGCCAACCAATCTATAATATAATCTTACTATGAAATATCAGACGTAAAAGTCCTTTAGAAACACAAGATTACCACAGGGCTAATTGCTATCGTGTATTTTCCCTAGAATTCCATAAAAAATATTTTAATATATAATAGAGAAGTCCCTGTGTCCCAGCAGTGGGAACGTTAATAGGGTGATGAGAATGAGAGAATATACAAAATAATGTGTTAAGTATATTAGATAAAAAACACGTAACGTAAAAGCTTAGTTATCTTTGCTTAGTGCAATAATCCTGAAATTAAAAATAATATAAAATTGTTTTTTGCACATAATAAGCGTTATTTCTGCCCTTCCAAGGTCAGCTTACACCAGACCTAAATAGATTTTTACGTCTGGTTCTTCGATACACCGCAACTTTAAGATTCCACGCACGTATCTGGAAAAATGATCTATCAACGAGCTTACAATTCGAGTCACAGCCAGGAATGGTATCGGCTCTGCCATCTATCCGGTCCCTAGGCGCCAAATTTATATCAAACATAAAACCTTCAATACGATATCTACCTGCCGCTAGATAAATCAGTCTCTCCGCGCCGCAACATTACTGTTCTGAAAGTGAACATATCTGTTGGGTTTCGAGTCGTTTCTGACTTCGAAAAACTAGACAATAGCATAGATAAAAATGAATAGATGTTACTCGTGTTGTTGCTGAATTGGGTGTGTGAATTGGAATGGTTTGAAATAGAACGAACGTTCGAACGAAACAAGTTTATACAATTTTAACAGATACCTCGTTTTATTTTGTTTTATAAAACCGTTTTGTCTAAGTTTTGGGAGCACACTCAACTTTCTCGACAAGTCAGCACACGGTGAATACGTTATTTAGGAAACCAGTTGGTAAATATGAAATTCAAAAATAAAATGATTATATGAATCCTACTAATTGTTTAATTCACTGTAAACATTTGTATTTTTTTCCGTACAAACACTTAAAAACAATTCGTTGAAAACTTAAATCAATAAACTCCTAACAGATAGAACTACAAACATTGACATAAGCAATGACCCAAACATTCTATTTCACTTATAAGTCGAGTAAAATCAACCAGGTATAAAATATATGGCTTAAAGGTATTATTTAAACATATTCTACAAACAAGGTTATTCAGAGTATAAGCCCCATTTTGTTTTCCATAAATTTACTGACTTTGTGATGCTCAAATGTCCAAAACTACTTTTGCCCTGAAACCCGTATAAGCCCTCAAAAGATATTCTGGGAAATTTTGGATTCCATCGAAATAATGTAATATTACAAAGGAAACATTAAAATGTGTAAATGATTTTCCCGGCGAGTTCGCCCCGGGCCTGCCACTCGTCGAGAGAACCAGTAAAGCCTTCCCTCAGAATTACTCACAATTGTAACTGAATTCAAAGATTTTTGTATAATGGTAGTAGGACACCCTGTATATTTAATTTGATTTTTTATACATCATTCCTCAAAATTTAAGCGCACTATATATTATGGATCTTGAGATACAGCGGTGAAAGTCGGGCAGACTAACCAACGACGAACTCTCAATAAAAGTCTCTTATTACGGAACCATATAAATCAATCTCCAAATACTGCGGAAAGAATCTAGTCAAGTTTAGCCCTAAATAAACACAGCTAATTGAATTACTCCGAAAGAAACATACAAAAAAACACCAACAACCTATTACCACCTCTCCATCATCGTAATAAAGACTGTATTGCGTTGCTTCGAGAATTGACAGCGAAATTGATTGATGAAATAATTGACGAACGGCAATTGGCCGCCCGGTCCCTTTGTATGAGCAGGAGTGTGTTCAGGACGTTTTTGTGCAAAATCAGAATTTATCAGGTTTACAGGCGTGAAATGAGATGGGGCTTCGAAGTTAATTGCCTTTTAAAATCTATACAAAGGAAATTTTAAAGGCTGATTCGAATTTCATATTATTTCACCGAAACAGAAGGGGCGTTGATTTTTTTTAATGTATTTGATTGAAAGGGCTTACTTTTGTTATAATAAATAAATAAATAAATAAATATTTCCAGACATTTCACACAACAACATCTAGCCAACGTGGTAAGCTCTAAGCTTGTGTTACGGGTACTAGATATCTGATATACTTAATATAATAGTCATACATATATAGATATTTTTTATTATACATATTAAACACCCAGACCAAGGAGATCGTGCTTGCAGAACATACAAACACTTTCACCCTCGGCGGGAATCGAACCCGCTACCTCTTGCGCCGCAAGCGGACCCTCGCCCACCGCGCCACTGAAGCAGTCAATAATGGAGTATAAAGAACTAAATTGTAACTGCAAGTAGAGGTCACTTAATATAACTTAATGGTCAGGTTTCGGAACAGGTTGTTGATAAAACAGTTTAAATAACAAGTAAATTTAAATGAAAAGATCAATTTTAAATATACCATTTACTATATATTGAGTTATCCTCTATACAGTAAGTAAATGGTATTACTTACGCTGGACTGATTCTTATGATATGGATTTTGGTCCAATTTGGAGGCTTCAGCTTCCTTATTACATAAAATCAATAAACATACCTATAAAAATGATTACAATCCATTCTCTCGAGAAAAAATTGAGAGAGGATCTCGAATTAAGAAGATCAAAGAATGAAATTTTTTGATGTTGGTTGAAGATGACAATATTTTTAGTTTTGGTAAATGACATTTACATTCTAATTGAATGTTTCAAGTTAATTGAAATTGACGAGCTCTTTGGCTCGGTGGGCGAAGGTCCACCTAAGGCGCAAGAGGTTACGGGTTCGATTTCTGCCGGGGGACCAGATTTTGCACGACCTAAAATAATCAGGCCCCTAACACCCATAGTACATACAAGCTCTGATTAGGTGATGCTGTGTTATTAGTCCGTGAATATGTATAAATCTTTTTATATCTATAATTAATGATAGAGAATTCAATTCTAATATCAAATACCATCAATTAGAAAAGACATCATCGTATTCACTACTTAATTCGCAATTTAAATTCGCCCGCTATAAAACCTAATACAGCTAACAATTCGTCTTCCTGGGTGTTTTCGTAAACAAAATTTATTGTACTTGTAAGCCGTTGCTCTGGAATTGTTCCGAATTCGCTCGAAATCTCCTTTTGATGGTAGCGAGTTGTGTAGGAAACTGTATCGTCGAGTAGGATGCATTCTGCGACTGTGCTCAGAACTTGTAGAGTAAGAGCTGTAGACGAATTGAAGGTAGGAAATGGTAAGGGGATTGTAAATTGTATCCCAATCGCTTTTAGATTTCGAGGCCTTAAGCTTCCTAATGACCTCTAGGTTCCAGAAGATTTTTTACAAAAAAATATTCATTTTTGTTATGATAAACAAAAATTAATCTATAGAGGAAAATATCCAATTAAAAATCAATAGGATATTTATAATCATGTTGTTTCATTTTTTATTCAAATACCTACAGATTTTTTTCTATGTGGTTGACTAAAAATTGTATATTAACACTATCACGGTTAAAAACCAACAAGTCCCAGTTACTACTATTTAATCATCATACGTCATCAAAACTCATACATATTTATGGGTTAACTTAGGCTAGTCCGCAGTTACCACAAATATAACTAAATCACGTGTTAGGGCGTAAACTTCAAACCACAATTCTCCGTCTTATATTGACGTGTGTAATAATAATAACGATGACCGCGTTATACGTAACCACAACGGCACCTCAACGTAACGACAAGGTAACGACAGTGGAATAGTCCTTGGATTTTCTACGAGATGTCGATACTCGGGGGCTTCACTCGATAATACAAAGTGGAGAAGAATTAATAAGGTCATGGCGCGTTGGTGTAACTGGCTATCACGTCGGGACGCTATCCCAGAGATGCAGGTTTGAATCCACAACCACCAAAAACTTTGTGCAACCACAAAAAGCTGCAGCGACACTTCACATATCGACGCTGCGATGTGACATAATTATATTGTACCTATGTGCGGGTTGACCTATAAGGTTGGAAAACAGCCTAGTGTTCCTGATAACTACAATTAGTGCAATAATAAATCCAAAATAGGATATAATCATAAAAAAACATAAGTTTTGCTTGCTCGATACATCTATACTCATATTATAAAGGCGAAGTGTTTTTTCTATTCGCTTCTCAACTTAGTATAAAACATTGAAGCGAACTGTCAAGACAATGTTATTTCCTTGATATTTTTTGTTTAAACAATTTACTTTATTAATTTTAAGTTGACCTGTCCATGTAGGCTATGTGCTTCTAAGGAAATAAACGTTTTGACTTTGAATGCGCTTATCTCAGGAACAACTGATCCGATTAAAAAAATTGTTTCAGAGATAAATAGCCCATTTATTGAGGAAGGCTTTAGGTTTTTTTACCTTGGGAATATACGATGTTACCGCGGGTAAATCCAAAAATACGGGCAAGGCCGTCCTAGCCATAGCAGCCGAGATAGTGTAATAATATAGGTGATAAACTCTGGGCTCTCGGGAGGTGTGGTCGGTGCAGGGCACAGCAGACAATCTTATTACACTTCCGAGAGACAGGAATTTAATTTTGAACAGAGGGCGCTTCAGTTCCCTGAATTTAAATTACAATATAAAATCCTGGTTTACTGTCACTCTAAATCTGGTATTTTTGAAGCGTAATTTAAGAGTATTATTTAAGTTTATAACCCTCAGTTAGTTTTATTTTATATATCATATATTTAATGTTAGTATTTTGCCCTGCAGTGGGACAGAAAACAGTAACTAAATATTAATTATAATTTTAGTCTGTAAGGTATATTATTATATGCCTTTGTTAGATATTTTATGTCTTAGAAGTAATCAAAATATTTAAGCTCGTGATTTTTATTTTCTTAAATCTAAATAATTTTAATACAAGGGTACTTTTTAGTCAAACACCTACAAAATGTGAATGGCCTTGTTAAACTCATTAGTTTAATTAGGCAATTCAAATGCTTTGCTAAAAAGTTTTGAGTATGTATCCTCAATCCTCATATTATCTAATATTAGAAAAAAAGACGCTTAAAAATGTTGCCAACACAAAAAGAAGCCGTGTTGGCTTAGTGGAGCATTCTCGACTTTTCATTCCGAAGGTCGAGGTCGATTATTATAACATTGTTACTACTTCTAGTAAGCTTTAAAAGAGGAAGAATGTATATGTGGAACGTTGTTTGTCTTTTGTTTTTCACAGGTTTTGCTTAAAGGCATATCAAATTAAAAAATAAATAAACTAACAAGTAACATAGCTGGTGAATTAGATATTGGTTTTGAATTTTTTAAACATTTTAAAATTTTCCAAAAACATACTATGTAAAAGCACTTAATTGTAAAAAATCTTATCATAAAAATCGTGCGTTATAAGTAGTTATAAGATATAAGGCGAAAAATAGGTGTCTATTATTTACTACTATGACTAAACAAACTAAACAGAATAGCTATTTTTTATGTTGTCGTGCGCCTATTGTCCTTGTTTCCAGTATTTGTCTCCGCTGTCTATTTATTCTATTCGGTTGGGAACTCGAACAAGTCGCTTCCAAAAACTTGACGACAAGAACAACTTCCTAAGTCCACGGAACTCGTGTCTTTGAGCTGAATCGGGTCGTTTAAGAGCCGCTTCTGTCTAAAATAATTGTGTTGTGTTTGTTTTCTACTACAGTCAAAATTTCTTGTCTTCTCGCTTGAATAATATAATTAATCAGATATTGTCTGTTTGTGACAGCCTTGTACATCAAAGTTATCACAATACCAGTTTAAAAGTACGCTATAACTTTTGTAATGCCAATTTCTATTAAATTTTGACAGTTGTGAAGTTAACAGACGTAAAATTACATATGTAATTTACAACAACTGGAAATGAGAGAGGCCTATATCCAGCAGTGTTCGTCCCAGGGATGATGCGATGATGATGATGCAATAAACGTATTTTATATGAAAACCCAAAGTTATTAATTACACTTTTTTTTTTCTTTTTTCTTTTTTTTATTACTGGTTTGCTCTGAAGCATTTACAATATAACAATAATAAGAATTGTTATTTAGGTACAAAAAAACTTTTCCATAAAAAGCAGCAACATTTTGCTTAAAAGGGTATAATTTACCAAGAGTGGCCTAAGACTAAATCCCCATAGCGGAGAGCACTTGAGCCGAGCGGAGGCTCAACCCGAAATAATGTCACGCAAAAATATTAAAGAAAATGCCGCTAAAACGACAGTGCTGCTGCCTGGTGGCAAAGGAGCAAATTAAATGAGCGTCGCTCTACGTCTAAGATCATTTTGGGAGCATATAATTTACTCAAAATATTCAGGTATAAACAAAAATATAATAAGATTATTTCTTAAAATATATAGTCCATTAACTTTGAAGAAGGAGTTTTGTGCAAATCATTTCTTACATTCAGAGGTGCATATATGCGTACTATATTCTAGACTCATGACCATAATTTCATAATAATCATAATCACACGAATTTATTGCCTTTTAATTGATGATTGCCTTCATCGTTAAATAACGTGCTTTAAATCCAAATCCATTAAAAAATCCACCACCATCTTCCACCGTTAGGATCCACGACCACTTAGCCAACACGTATCACCATCATATCGGCCATGGAACATCTAGTGATCATATTTACATATTTATGCTCGTTTTTTTCTTTGGTGTACCTCAAGTTTGTTTAACTCGTCATAATATTAAGCTTCTTATAACCATGGAAGTAACCATGTCCGACTGTCATCATCATCAATCTGTAGCTCCAGTTAAATAATTCTGCGAATCCATTTAATCAATTGTGTATGTGTATGTGACAGCTACACGGCGTGACGTGCGGTCCGGCTGAGTGCCCGTTCATAATGTAAACGATGTGTACGTCTGACAGATGATCTGTGCTCCTGTCGGTTTGCTCCCATCTCAATAAGTGGAGGGCATTTACAATATTTGTTTTAATTTATAAAAATAGGGTTTTAATTAATCGAACCTGCGCGACAAACAGACTGCAAAGAGGTAGTGGCGCACGGCGGACGTGATAGTATTTTTTCTTGCTAACGAATTATCAAGAGTTAACTGTATGTACTTAACTGATTGGTAATTAATTTATCAAGCCTCAAGCCCTGGATGCTCTTTATATCCGCAAAACTAACAAATCTTAAAATATGTGTCCAGTATTTTTGGAGTTTACTCCTTAAGAAACGATTTGAGTTATAAGGCCCGGTACGGAAATTTTATGGGGAGTAAAATCAAGTGTAACACAAAAGTTGAGGCGTTACGTAGAAAGAGACAAACATATAAATCTGTAGGATTCAACATGTAAAAGAATGAGATAGAATACCGTCGAAACGTCACGTTCGAAATAAGAACTTTAACGCATTTTGATTGGTTGTTTGTTGTGTCTCTGGAATGCGAGTTACCATTTTTGACATTCGAACGAAACGTTCGCGTACGTTCGTACGCGTTCGAAAAAGTATTCGTCTAGCATTCACTTAGAATTTCTCAGTGAGTAGAGGTGAGAGTGCAAAGTTATTCAGTAAAATCATCAATATTTACAGAAAAATTTTGGTTGGACGTTCTTTTTCACTTGGATATCGTCTTACAAAGATAGCTTTTACGTTTTTGTGCAGGGAACTAAAACAATTGACGAATTTATGGTCCTCTCAACGCGTTTCGTTGGAACATATAATAAGTACCTTCTGTTATTTATTAATTAAAATATTAAAAAGAAGCTATAGTTTCGACACCTAATTAATTTGTTCTTTGCAGTATTTAAGAATGATATTATAATGAAAGAAATCAATCATCCTAAAATTTATTTTTTTGATTGAACACCATTATTATCATTTTGTAACATACTTTATGTAATACGCTTTAAATTGAAGTAATATAAACAATCCGAATAATTACAGATATGTATATGTTTGTTTCTCTTATCATTTTAGCAGATGCGTTCATGTACCCTTTTTTCTATTCGATGTACATATATCATAATATCGTTCGTAAGTAGTAAACTCCAATCGTGCGTCGTAGCTGACACACACACACACTTTTTATACGGAGTATCAAACGATTAACATAATACTTTTTTTTTCTATTCAATGATAAGGTGCCAACAGATGCACAATGTTCGTCCACAGTTTCCATTCAAGAACTGAGTTAAAGATAAAGATAAAGATCATTTATTTGCATAAACATGTGTAAATGTATGGTATACAGTCAAAGATGTGTGTCGGTATCAACATGTTTTACCAATTTCGGTGTACAAATTAAGAGAAATGGCATGCAAGTCACTAATATATAACCAAATAATTTTTTAATTAATGTCAAAAATTAAATCAAATATCAATCAAGAAATTATATAATAAAAATTAGTACCTACATGTTAGTCCAAAGTCAAAATTTATCATTTAAGTTACTACTGCTCGTAATTCTATATTTTCTGAATTCTAAATTCAAGACATAAATATCTATAAGATACTTAAGTCCCCGGCTACGTCGAAATAAGCATTCACACGGTCAGTGATCTAGCGAACTAGCGCTGTATTGTCGGAGTCATCGCTAAGCCGCGGATTAGGGCGGGCGGCCGGCGCTGGGCGGTAACGACTCTACTGACGGGTTATTTACCCTGTGACACGTCACTCAAGATATTTTCCTCTGATTAATGTACTGAGAGCTAGCCCCGTGGTGCTAAAAGCATTATAATGAATTTCCCGCGATATTTTTAGGTAGTAGGTGTTACTATAACAAATATTTCCAGATAATCCAAACAAAACACCCCGCGTTAAGCAGCTCTAAGCTTGTGTTACGGGTACTAGATATCTGATATACTCAATATTATAGACATACATACCTACATTGTTATTTTTTATTATACATTTAAAACACTAAGGAGAACGTTCTTGCATAATATGCAAACACCTGACCCATCTGCGGGAATCGAGCCCGCTACCTGTTGCGCCGCAAGCGTTCATACAAATTTTATGGTATGAATAAGTTGAGTATCAGTTAAATGTGTTCAGTATTATGATACAAATGGGCAACACCGTGGATTGAACAATATTGATTTTTTTAAGAGGATGCAACGCAATCGCGTGATGTTTATGCATTTAGGCATTTATCAACCCTTTGAACCTTTCGCGTGAATACTTTTCTTGTTCATGATTATGTATGGTACAATAAGGCGAGCTTAATGTTTAAAGAATTATCTACTTGCCAACCTTAAAACACGTCCGTATTTGGTCAGAAACCTACTTTGAAAAGGCCGTTTTGAGCCGAAACCCTCAACAATTTTGAAAAACGTGGAGAATATCATGTGGTGTAATTGAATTAATTATTAATTAAATGAATCAATACTTACCACTGGCAGTTTAAGGTCTTCGTATATTAAAGTTCTTCAGGTTTCACATCAGTTTTGGCTCAAATTACACATTTTGAGGAAGAAATCTGAAACAATACAACAATCTGTTAATTTTATATGTATGTGCTGATACACCTGATAATTTCCTCGACCCATTTAGGGTTCCGTAGCCAATCTCAATAATTGGAACCCTAATGGATTCGTCATGTCTGTCTGTCTGTCTGTGTCTGTGTGATACAGCCAAGGAAATAAAATGTTTTGACTTTGACCTTGTATTGTATGTTCGTGCTGATAAAATATCATAAAAAACAGCATAACACTCCCACTTCATAGTTCGGTAATAATCTTGCTCATGTACCGTAACTGTAGGTACATCATTTTAATATGAATATTCCTGTTGGCTACATAAAGTAATTAAGATGTCGAAATTAGCGGTTAATTTATTAGATTCGGCTTATAAACTTATAAC
Organism: Gymnoscelis rufifasciata; assembly: GCA_929108375.1. NCBI lineage: Eukaryota > Metazoa > Arthropoda > Insecta > Lepidoptera > Geometridae > Gymnoscelis > Gymnoscelis rufifasciata. Next base: position 16,034,677 of record OV815311.1, read on the forward strand.
TCTCTAGTACTCCTACCTAACTAATTATTCCTCGTAATTGCGGTTTTCTCCGGAACTCCAACATGTTGATCTCGATATCTCGCAATTATTCAAACGGTACCCTATTATTAAGTCATTTATGTAACGGCTATCAATTATAGACATTAAAAACCGTTTTATATTATGGGTTATAGTGTAATTAACACTTATTAATTATTATTGAGTTTGGGGACAGATGTTGTACATAGTGTGTTGAATGTCCAGCAATATTTATTTCATTTATTTAACATGTAATTTGGCACAAACCAAAATGAAAATCGATAGAGTCATGGAGTAAAAAAGTCTTATACAATAAAGAAGAAAACAGAAAAAGGATGAAGACATGGACAGGAAAAGTACAAAATGATTTCACACTGAGATCTTGTTATATTTTTTCTCTGTTTTCCATACTAACTCGTAAGTTTTATTAAAAATATTATATTTTCAAACTTCATAATTTATCAAGTCAAAGTCAAAACGTTTATTTCCTTAGAAGCACATAGCCTACATGGATACAAGTTCTTCTATTATAAAGGGTTAAGAAAATGTTTTTCTTATACTTTGTTGGTGTATGTTAAACATGTAGGTAAGAAAATATCAACCAAGGATTATTAGATTTAAAGGCGATTTTAGCAACATATGCATAAAATAAACAAGATAAGATTGACACTTCAAAGTCAAAGCCAAATTCCGTTACGAGTCGCTGCGGACACGGCGATTATACACGGCGAGAAGTAAAATGACGCTCATTCGTTGAGATTACCCGACGAGGATAGGACGGATTCCCTCGCTCGTGGAGATCGTTCTATAGTTTATAAATTTGTTATCTTTATTCTGACGTTGGAAAAATAAACCAAAACCCAGGGCTCTGCATCAAAGAGTAAAAAATAAATATTCCCTTAATATATATTCCCTTTGCTCCTTCATATTACTTTCAGCTCACGATAAAAATAGCTGGACTGCCAATAAAAATGAAATAGTGACAGGAACAAGAAGCAATGAATCCGTTATTTCTCACCTGTGGAGTACCTGTGCTCCCAATACCCTAGCCTGATTTATATTAACTGTCTGACAAGGGTTGCTGAGACTGTTCATAATGAATAGTAATCAAATTGTATGTTATGCAACTGGCATACAAGATGGACGTTGTTTTGCGCGCTTTGTAGCGCGCAAAACAACGTTATAGAGTATAATATCACTAGGGGTATAATTTTATTAGGCAGTGGTTTTCAAGCAGTGATATTAGAGCCATGGGCCCTCGTTCCAAAATTTATTTACTTATTTATTTACAATGAAAAATACAACATCATTACAAGTTATTTTTATGGCCCTAATGCTGACATATATTTATTTTAATTGCAATAATGTCAATAAAACATGTTAATAATAATTAAATTAGTAAAATAGTAATAACAAGAAATCATCAATATAAATAGTAGGATACTTACTTACTTTTCTTTGCTTTTTTAATATGTTTAATTTATTAGCGGAAACTAGTTTTTTTTTTTTTTTTTTTTAATTAATTATTGATGAGCCTTCATTTGACCACAATCTCACCTGATGTAAAGTGACGATGTGGTCTAAGATGGAGCATGAAGGCCTAGAAGATGGCTTCTCCGGGCCACATTACGAAACACGAAAAAATCACTTCACGCACTGGCCCAGCCCGGAGGGTGGTGACAAGCCGCGGCCGAAGCCTACCACCAGAGACTGTTCTTAGCACCACCCGGAGGTCACGTGTAAGGATTCAGAGGGTTACCACTTACGGACGTGAACAGACAAAACCTCCAAAAGACTAGTAATTGGCCATCAGTCTACATGTGCCTATTTGTTTTGGCACATGTTAATTATAATATTATTTGATACGTAATTCATAACCTAGCTGTTAGTTTTCCAAAAATTGTGTAAATAAATAAATAAATAAATACCTAATCGTTGGAATATAGTCTGTAATAGGTTCCCGTTTCTTTCCGGTTTCCTGTTTATTCTTCATGTGTATTTGTAAGAACGCAGAGAGCTAATAGAGCAGATGGCCGATATAGTCGAAATGTTCCTATATTTGCTGATAAATCAAAAAGAACTCTGATAGAAAGCAAAGCGTTTGACGTCCATCGATTAAATAAATGCATAACTTATTTTTGAGCTATTTGTTCACGCTGCATGGTTGGTTTCGGCCGTTTAGTAAACCGGAGTATGTAAACAGGTTTCCATAAAGGCCAGGGAAAAGAGCTCCACCCACTTGCTGGCAGAGTCTTCCACAACAAGTATCCATCGCTCGCCTAGTTCTCCCCGTGGCAGCGGCCCGAAAAGATCCACAGCGAGGACCTCGAAGCGCTGCGCTGGAACAGGTGTATTGTTCGAAGTTATCACAAACTTTACGTGGTAAGCACTGGTCCGATAGAGCACTAAACACAAGCGGCGGTAATTTATTATTCTATGATAAAGGCTTTTTTATACTTGTACGTTACTGGATACTTATACGTTTTTTGGAACCGCTGCCAACTGAAATCTATCTGTGAAGTTTAATTTTCAGTAGATGGCATTGAACGATTAAAATTAGATTATACCATTTTCTATTTCTATAATTAAATATAAAATTATTTATTACGGGTTATTCAAGCTCATCTAAAAGAAAATATTTTTCCATTAATACTACGTGTGGGAGTACCTACGATTATTATTTTTCTCGGGATTTACAGCTGAATCACTGGAATCGTTGCTAAAATAAGAAAAAAGGATGGTGTCGATCAGTTTTCTTGAATATTATTTGTTATAAATAAAAATGAATTGTTGTTCGTTAGTCTGATTAAAACTCGAGAATGGCTGGGCCGATTGAGCTGATTTTGGTTTTAAAATGTTTGTCGTAGTCCAGGGTAGGTCTAAACGGTGAGCAAATAAGGAAAAATTGCCGGGAATATTTTTTACCCGTGTGACGCCGGGCGGGCCGCTAGTTTGTTATAAAAATACTTGCAGCGCTACGGAGTGTTAGTAAATAATTCGTTCATTAAGTTTCGAATGTTTTTATTAGTTTTCTAATACGATTAATGTTGGAGTAATTCCCATGTTATAGTTTAAACAAACTAGAATTTGTTTTAATATTTAAGATTGACCAAGTTGTCCGAGCCACGGTATATAAAATAAATAAATAAAAAAAAATTGAGAAAGAGGGTAGTTTTATGACTCCCAATAAAAATTTTATCCGACTCGCAGCTTCAATTCAACCGTGATCATGGCGTAAATAACTGTACCGAAATATCGGAATACTTCTACACCAGTCAATCTTTATTTTATTAACCCCGACCAAAAAAGAGGGGTGTTATAAGTTTGACGTGTCTGTCTGTCTGTTACATCATATCTCCCGAAAGGATAGAGCGATTTCAATTTAGTTTTTTTTGTATGAAACGTGAGTTTGGCCCGGGTGTTCTTAGACATGTTTCATGAAAATCGGTTGAGACGTTTTAAATTTATGAGGGTGAGAGTGGGGAAGGAAAACAGAAAATCTGCAAATATAATAGTGTGGGGCATCAAATGAAAGCGCATCGCGTCCACATTACATAATATTATGTTGTTTTACATTTAAGGAAATGAAGGCAATGGATCGGGGGTTTTTCTTTGATTTTAAATTTATCATTATTATAAAACATACAACAAGGATAAATACCATCAATGGATCATATAAAATGGCAACAAATTTTGACCAAATGAAAATAAAACTCTGGCTATATTTTCTTTTGCGAACAGCGTTTTAACAGGAATAAAGTTTAACCAGTATCGGAGCAAATGAAAGCAGAAAATTTCAACAAGAACTCTCATAAACATCTCTTTCGAGAATTCTTGAGTGGGTTGAAGATATATTTTAGGAATTTAAAGAAAACAAAGAACAATGGCGACGGCTGACGGAAACGGAAATTTATTTTAATTTGATGAGCTTTTTTGTTATTTAATTTAGCACATTTTCTGTAGATGACGTCAGGAATACGTATATATTAAATCTTCGTTGGTGGAGAAATATTTTATTATTGTATTTTACCCCCCAAATTGGTAAGAAGTTAAAAGTCTGAGCACCGTGGTTATATTAAAAAGGTTATTTTCAGGTTGCCACAAAACATAATCAAATCAGAAAAATATATATAACTGACCCGGCAATTCAATGTACTGTCAGTTCCATGGATACCTATAAACAAACAAAACATAAAGTAAATGTTTGATTTTTCTCCAACTCCTTCAACAATCACAATCATCAATCATCATTCAACTAATTCTTACACATCCTCAACTTATACACTAAAACCTTCATCTTGAATAGCTCTTACTATTGCTGAAAACTACAGCGAACACAAGAACTGACATGCCCAGCGAGGGACATAAATCTATATAATATTATAAAGGTGATGAGTTTGTTTGAATGCGCTAATATCAGACACAACTTGAATAATTTTTTCACTGCTAGATAGCCTCTATCTATCGAGGAAGGAAAAATGAATTAAACCGAGGTTAAAAAATGCATTAAAGGTTTTTTTTTATGGAAGATAGATCTTTGTTTGTCCACAATCTCACCTGATGATAAGACAAGTGTCGATGTGGCCGAGGATGGATCACAAAGATCTAGAGGGTACCTATTCACTCTTAACTTGTTTCATATAAATAACAAATAACTCAAGCTACCCCAGAATGCACGATAGTTACAACTTCGCACAAGTTGTCTGCGAAGCCTTTTTCGCATTTTTATTTAACAGCGCTTTGACTGCTAAACGTGTCGCATTAGACCCGCAAAGATTTTTTGTCCATCATAAAAATGTATTTATTTATGTACAGACATATTCATATAGTAAGAAAAATCACCCTCTGTAATCTCAATGATTGCAACAAGTCTGTCTGTCAGTCACGTATGTTTTATATTAGTTGCGAACACTCGGATCAGATAGGCCTAAGAGTGGTCAGGGGATCAATTCTGGATCCAGTTCCAATTGGACGAGAAACGTCGCAGTAGTTTGCGGATCGTGAATGTCGTCATCCAATAATATCGTATGTCATCGAACTTGATATTTAGGTACCAAAAGTCGGTAGTTTTTTTTATGGCTTTCTTAGAATTCGTTTTCATAATATGCACGACGATTTTTCCCAGAAGGCCAATTGTTAAACAATCACAGACAAAATTATTTAGTATGAAACTCGCGCGCGCGTCTCTGTCTCCGAAATTAGTCTTAATAAGAATTAGTGCAAATTTTTTTTTTACACTTCTAAACATTTTTCCATCTTAATTAATCTGAAAAAATATTGATGTTTGCAATTTGTGTTGTCAGTTGTCAGTGAGAGCAAAAGTAAATTGAAAATCACATTATATTACTGGCTTAATAACACTCTTACGTAAATTCAGTATATTTTTTTATCTTCAGATTATATATCTAATTCTGTATTCTTTTTCATCCTTCCACTCCTAGCTATCTCAAAGACCACTTTCAATTCCTTTCAGACTCCCACTCACTCTCACTTCGCTCTTCTCAATCCCTTCTTCTTAAAACTCCTTTACACACTACAACATTCTATGAGAAATCATTTATTAATCAAGCTATCCGACAATGGAACGAGCTCCCTCAAATCATACGAAACGCTAAATCGCTTCCTATCTTCAAAAAACTGCTTCACGAACACTTATTTTTATCTATTATATAGTCAATTATTATTCTTTATTTATTTATCTATTTATTTTTTAGTATCGCTGTTATTAGGATATAGTTTATGAATTATGTAAGTTTATTTTCTTTTTTAAGTTAATTTTATTTGATAATAGTTTTGAATAGTTTATTTGGTATTTATTTATTTTCCTTTTATATCTTCTTTACGTTACGCCACTGTCTAAGTAGTTCTATTTCTTTCCTGTCCATCCAAAGGTTGCCTGGAAGAGATCGCTCACAGCGATAAGGCCGCCCTTTGTACCCCAATGTATTGTCTTGTTATTGTTTGCAGTTTGTATTTTATTTGTGGTGTACAATAAAGAGTTATCTATCTATCTATCTTATTTTTTATTACATTTTGTGGTTTTAATAATACTCTCCAGATAATTCATGCTTTTACAAAAATATTACTTCAATATTTCTCTGTGACATAAAATTCAGTGCTTATTGATATTAGAAGCTCCCAATGGATATAAAATGGAAAGTCTTTGTTCCTTTGTTATTTCAATATTCAGAATTTGATGTTTTTCTGCAAAATATCGTGTTAATACTTTTGTGTTCAAAATAACTGCCTTGATAACTACAAACAAAAGCTTAATGGAATTATTATATTAATAGAAAATTTCCTTCAGATTTTGGAAGGATAATACTTTAAAAGTTATGAAATATTTGGACAATAGATATTTAAGTGAAACTCTAAATGATTAACTTCATTTTATAAAAGATTCCAAATAGGTGAAGAAAAAATAATCCAGGTTATTATTATTGTTTTGTTTTGTAATGTTGGTACTCAAAGGTTGTTCATTAGGCTTTGGAAAAAAATATATATATGTAGGTTAGGCGTATCTGATGGATAGTACCCGTAACACAAGCTTAGAGTTTACCATCAGCAAAATATCATTTCTATGCTCTAACCCTTGCCATCATACAACGCCATAGGTACATGGCTTTATAAGTGTTTTTGTGACGTTGAACGCGTGTATATAATTTCATAAGGACCGTTTTTTTCCATGGAAAGTAAAATCTGTTCAAATGTTGGAGGGTATCTGCAGTGATTTAAATTAATGATTTTATCATTAATAGTTAATTTATACTCCTATGAGTAGGTTTAAAGGAAACAACAAGAGAGTAAAAGGAAATATGCCCAAATGTTACCTATTACAATAAGCCTTCATTTTATCGAGTAGCAGAGATTTTTATAAGCCTCCAATATTACGTATTTATAACGTTATTATTATCGAAGATAACGGCGCACAAACCCGTGAGATAAGTACGACGTAGGTTTTATCCTTAAAGGGCTATGGAGCGATATATTATTACTAGCTGACCCCAGCAAAGGATTGCCCAGCCCGGAGGGTGGTGACAAGCCGCGGCCGAAGCCTACCACCAGAGACTGTTCTTAGCACCACCCGGAGGTCACGTGTAAGGATTCAGAGGGTTACCACTTACGGACGTGAACAGACAAAACCTCCAAAACATTATCATGTTAAATGTACCTAGCCAAGACGAGAGTGAAGATAGAAAGTTAATTTTTTCTCTTGTTTGTATATTAGTAGTAGCTTCGGGGTAAGGGTAGTTAGTTTGAGCCTAAAACCCTAGTATACATAATAATATTATAAATGTTTGAATGTATGTTTGGCTTTTCACTTAGTATAAGCCAAACATACATTCAAGTTAGTTCCAAATAAACTTTTTTGATGTGATAGATACTCAACGGCTAAAATCAACCTTTTTTTTATTAATAGACGTTTTCTAGCAAAAAAATTGTGGATTTTTTTGCATCAAATTCTGAGTATAAATTGAGGAATGAAATTTAAATACAACGTGATTATAAAAGTAGATAGACGGATTTTTTATATTTAGTCATTTATGCGTCCTTTCGTACTCGTAATTTAATGTTAAGTTTGTGATTTTCAAACCAAATGTTTCGTAACTAAGGTCCACTCTGGAAACCCAAAATTCAGTATGTTTGCCGGAGCTGCTGACACAGCCCGGAAAGTTTAATTGCCAACCAATTTTCAACATCAAGTTTTAAGCTATAAAATAAAAGTTTTATTTATTAATAGATTGTTAATGGCTTATAAATAAATAGAAACCCACTTCAACTTCACTTCTGCACGGGGTCAAAATGTATAATTTTTTTTCGCCTGTATTTAGTCATATTGGGTTGAACGGATATTTAATACTTGTGAGAGGTCTTAGAAATAGATGTACCATACATACATAAATATATTTCATCTGCCAGTATTGTCAAATTCAAAATCTATTTATACTCGTAACGTACATAGGGTGTGCTTAAAAATGTGTCGGAACAGGAGGCCTCTCTGGGTCAGGCATCGTAGGTTTTTAGGGCAATGAGCTAAATCACAACACCTGGTATAACAGGTTTTAATTTAATTTTCTTGCTACACAAACTAACACGAAATAATATCACTGATAGATAAACTAGACTACCCTGATCAATTCTAGATTTGATTATAATCGAAATCAAATAGGATTACACCGAATTTTAGTGATTCGCCGTGGACTTGGTGCGCAAGCGACCATTCCGTTCTGACAAGTTTTGACAAGTGCCAAAACCAACATGGCCGCCCCGCCACCACAGATACGACGCTTCACTAGAGCAAAGCCGTTATCGGTATGGTATCGCTCTTATTCGGTTCTTTGGTTATTCGGCGTTACTGGCGCGCGCCGTCAAATGTAAAAAAAAATATTTTGTAACGCGATGCGCTTTCATTTGAGACACCACTCGAGTATATTTGCAGATTTTCAGATTTCCTTCCCCACTTTTACCCTCATGACTTTTAAACGGGTCAACCGATTTTCATAAAACATGTCTAAGAACAGGCAAAACTCACCTTTCATACAAAAAGAAACTAAATTGAAATCACTTTATCCGTTTGGGAGTTATGATGTCCCAGGCAGACAGGCAGACACGTCAAACATTATAACACCCCTCTTTTTTATCGGGGGTTAAAAATTTTAATAATGTAAATAAGATCGTTTTAATTTTGTAAACACTGATGTTGAGAAGCGAAGAACTATACAGTATAATGTTTTTTTGTTATTATAACAATATTGGTGTTGTAGACAGGATTCCGCTCAATGCGCCTCGTGGAGCAACCGAGATGCTGCCAGGAATATTTTTGAGGAAGCTCATTTGAGAAACCCTTTATGTACTAGTAAATATTTATTCATCTCAGTATAATGGCCATGAATATTTATCAGCAGATAAGGAAACGACCGGTTAAGGAAAATCGTTTAATATATGAGAGAACTTTTTCCGCGGGGCCTATTCTCAGCATGTTACAGGAAGGGGTAGGAATAAGGTATGATTATGTCATTACAATTTCATATTATGTTTCACTTTCATGCGTCGGTTTTATCTATATTAATATTATTTAGCTGAAGAGTTTGTTCGTTTGAATGTTGTATCTCAGGGACTACTGGTCCGATTTGAATAAATATTTAATTTTTAAATAACCTGTTTATCGTAAAAGACTCGGATAATCGGAAAAAGACATCTTTCCCGTTGGAAAATCCACCCACGGGCAACAACAGAGATCATAAACAGCGATCGGATAAATTTGCGTTATTGTTCGCAATAATGTGGACATGTCTCCAAAATTATATTAATCATTATGTTAATCAATTTGTTGTTTTTGAAATGAAATTTGAATTCCTTGAGATAAAAGTTAAAACGTGCTTATAATAATTAGCAAAATGTAATTTAATCTCTGACAATAAGAAACCATTTGTAAATATCTTAATATACATAAATCTCGTGTCACAATGTTTGTCCTCAATGGACTCCTAAACCACTTAACCGATTATAATAAAATTCACACACCATGTGCAGTTCGATCCAACTTGAGAGATAGGATGGTTTTTACGGCGAGAAAAATTCGAATAATTTCCGGGAAAATTCTATACCCGTGCGACGCCGGGGCGGGCCGCTAGTATTCAACTAAAATTGAACCACTTCATGAAACAAGATTATTAGGTTCTTATTGTAATACACGCCACCTAAACTATACTTTCACTCGCAGCGAACTTTAATAAGTCAAAGTCAAAACGTTTCTTTACTTAGAAACACAGGGGGTACATGGACAGAACAGATTCGACAGATTAAAATTAATAAAACTAAATGTTTTACACAAAAATTATTAATGAATAACATTGTCTTGACAGTTCGCTTCAACGATTTATACTGAGTTGAGAAGCGAAAAGAACAACACAGCTCTATTAGTTTTTAAATTTTGTAGTTATACCAATTTTGGAGTTCTTATTTATAGGTATGGTAGGATCTTCGGGATTAAAGTTGAGTTTGCTCCCACATATATATACAGTTATAACCACGTCAGAAATAGTAGGTCAGTGGGTAAGACAAGGACCCTCCGTAAGAGCTGATAGAAGCCACGACGACCGCGTTACTTAGCGGCGCAGTAAAACTATTACTTGCAGAGTGCCCTCTTACTCTTAAGGGCTGGGGCTTAAGGTGTTAGATTACGAGCAGACTACAACGCTACACTTGTTTGTTTTGGTAAATATTAGTTTTACCTCTTCTATATTAACTGCTATATTTAACTAGCTGTGCCCCGCGGCTTTGTCCGGGTAGTAATAGATTTTAACGTGTTAAAAGTAGATTTTGCCTTTACTGTGAGAACAGATATGTCTGTGCCAAATTTGAACCAAATCGAGCATTGCCCGTGATAATTGATTTTGCCACATATGTGGCATTTCATAGCGGAAAGACTACGTGCTATTTTGATATGTAAGTTATATTATGGCGAAGTTTCATCAAAATCCACTAAGTAGTTTTTGCGTCGAAGAGAAACAAACACACTTACATCGTCACAAAGTTAGGATGTTATTAGGATTCCAGCTATTTTTATTTATGACATTTAATAAGAATGAATGAAGAGATGCGTAGGAGAACAAGGCTCACTGACACCAAATCGAATAAACCCGTTCAGTACCTAGCAGTGGGGAGGTTAACGTTCGTAAATATATGCCCGATGGGGCCAAACGTCTTAAATGGAAAAAGTGGATCGAGAAACGCAGCTTTGGACGTTCACCAACAAGAAGGTGATTGAAAAAAGATGTAGTTGCAAGAAGCGCATATCTACGTCACGTTTCTTTTAAATGATAATTATACAAAATACCACCAGATAAAATTCTTATTCATCTACTGTAATATTTAATTCAAACCTGTTAAAACACCCCTTACGGTAAAATAAGTAAAGTAACGAGGTGGCAAGTGAGGTTGCCAACTACAAGGGATTGTGCCCTATGTTAAGGAGAAGTGAACTTCATGCATTATTCAGTTGGTAGAATGTTAAAAAGCAGCTGTTTTGTTCGCGTTCCTTAGCTTGCATGTTGCTGGCTGTTCCTAAGAACTAAAGTGCACCTTTTAGTGAAACCTCTTTAATATTAAAGACTCGCTTGTTTACGAGCGTGAAGTTTTCAAATTAATGTTTGAAACATCTTAGAAATATGTTTGTAAGATATAAAGGAATGACGGGTAAAAAACTTGGAGAATTTGGTTTTTTGAAGATATTTGGATATTATATGTTATATATGACATATCTATCATATATAACATATTATAGATATATCATATATAAATGATATATCTATCTTAAATAACATATTATGTTATAGATGATATCTCCGGCTTGCATCCCAATTTTTTTATGAACTACTTATATATTACTATTTATATTTTTGCTTAAAACACAGATAATATTTGCACACCTGCTTGCGGGCTAATTGACAGCACTAGTGTAGAAGATCTTGACAATGTTTGCAATAATGTATTTGCAAGTAATGTTGATTTTAAACATTTCAATAAAATACAATTAAAAAATAATATATAGAATTTCCATGACACAATGTTAGTTATCGTACTCCTCCGAAACGGTTTTATCGCTTATTACCAAATTTTATATGCGTATTCAGTAGGTCTGAGAATCGGCTATTATCTATTTTTAATTCTGCAAAGCAACGTTTGCTAGGGTCAGCTAGTAACATTCATAATATTGCTTTAGAAACACCAACAACAAAGAAAATGTTACAGATAACTAAAAGCGATCTCTTCAAGGCAACCTTTGGATGGATTTGTAAAAAGTAATAAAAATAACTAGGTACTTAGGTAATAAAAAGATAAAGATAGCATATTAAACAAATAGTGAGGAAATGAAAATAGTTATTATATGTTTTTTTTCTATGCAAGATAAGCCTTTGTTTGACCACATTCTCTGGTTTGAAGTGACGTTGTGGTCTAAGATTGGGCATGAAGACCTAGAAGGCAGATGGCTTCGGATAGATAAGTAATATATTTTATACATTATTCGTTTTATCCGATGATGGATGATGTTAATTATAGTGATATTAATCTTATATCGTCCTGTGATAATGATGCACTCGATTACTGAATAAGAAGTAGATAAGTATGATCACTTTCATAAAATAAAAATAAATATTATCGGACGATTCACACAACATCTAGCCCCATGGTAAGCTCTGAGCTTGTGTTAAGAGATGGAAGCTGAGTTGTTCTATTCGCTTCTCAACTCAGTGTAAAAAATTGAAGCGAACTGTCAAGACAATGTTATTTCCTTGATTATTCTTAGTTTTTATTTAAATTAGCTTTGAGTTGACCTGTCCATGTAAGCATAGGCTTCTAAGGAAATAAACGTTTTGACTTTGACTTTACGGGCACTAGACATCTGATATACTTAATAATAATAGACGTACATATAAAGGTATTTTTTATTATAAATATTTGACACCCAGCCCAAGGAGAACGTGCTTGCAGGACATACAAACATTTGACCCATCGGAATCGAACTTACCTCTTGCGCCGCAAAGGGATCTTCGCCGCGCCACTGAGCCAGTCATATAGACGTTATTATAAGACATGTTATAGTTTTCAGAAGATATAATGCGAGGCGTCGACAAACGGACAAGGTCGTTTAAGTGGCATTCGATATATCACTCACGCTCGTTTTCATAAACATTAATATTTCTGACAAATATAACTAAACTAGCTTAACATGACTCTCGTCTGCAAAGGCTTAAATACCGCCAACTCCACAAAATCCCTCCTACATGTATACCTACGACTTAGAACATAGATCATATGGCTTCAACAATATACAACAAACAATACCTTTTTTTTTTATGATCGATAAGTCTTTATTTGACCACAATCTCACCTGATGTAAAGTGACGATGTGGTTTAAGATGGGACATGAAGACCTAGAAGGTAGATGGCTTCTCCAGACCACATTACGAAACACGAAAAAATCGCTTCACGCACTGGCCCAGCCCAGAGGGTGGTGACAAGCCGCGGCCGAAGCCTACCACCAGACACTTCAGTTCTGCTAACTTACTCTTGACCATTGCCTAATTCAAGTCTACAAGCATCTATATCTGACGTACTAAGGACGTATTCTGATATTACGAGAAGCACTTGCCTCTGTTTACATGCCCTTCTCAGTACGCGCCTTTGAAGTACTGACTAGTACAGATTTCCCGATATATCAATGAATGGACGGGTCTTGATTGCTTGTTAGAATGCTATTGTTGTGTTTATGTGTGTGTGGGATGCGAGTCAAGATCTACGGCGCATATTTTAGGGTTTATACATACCTATGGTAGAAAAAGCAACATGATTCATAATACTTTGGTCCTGTTTTACCATCTCCAAGTAAAAACAGACAGTGGTTAATACCATTCCATGGCAAGACTTGGTGTTTCGTTATGTATAAGATGACCTTACATTTAGCACTCAGAACTGGTATATTTGTAAACATTAGAAATTGAAAATTGACGCGTATTGAATACTAAAGTTTTGCAGAACTGTGTTTTATTTTTACCCCTAAAGTTGTAGTAGGCTTGGGTAAAGGAAAACTAAAATGCAGGAGAAAATAAGTTGTCGAGAAATAATTAAAATTGCAAGATAATCTCCACTCTACAATTCAAATGATATCGACATTCACAGCACAAAACATATTCTAAAAATTATATGGTTATGTAGAATTTGTGAGTTTTTGATTTATCCCTTGCAAATAAAATATATTTCGTCAATAAAGAAAATGTCTGCCATTAGATAGATTAATTGATAATGATACGGCTCTTACTGTCGTGATCTCCCGTGGAGACTAATCACCCGTGATGTCACCACGATATAACAAACTGGGCTTCAAGGACAGTGCTCATTTATATAAATGACTAGCTAACCCGGCAAACTACATACTACCTTAATTTATACTAGCTGAACTTTTTTTCTTTCTTTTGTCAGATACATTAAAATACAGAATAATCAATAGGTATAATTTTATTACAATTTATCCTTCAGGTTGACAAAAGTCACTTGACTATGCAGCCACATTTAGACAATAACGAGAGTCGTGGCAGTATGTTCAAGTGACTTTTGTCCCAGGTTGAACGGTAAGTTGACTTTTGCCTAAAGGGCGAATAAAAAAAATAAACATGTATTTATTGTGAGGATTTTTTAAAATCAAATTTTAACAGAACTTCTTATTTTGACATATCTTTATTTTGTAGATACCTAACATTTAATTTACATTTTGGTGATACAGTTTTATGTTAGTATAGAAATAAATGCGATGATTTATTGGTTCCGCTGTCTAACCAATGCATACGGTTTCTCAAGAATATTCTTGAGAAGTTGTAACATGTACTTGTAATTTACGAAGGTAAACAATTTGTCGAATTCGCTCTAAGGCCTAGATATAAATAATAATATAATTCAAACTTAGCCCCAGCTCTATTGATAACACAAGGATCAGAATGAATATTTATTAAACTTCTATTGCTTAAGTACTTGTATTTATTTATATTATAAGATAGATAAGATCTGGGGGCACGGCAGTGCCCCCACCAAGTCGAGCAAAAAAGCGTCACGGCCGTACCATCCTTTTCTCGAAGCAATTCAGGCCATTTTCGACCCCCTGTAACTTCGTTGTGGATAAAAATAGAAGACTGAAATTTTCAGTAACCATGCAAGATTGTAAAGACTCGGTATATTTCAAATTTCATTCAATTTGAACCAGTATTTTAAGAATTATAAGGGGTCAAATTTCGTAATTTTGTCACTCACTGACTGACTGACTGACTGACTCACCGATCATCAAAATTCTAAGGCACTTCTAGCAGACCTAGAAGCTTCAAATTTGGAATATAAGTAGTGTTTGGTGTATGAATCAAGGAAAAACTAAAAAATCTAGAAAAAACCGGTATAGAGGGCGCTGTCGTACCTTTTCTCGAAGCAATTCAGGCCATTTTCGACCCCCTGTAACTTCGTTGTGGATAAAACTAGATGACTGAAATTTTCAGTAACCATGCAAGCATTGTAAAGACACGGTAAATTTCAAATTTCATTCAATTTGAAGCATTATTTTAAGAATTATAACGGGTCAAATTTCTTAATTTTGTCACTCATTGACTCACCGATCATCAAAATTCTAAGGCACTTCTAGCAGACCTAGAAGCTTCAAATTTGGAATATAAGTAGTGTTTGGTGTATGAATCAAGGAAAAACTAAAAAATCTAGAAAAGACCGGTATAGAGGGCGCTGTCGCAACGCCACGTATATACGAAATATGTACTAAAGTAATAACAATGCGAAATATAAATAAATCCAATCTGGACCGGCAAAAGGAAAATTATATGGACTTAATACAATAAGTAGAAGGTACAGAAAAGGAAAAAAGTAGAACTGTCTACAAAATACAAAAAGAAATGAAATCCCATCAAAAACAATACTTGTCAAAAAAACCAAGTCGCGCAACTCAGTTGTTCTGCGGTAAAAAGTTGTGAGATCCATGTAATACCAAGTCGGTTATTAATTTATTCAGTCTCTACTAAGCGAATGTTTTATAAACTTTTTACCGCAGAACAACTGAGTTGCGCGACTTGGTTTTTTTGACAAGTATTGTTTTTGATGGGATAACTCTTTTTATTACAAATTGTAAACAGTACTAAGACAATAAATAGATCGGAGTGCAAATGAAACATTATTGTATTGTTTTAATAAATTTTATAATATACTAGCAGCCCGCCCCGGCGTCGCACGGGTATAAAATTTTCCCGGAAATTATTCGAATTTTTCTCGCCGTAAAAACCAGCCTATCTCTCAAGTTGGATCGAACTGAACATGGTGTGCGAATTTTATTATAATCGGTTATGTGGTTTAGGAGTCCATTGAGGACAAACATTGTGACACGAGATTTATATATATTAAGATTATTCTTGGGTAATAGGATAGCAGAAACCATGAAGAGGTATGTTGATTCATATTATATATAGTCAAGATATCCATAAACATCTTCAAAGTTATTACAGGGCAGTCCTGTCGGGTAAACAAGCTATTGTTATTTTGACAATTGAAATCGTAATTCCTTTCAAAAAATCCAATCTAATACTGATAAATATGTTTAAAATTGAAAATATGCGATAATTATTTGCATATTTTAAACGACATTGATGCATAAATATATAGATATAGAAGCCTGCGTTTCGCCAACTAAGTACGGAACGTGACGCGGAATAACCCGCGCTACTTCAAACTCTCATTTCTAGCGGAACGTAAATATTGCGCGCTAACTCGCTGTGATTCAAAATAGATTTGTTTTTTCGTAATATAATAAATCATACGCGTAGATTTGTTTAAGTGAAAATGATTCAGTTGTGTACTTACGCGTTCTTATTACGCAGGTATGCTCGGCTACATAATTGTTGATTTATTTATAATATTTTAGGATATATGTCTCATAAAAACCCGTTTTTTTTTTTTTTGAGTGAATCTTAATGCGGTTCACAGAATACATCTACTGAACATGATTCAACGGTATAGTTTTAAAAAAAATTGACATACGGACAGACGGCAATTATCACTCGCGCTGCAACCCCTGCCACCAAAACTCACTCCTCCAGATAAGGGAATTCACTTCAGAAGTTCCGAAGAAGGGCATCTTAAATCAATTATGAAATATCTCATCACGGGCTATAAAAAGTATAATTTATCATCATGGTATAATTTAAACGGTCATTCATTCATTCAATGTGTGTCCCTGTAACTTCTAAAATAAAAAAAAATATATAATGTACATTACCATGACAACTACTCAAGAAATACCAAATTCTTTATTACACACACAAATAAACATAAATACAAAATTATTAATACTTTAAGACCATTTCATACTCTTCAAGTTTATTATTAAACACGAATCATGAAAGAATGTCATTCATTCATTCATTCTTCGACCGTAATTGTTTATGGTGTGACATATTAAGTGATATCTACTTAATTGTTGAATATTTTAATTTCAAAACTAGTATAATTTGTTGTCAACAGTACCATGTAATCATTTATATTACAGCAACACAAAAATACTCTCGTTATATACAGGAATGTCTGTAATGGCGAATGTAGATAAAAGTCGGCTTTGACGTGAGTTACGGCGCGGAGATCTACGTGATCTATCTTAATACTAATCTATTGAATAACAACATTGAAATTAGTTTGTTTTGTATAGGCAGATAATAAATAAATTCTTAAAACTTTATTATACTTAAAAGTAAAAAATCATATTATTTTGTAATGTGCACGTGATGCGCTTTCATTTGAGACCCCACTCAAATATATTTGCAGATTTTCAGCTCTTCGCAATTTTCAGCCCCCACAACTTTTAAACGGCTTAACCGGGGCTTAACGGGGATTTTCATTAAACATATCTAAGAACACCACCAACAAGATGGACGGACGGCGCCGGACGGACGACCTGGTGAAGGTAGCGGGCTCGCGGTGGTTACAAGCTCCTACCGACCGAAGCCACTGGAAGTCTTTGAGGGAGGCCTATGTCCAGCAGTGGACGTCCTACGGCTGAAATGAGGATGTTGATATCTAAGAACACTCGAGCAAAAGTCACGGGAGCTACGACGCCACAGACAGACAGACTCTTCAAACTTATAACACCCGTCTTTTTTTTCGGGGGTTAAAAGCTTTACCTATTTCTGACTTACTTACTGTAAACTAAATGAATACAGTTATTTATAAACTGATTATGAAATTATCGTCGGTGACTTGTTTTTGCATACATTGTTTTTTTGATTCCATCTCACTGTTTGCTTCCAAACATTGTTAGAACTGTTTAGGAAACCATATACCGATTCATTCCGAGAAAATTTGAGCAGTCTCGTGAGAATTTAGACAAAGAAATGAATGAATAACTCCGAAATTAATAAAAGTATCGGAGAAGATTTTTCCTTAGAAACCATTATGCAAACAGTAAACATATTTTTGAGAAAATATATGGTATTGTGGCAGTGATGTAAATTAAACAAAAATAGCTAGATCGACCGTTTATCAAATATCTACAGCTAAATATTTTTAAACGACTTGTAGGAAATAATTTATGTCTGAAATTACAGTTTTAATTACATTTTAGGGAATTTAGTCATCAATTTTAATAGATTATCTGAATAAATATTATTTATTTATTTATTCAAAGGCTTGGATCAGTAGTGGCCACGCAACGATTAAATGTTTATAAAATAAAAAAACACACATCATGTACCTAATAAATATTAAAGTTAGGAATGAATATAAAGTACCTATTTTAAAATTATAAAATGTTCAATGAATTCGAATCGTATTACTCAACTTCTCTTTGATCTTCAATCAAGACTTCCCAAGTTATCCCACACAGCCTCAAACGAGAACGTAATGCGAATCAAAACTGATATTTATTAGCGTTCCTTTTCACTAAAAAAACAAATTGCAACTAATATCATATAATCAAGTTCATTTTGAAGTGATACATACCTACTTCAATGGCAACAGAGACGTTCGGTATAAACATAATATGTTCATCTTCGTAAATATCTACATATTTAAATAAATATTTCCGGACAATCCACACAACAACATCCTGCCCCATGGTTAGCTCTAAGCTTGTGTTACGGGTACTAGACATCTGATAATACATAATATAATAGACATGTATATTGATATGTTTTATTATTTTTTTATTAATATGACCCAACTTCTACCTTGGAAGATCTATCAATCAAGCTTAACCAACGACCTTCGGAATTAAAGTTGAGCGTCCACACAGCCAACACGGCGGGGTTTTTTAAAAATACACGTGCTTTAACGGTGAAGACATAATCATCGTTAGGAAACCGGCATGTTCTTAGAACTTTACCGAGTTTTAAGGACTCTAATCTTTCCTATTATCATAAAGACAATGTGAGTCCGCATGCTATCAGCGTGTCACTCCTAATTTTGACGTAAATTACTGTAGGATTGTACTGGAATTTATTGCACATAAATATGTAAAACAGAGATAATTCAGACATGTGCCGTAAATAATTGAATTTTGAACAAGGGTATATCTAAGCTGTCTTTCTCTCATTTTGTGTGTAGGTAATACCAATTATATAATATGTGGCTACAAAACAAAATTTTTGCTATATTTATATATCGTCTAATCCATCAACATAGGAATAACATAGGATTAACTTTACAATTCTGTTTCTTAAATTATGAAACGAATTAAACCAACATTATGCAAATTGCAACATTATGCAAATTGCAGTTCAAATCATTAATAGGACGGAACCCACCATCCTCCAGACGAACTCGCCCTTATCTTATTATTAAAAGATCAGATCGACTCCCACATAATCGACGTTCAATATTCCTCCTCAGAAGAAACTTCTTTAATGGAATTTCTCTGAATTATCTCACACTCCACTGTTTCAGCGACAAATTATAATGTTATTGCGATAGCCCTCGAGACACATCGTGTGGAAATTATTCGATTTTTTTTATATTTTATTATTACTGTAATCAAAATACTAATTAACATTTAACTGCAGTTTAGTCAATCCCATTTAATAGTTATCAGGCTTTATTAATAAAAAAGTTAAGATAAATCCATTCTAACTTTTTATATGGAACCAAATATTTAATACTGATTTTACGAAATTAATACGTACGGTATCTGGAATCTTCCCAGACAAAAGTGTTTGAAGAATTAGTCCTAAAAAATATATTTGATTTTTTTTCGAGTGAAGTAAAAGGTCCTTCTTAATAAGTACTCTCAACTATGTAATGTACGTAGGTATGTGACTAAAGTAAGGTCAATTTCAAAGAGTTGGTCAGGCAGTTAAAGCGTGATAGGGATAACGAACAGCTATGATGAATATCCGAAATTAGACATTTGACGCCCACTGCTGGACATAAGCCTCCCTCAAAGACTACCAATTATTCCGAACGGACGCTAATTTCATCAACCGTGAGCCAGCATCTTGATCAAGTCATCTGTCCATCTTGTTGAGGGTCGTCCGACGCTGCGCTTACCGATCCGCGGCCTCCATTCATTTCTCATTCATTCACTTAGGTGAATAAAGACTACTAAAAAAGTAGACTTAATGCACTTGAAGACACCTGGGTGAATAAAGTCTATTAAAAGTATACTTAATGCACCTGGGTGAATTAACTAAGGTGAATTAAGTATACTACCCCGAAAATTATTCGGCCCCAACGACCATCTGTTCTACGAGCAATATGGACAGCCATCTGTCACTATACGGAGCTTATCCGTTTGGCTATGTCGGTGACCCGCGTTCTTCTACGGATCTCTTCACATCTGTAGAGAATCCCGTAGAGAAACCCCGAGCATTGCCCTCCCAGATCTAAGCTCCGAGTAAATCACGTCGTCGTCTACAACTTCATCACAAGACGCAGACGGTAGTAGCTTCTCATATCCCACACTTAAAGCACTGCAAATTAAAGATATTATTATAGAAATTCTGTAAATGAAAACAAAATATTTGTAATGCCAACAGATACATTACGCATTTAATTAATGAGCTCGTCAGCCCAATGCTGTGAATTTTATAATTACGCTGTGAATCCGATTCGCCAAATTACACCATTTTAATTTGAATTGCCTCGCTGGCAACACCGACCGAGGCTGCTTACCGCGCAAATCAGTTTTTGGATGAAAGGTTTCGAAATCCAATAGCTAGGCTGTCATTGATAGATATTATATCACATAATATCTTGCTTTTAAAACTACACGAAGTACACTCTATTCAACCATCTTCTCGCTTATCCATACTTAATATTATGAATGCGAAAGTAACTCTGTCTGTTCCTATTTCACGCAAAAACTACAGAACTGATTAAAATTATATTTGGTTAACAGATCTTTAGAGCCTTAGAAAGGAGAAAGGGTAGTTTTTACCGCAGAAATGTCCATTGTAACGAATTTGTATGAAATGGTGCGGGATCCAGGAGCTAGTAGATATTGATAAATGTTTATACAAATGACATAATATCTTGCCTTAGAACTACACGAAGTACGCTCTATGCATCCATCTTCCCGCTTGTCAACTAATTATATAAACGCGGAAGTTTGTTAGGATGGAAGTTAAGTGTGTTGATTGTTGTTTGTTGATTTTCACGCAAAAACTATGTTGAAGGGAATTTGGTGAAACTCCACAATTATATATCACACATATCAGTATAGCACAAAGGCTTCTTTTTAACGCGGTAAAATACGACTTTTCGCTGGTTAAACAATAATCGGGCAAAGCCGGATTTGGATCTAGTTTGTCACGGAAATTGTTGTAGTTCTAGTAAAGGAAAAAAGACTATTAATATGCACACAATACAAAAAGGTGGGCATTTTCTAGACCTGCCAACCTGTATTCTTCCATCTTAATATTATAACTACTCTATTGAACAACTATGACAAAAAAATATTTTATTGTGTAGGCAGATACCTAAACAAAAATATCTGTTTTTTACCAACGCAAAACTTAATAAATGCGGTTATATTAACATAATATTTTTTAAATAGATTGTTCTAGAATCCCGTCTCAGACATTTTTCCTATTTGTCTCCAAATATCGTTAGGGAATTCTAGGAAACTATATACCCATTCCACCAGGAAAATTTGAGTCGTCTCGTGAGAATTAAATCAAACAAATGAGTTGAGACTTATTTTGAGAGATTTATTGAATAGAATATATTTATTTGGATACACAAAAACAGATAACTGCTTACAAAGACACTTGCTTGGGTTCCTTACTACATTTTGTTTGTATGTTTAAATTAATAATATGTATCTTTTATTACTGAATAAAACATTATCATTTATTTATAATTTGATTATAAAGTTATAGTCAGCGATGTGTTTTTACATAGATTGTTCCTCAATGCCGTCTTGGAATTTTGTACCTGTTGTTTCACATCAGTTCACTCTGCAGAGGATGTCTTAACAAAGACAGAAACAACTGCCCATGTTATCCTGGAATGCGAGGGAGTAACAGCAAAGCGACGTGAAATCCTCAAGAACCCAAGGTCACTCCGAGAAGCCTGCGAAGACCCCAGGAAACTTCTGCGCTTCTGGTCGGAGTTGGGCTGGTCACACTAGCGCCCCACTCCACGCACAATGGACCACCTCGAGTCTAAGTGCGGAAAAACAGGGCCCCCCTAACTAACTACGAGTAACTCCTCTAACACATCATGAATTAAGTAATAATAATGAGGATTAGACCCATTTATTTAATCAGTAATCACTAATCCGTTATTTGTGTATATGCCGCGCACTTTTAACCTAATTATCAAATTATTCTATTAATCTGTCTATAAGTATACCTATAACACTTTACTAGCAGTGACTGTATTATGCACTGATTAATCACCAAATCTCAGAAATTACCTACTTACCTAGAAACTTGAAACTAGGCACAATATTTTTATAAAAGGATGGCGTCATCTAAGATAAGATATTACGAAATTCCACCCCTGAGGGGGAAGGTTGTGAGATTGTATGAAAGTCATATGCTTTTGAACTTATCGAATTAAACTAATTATGAAGGTTTTTTATTAAAAGACAATTTCGTAGAAGTTCGTAATTTTTTTGTAATCATTTCCTAACGGATATTGGGGGTTTGTATGAAAATCCTTTGTTTTTGAAGTAAGAAACTTGAAATTTGGCAGGAACTTTCCTTTTAGAGTGCGGATTTACTTAGATCCTTTCAGAACAGATTTAACAAAACTCCATCCTCAGGGGAGTTGGAGTTAGAAGTTTGTATGAAAGTGTTGTCTATGTGTTTGAATAAAGATACTTGAAATTGAAAATATATGCTATGTATATAGATGATGTAATACATACTTATAATATACCTTTACAAAAACCTACCAAACTATAAAGATCATTTATTTGCTCAATATATGTTTTTTTTTTAATATAAGTGTTTTCATAATCCAGGTATTATTTAGCTAAATAAAAAACTCCAAGCGTACTCAGTCGCGGTCACCCAAGTACTTTAAAAATATGAAAATCAAGATCAAATATTAAAGTATTATGTAGTATAAGTATTAGTAACCAATTATTATGTATATCCTACTACTATTATAAAGGCGAAAGTTTGTAAGTATGGATGTTTGTTACTCTTTCACGTAAAAACAACTGAACCGATTTAAATGAAATTTGGTACAAAGAATCTCTAGAGCCTGAAAAATAACATAGGCTACTTTTTACCGCGGGAAAACGTCATTCCGCGGGAAAATCCATTATAACGCGGGTAACACCGCGGGGCACAGCTAGTTTGAAAATAAATGATCAATGACTTAGAGCCATATTAAAACTTCTCTTTGATCTTCAATCAAGACTTTCCAAGTTATCCCACACAGCGTCAAACGAGAACGTAATGCGAATTGAAACTGATATAATTTAGGGTTCCTTTTCAGTAAAAAACCTTATAACATGCAACTAATACAATATTTAAAAATGGTTATTGTTCATTGTTGACGATTTTTATATTGACTTGTATGGTAACTGAAAACTAGCGACTAGACCGCTTTTGCATGGATGGAAATTATACATTTAAAAGCTTCCTCTTAAATTTAATCTATCTACTACTATCTACCTACGAAACATACATAGACCGACACGACCAGGTACATTAATTTGTGTGTTGAGAAATAGGCTCCTTTTTCATTCATCCCAAAAGCCATTGTTTCCCCGGGATCATCATAAAACCCACGAAAACTTTGAAAATAAAATCGTGCTCATAAATAGAAAATAATAACAAAATTTGCTTGTGTTGGGAGACCCTCTTTGTAAAGATAAACTTTCTTATAATCTGAGAAGCAATGTAAGCTAGCTGGTTATCTGCCTGTCATCCCCAATTTTATTGGAAATTACTGTAAGGATAGGGCAAAATTTAGTGCACATAAATATGTAAATATGTGATACCAATATAGACATTTGCCATAAATAATTTAATTTCAAACAAGGCGATCCCTTTATGTGTGTACTATAAAGACAATTTATATCGTGTAATAACTTTTAATGTAGATGATACATGGTCACGGTATGATGATGATGATGATGATGATTTTGATGTAGGTTTTAGGTACTACGGATAAAAAATCATTCTTTATTAAAAGCGCTAATCATGTTTTCCTATAAATTCTGTGATATAACTCATCTTAAGTTATCTAATAATGTATTCTCATGTTTTTGTTCGATTATTGTAGATGTTTAACGTACAATATTATGTCCCAAAATAATAGTATACTAAGTATACTAAGACTATTACGTCCCAAAATAATAGTATACTAAGTATACTAAGACTATTACGTCCCAAAACCTTAAATAGGACGGAACCCACTTTCTTCCAGACGAACTCGCCCATAGCTTATTATTAAAATTCTCAGAAGTTTTAGAAGAAACTTCCTTAATGGAATTTCTATGAACTATCTCACACTTGTCTGTTTCAGCGACAAATTAATATGTTATTGCGATAGCCCTCGAGACACATCGTGTGGGGCTTATTCGATGATTTTCTTTGGATATTTTATCATTACTATACATACCTAACTAATTTCCAAAGTGCCCACCTTTTGCCAACTCGAAAACATTATAAGCATTTGGAAAGTTGTTCATCGTAAAATATTATACACGGACCTACCGTGTATAATATTTTACAATTTTTTTTTTTGTTATAATGAGGTTCCATTACGAAAAAAAAATTTGTTTTTCTTAATGTTTATAAACTGTGCACGGAACCCTAGGTGTAGTATGCATCTCATACTTATCCAATTTTGTTTATATTGAAGCTTCGGTCAAACCTGCGCGGCCAAAGTGATTGCGAAGCCTGAGCGTCTGCGCCGCGGCGGACGCTATCCATGCTCTACTATGGCCTTACGCGACTACAAAGGTGATAAAAAAGTTCCCGCGTTGCCGACGCGTGGAATTGGCCTAGCCTTAAATGTATGGCTATTGACATAGCAAAATATCAAGGGAGTGGTTGAGCAGCTGAAGCGAAGCATTTATTTATAATATTTAGTATGTGTATTTATTTCTGGACTATTCACACAGTGTCATTATAAGCACCAAGCAAATTATAACCTCGATCTAAAAGAGCTTTTGCCAATGGTAGATAAAATATCTGCTTCTCTCCGTTACGAAATACAAATAAGGTAAATATTTTAAGGTAAAAGCACTCATATCTCGGTTCTGAGAAAATGCTATTAAGCAGCGTCTACAACCTTAAATAACACCAACGTAGAAGACAGTAGGTTCTCATTACCCATATTTAAACCACCGCACCAGACTTTCATTCCGAAGGTCGTGGGTTCAAACCCCGCCACCACCTCTGGATTTTTCTTCTTGAGAAATTTTTCGCGATTTAACGGTGAAGGCAAACATCGTGAGGAAACCGGCATGTTTTGAGAACTTTAATGAGTTTGCACACATTCACCAACCCGCACTTGACCAGAGTGGTGAATTAAGGCCTAATCCCTCTTGCCAAGAGAGAAGTGCCTGTGTCCCAGCAGTGGGAAAGTTAATAGGGTGGTATTAATGAAACGACCGCAAATTCTGGGAACGAAAATAAGTAATTGTCGTATCAACAGTGATACTTAACGCATTTAATGAATGAGCTCGTCAGCGCAACGCCGCGAATTTTATAATTACGGTGTGAACCCTATCCCCCAAATTACGCAATTTTAATTCGAATTTCCGAGTGGGAGATTTGATTTCCGCGCTGGCAACACCGACCGAGAGCTGTTTACCGCGTAAATCAGTTTTTGCATGAAAGGGTATAGGATCCAGGGGCTAGACTTTAGTATGTCAGTATTTATGTTGAAGCTACACATACAATATCTCTATTCTCTCTTATCCATTAAGGCGCGGACCCACCGCGGCACATGTTTGTTTATAAAGCGGAGTGAGGTTATAAAACGACAGAAAGGGATAAATTAAAAAAAAATCTGTACAAACCACAATGCAATAGGGATTTATACAGAATAAATGTTTATAACATGTGTATGTTAATTTATAATAAATTACCCAAATTTATTTGAATTATGATGATAAATGCATGTAATTTTTTTTATGACATCTTTAATATAATTTTGAAAAAATATTTGTATGCCTGCTTGCTGCTTGCAGGCTGAATACAGTGACATAAACTATTATTTATGATCTGACATGTATTATTAATTATGTATTCTCGCAAATAAACGATTTTATTTCATTTTCATTTCACATGCCGTGGACTGGCACACAGCTCATTTTGCTGCGTCTATTAATTTGTTTAACAACGTGGGCCCACTTTTTCAGTGGAGTATAATACTAAGACTATTTGAAATTAGAAATTCTTATGTAAAGCGTGGCACGACACATAGATAGGCTACGCATCTAATACTGCAATCCACGGACGAACATGAATCTGACAACATGGAATACGCCCTTACGTGTGTAACTGAATACTGTGCTGCGATAAGCGATCTGTGCATAGTCGGTCATATTCATGTACTCCAGTGGAAACGTCAACGTCGGTCGTCGACAACGTTGAGCTATAACCGCCTAGCCTATGCGATCAATGACGTCGTGTGTGATTCGTGTGTTGCCTCTCCGTGGGGTGCAGTGAATACAACCACATACATTTTCTTATAAAGCAAAGCTGTGTGCCGCGGTGGCGCGCATCAATTTTGAACAGAAATTTATTTTAGTTAAAATGTAGCTGCCATTCAGTATTCCTCATCGATCACTTTAACGGACGAGTGTGAAAAAAATGAAAATATTTACTAAAATGCATTGGTATACCTGTACTAGCTAGTTTTGAGGCATCTGTATATGACAGCTTGATGAAATATCTGAATTTTAAGTCTGAAAAATATGTGCGGGTGCCATTCATACCATAAAATTTAAAAACGTCAATCTACTTTGAATTTAAATCATAGATACATTTATAAACTCTGCATTTTTGTTATTGATGTAATTAATGCGCTTAGTCGGATGTAATTAAAAACTATCACAAATAAAATACAAATACACAGTTACAATTTCAATAAGTAGCAGCACTTATTTTGTCGGTTTGGAGGTTTTGACTGTTCACGTCCGTATGTGTTAACCCTCTGAATCCTGACACGTGACCTCCGGGTGGTGCTAAGAACAGTCTCTGGTGGTAGGCTTCGGCCGCGGCTTGTCACCGCCCTCCGGGCTGGGCCAGTGCGTGAAGCGATTATTTCGTGTTTCGTAATGTGGCCCGGAGAAGCCATCTACCTTCTAGGTCTTCATGCTCCATCTTAGGCCACATCGTCACTTAACATCAGGTGCGATTGTGGTCAACTATAGGCTTACCCAGAATTAAAAAAAAAACTTGTGTGTAAATAATTTGGAAACATTTAAGCCAACTTGAATTGTTGAACTCATTCGCTTTACTAATTAAAGCAGTCTTAATATATTTTACAAGCTTCAATATTTTTTCAAATTATAATGGAAGAATTAATTAGGCTAACTAGTCTACAAAACACTACGATCTAGGCCAGTCACCAGTCCTTTACTACCTTAAACTTTTACGAAAAAATATTAGGCATAAAAGAGACGACATTATTATTATTATGATGACACCTGGATACCATTAGAACAAGACATATACAAAGTGGCGAGAGCAAGAGGAGGCCTATACCCAGCAGTGGGTGAAGTCAGGCTGCGGATGATGGTGATGATGATGAGAGAGATAAATATATATCTCAAGGTTAACCAAATCCAGGCCCCGGATTTCTTGTTCAGTTCCCGATGTTCGGTGCCCGCGGCTCATTTGCATGAGATGCGCAGTACCTTTTGTTACAACTGCGGGTTATATTCCGGATAAGGATGTCGATTAACGCGCCGTATTCACTATGAATGGAAAACGGATTACTCGATTATGTTACTTATGCTTGTGTTGGTCAGGGCTACCAACTTGGGTCCTTTACTTCCCCAGTGCAGGGGATTTGTTGTTACTATAATAATAATATTGTTTTCACTTCTCCCCTTCCTCAGAATAATCTTCCTTCCAGTTTTCCAGGAGATGAGTGAAGTACCTTCACTCGAGCGGCTTAGCGTTCTAGTGAAGGTAAAAATGGAGTTTAAAATTTTTAAAGTCTCATTATCTATATCGAGTGTAAAGATTATTTAATAAAATCTAAAGAGTAACACAAATTGAAAAAAGAAAAAAACAGTTTTACCTAAAATCATTTTTTTAATGTTAGTATACTAGAAAACATTTATAATAGGTAAAGTGTGTATGCCGTAAACTACCTTCGCTTCCTGAAGTTTTTTTGCCACCAATACACGAGGGTTTATTATATAAAATATAAAAACTATCAGACCCCAGCAAACGTTGTTTTGCAAAATGAAAAATAGATAGCAGCCGATTCTCAGACCTCCTGAATACGCATATAAAATTTCATAATAATCGGTTATGCCGTTTCGGAGGAGTACGGTTACTAACATTGTAGTATGGAAATTTTATATATAAGAAGATTAACAATTTTAAAATTATAAAGTTGGTACAATAGTGACTTAATATAATATTGACCATCATTGACAACCTAATTTAAATTGTAATATCTTGTATGTACCATATTTCATGCAATAATTGATTATTATTAATAATGCCATCATCAACATCGTCAGTATTGCGTATCCGCAACCTCCTACATATATCTGTACAATCCTTCTGTTTTCCGATTATCCCAACCCTAAGCCTAAATTATGTAAATCTAGTCCGTTGGTATGGTAAGTGAAAGAAAATTTTCTCAGTATATTTGGAGGGAATATATCCACAAGAAAACTAGCTAGATATGTCATAGCGTTGCGCGTACATTTTTATTTGTCAGCGGGAACAACAAAAAAAATCTTCCTCTTCTCTCCGTAAGAGATCCGTTACCTATCTAAAGAGGTCTGTTATCATGGGAAGTGTCAAGGGTTATTTTGGTGACCCATCTTACATGTGTTCTACTCTATACGAGTACATATAACAAATATATGCAGCTTACTGTACATTAATAGGAGTCCGAGAATATGGTAGGAGAACGAGGACATATTTAGTAGGAGTACGAGGATATGGTAGGAGAACGAGGACATTGTAGTCCTCGTTCTCCTACCAGTAGGAGCGCCCAGTAGGAGTAGACGGAAAGAGTGCTTTGTACTGCCCTTCCGCTGCTGCCCGCTAATCGCATCGAAGAGGGTTGGTTCTATATTCAACAGCAGTTTAGGCTTCTTGGCCCTGATACTAAATTAGATTTTTTGTTTTAAAGAGACCAGATTTTCCAAAAGACATGGATGAAGAATGATTTTCCAAAAACGTGGTGTGTATTTGAAGAAAGGCACAGAACTAACAATGTAGCTGAAAGCTGGAATTCAGTCCTAAACAGGGAAGTCAAAAATGTTACTTTATTAAAATTGCTGAATTTTCTCGAAAAGGCTACAGCCGACAAAGATGTTCCGACAGCACGGCGTCGAGAGGATCTCGTCAACGATACATTGATTATGAATACACAAATGTATCTTTTACATGACGATATTAATGTTGGTACTTTTTTGGAAATGCTCCGATGAATTTGTAAAATTTTGATTTCAGTAAATTACATTATTAAGCTTATTGTACTTATTCCAAAAGAAAAAAAAATCACGATAGGAGTACGAGGACATTGTAGTCCTCGTTCTCCTACCAGTAGGAGCGCCCAGTAGGAGTAGACGGAAAGAGTGGTACAAAGAGCTACAAATCTTCGTTGAACTTTATTTTTAATTTTAATTATCTTACTCTTTTTCCACAAGGCCTTTGTCATGTGATAATAACAGCCTTTAACCACACTTGCAGGGAATTCGTCTAACAGTGCATTTATTTAGGATTTTTCGTAATCGGTATGAATTTTCTGCGGGTTCCATCCGGGAACTTGTGACTTAATAATTTCTATAACAATGGCATAACTATGCTGTTTTTTGTCTGGCATTAATCCAAAAATTAAAGGGACTGTATTCGTTTCATGAGAGGGGCCTTGACGATCGCCGTGTATAATGAGCAATTGGCTGAACGGTTTTGGGCAACTTTTAAATGTACCGTCTATAAAAAATTCTGAAAGACTTTCAAGGTGTAAGTATTTTTTTTATCGGACCTGAGGCCTTGGGATTAGCACGTTCAAGCAACAAAATCTCCATCATGGTCAAATTAGTATAGAGATAATGTGATTAATTAATACTTAAAAATCATTATAATTGCTTTGGTGAAGTTCTTATATACTTTAATATTAATAACATCAAATTTATTCGTCGGATTTTTAGTCTGTATGTTTTAATAGTAGGACAAATAAAATCCACCCAAACAAATGAAGCACCCATTCCCTCATTAACTATACTGTTTCAGTCCACCTTCTTAATCTAACACTAATTGTACCTAAGCCAAAATTAATGACAGCAATTCAACATGAACTCCGTATAATCCAGTTTTAACCGGTTTACGAACTCAAACACAGCCGTAAAACCCCGAGCATTCCCGAAACAACTTTAAGCTTACCTACAATCTCTTCGGCAAATAGTGAAGGATCGTTTCTATGGGATGCTAGTAAAACTATTTTATGTTCTATTGGATAAGTAGTTGCGTTCTGACTTATACAAGGTGTTTCATATTTGGTATACTATGTGTATTTTCAAGCCTTGATCAAACGAAATGTGCGGATACACGACATAAATTAATCGATAATATATCGGATAAAAAAAATGTATATGTTGGCTATTTAAAAAAAAAGCCGATTAAATATTTTGCTTACTGATTATATGGAAGAGATTTGTAGAATAAATTATAAAGTTTAATACAGCATGCAAAAATGTACACCTCAATAATCCAGTTTAAAATTAACATATCAATAATAAAATAAAAACCTCCTTTTTGTTAAATTTCTACAAATACAATTTTTTAATAGGCTTTTGAACTGAAATTGTATTTTTGAAGTGAAACTTCTATAGAATCGTAGTGATTTCAAACCGGAAGCAAAAAGATGAAACGGAAATGGTAAGAGACACAAATACAATGCTTTATTTAAATTTCTTTGAGCGATACTTCGTAGTTGAGACTACGAAGTATCGCGCAAAGAGGTATTGCTGTATATTATTTATATTATTTTGTAACATACTTTATGTAATACGCTTTATTGAAGTAATATAAATAATCCGAATAATTACAGATATATGTTTGTTTCTCTTATCATTTTAGCAGATGCGTTCATTTACCCTTTTTTTCTATTCGATATATATCATAATAATAGTTCGTAAGTAGTAGACTCCAATCGTGCGTCATAGCTGACACACACACACTTTTTTTTTATTCTTCTTATTCTTTCGTCGATTTACTGAAGTTTCACTTCTATCGTGTGTGAATCGCACACACACCTTTTTTTTTTTATTTTCTTAGCTAGGTAAACTATCTAGCTTTCAAATGAGACTACATTGAATAAAATACACCGTTTACTCAAACAGAAACGAAGAAAAACACATATATGAAGTAGTTTTCATTAAAAACATTAAATGGCCTTTCTTTTTTTGATATTTATTGATAAATGTATGTCGTGTATGCGACATTTCGCTTGATCAAGGTTCGAAAATACACATTGTATAAAGCGTTAGGGTGTGAATGGCATGCACCAGGCGAAGTAATTTTGTTCTACGACATTTCGATGTAGATGTTTAATGGTTAATGCTGACATGTTTTTTTTAAATAGCCTCTGATATGTTTAAGCCTAATCTATCTGTCTAAAATAGATCATATTTAAATAAAAATATCCCCTGGAAGAAGATAAACAGTAAAATTAAATCACTTAATATTATTTTATCAGTGATTATTATTATAATACTAAAGGAGAAATAATGTAAGCAACACAAATAATAATTAACTCACGAAAAAATCGGATTTACAAGATTAACACTTTAAAGATTTTTTGAGATGCACCTTTTGAACCCTTAATATACATGCTTAGTATACACATTTTAAAACACCCTGTATAGGTACCTTATTCAATGTTACGTGCCATAAAGCTAAATCTATAGATATCGATCGTACTTAACTTACGTCGCGGACATGAAAATAATATTATCCTATACAGTATACGACCTTATTATTCACTATAAATATAGGTCGTAAAATGCAAACTTACTGTTTGTTTTGTATTTTTAGACGACCTACCAGACGAACTAAACAAAATACTTATTTTGTATGTAGTCATCATGCCTATTCTCTATATGTAATATGCACTTTTAAAATAAATTAATATTTTCGGACAATCCACACGACACATCTAGCCCCGTGGTAAGCTCTAAGCTTGTGTTACGGGTACTAGACATCCAGACATAAATAGATATATTTTTTATTACACTGAGGCAGTCAAACACCAAAACTGCATTGATGTATTTTTATGATTGATATTTACGCAGCACATCCACCAATTTTTACTCAGGAAATAGACTTCAATTTAAAATAACTGCGGTCTGAAACCATTCAACCGTGACTCATTTATTTTTTTATCCAATAAAGCCCAATCAATTCTCAATTTGTTTGTTAGAATGCAGGTAAATATTTCATTCGCCTGGCAACCCTAGCAGTTAAATCTGAAAGTTTCAATATTCTATTCGGAATTTAGCTCGGGCGGTATCGGCCCCACATCGTAATGATAGTACAGTCGCGTCAAAATTATATGAGCGTCTAGAGCAGTCAAAATAATCTGACTAACATAAAAGCAATTTCATCTAAGCAGTTCGAATTGTTAAATTGCTGTTAGCGCCCAAGGCGATCAAAATAATGTTACTTCTATTATAAGGATAGGAATAAAAACCATTTATTTGCCACAAGTATAGTAGTTGTTACCAGATAATAGGTTATCATAATAAAAATGTATATTATACTAGCTGACCCCAGCAAACGTTGTTTTGCAAATTTTTTTTTTTTTTCAAAATTAACAATAGATGTTGGCCGATTCACAGACCTACTGAATATGCTCACAAAATTTCATGAGAATCGGTCAACGTTTCGGAGGAGTTCGATTACGCACCCCGTGACAGAAGAATTTTATATATTAGATTTAAATATGCTTTTACATTAAATCATTTTGATTTAACATTTATGCCAATACTAACACTAATAGTAATAATAATCTTAACTTCGTATATTTATATGTTTTTTTAAGCAATCCATTATAAAAATATATTTTTAACGTGTTTAAAATGAAATAAAAAGAATAATAATTTTATCTAAATATTATTTTAGGATAAATTCTTACACTGAATAAAATTGTTTTTCATAATGTCCATAGTCATGTTCATCATTAAAACAAGTTTAAAAAAAATAATTTAAGCAGATTCTTAATTATTTCTTTCGGAGTTCTATTAAATAGTGGGTAATAACTCAGCAGCCTACAAAGCTTTCACATTTAGCTTATTAAGAAAGTTTCTATGCTATCTATATTAAATAGATTCGTTTACATAGATGATTTTTAACCGTCTTGAAATCTTATTCGATATAAACCAACAGAAGTTAGATATGTATTTTTAACAATACTATGATTCGAAATGTTTAGATCAAATTGCTTTTATGACTTCAGATTATTTTAACTTAACTAGATGCTCATATCAATTTGACTGTACCTTCTTATATAAATCGGCCTGTATTCGGATGTGTCCGGATTTGATCGGTTTTTCTCCGGAATTTCATTCCCGTAAAACGAGCTCACACCCGGATTACGGTAACGAGCATGTAATTTAATCAAATCTCTTCAGGACGTATTTTTATGTCTTGTATTGTACCTGTGTTTTGTCTCTATCGAGTGGATGGATAAAGTGGTTTGTCCGAGCGAGAGAGAATCGTCTAATCGCAAACGTTGAAAACGCAATTTTAAGAAGGTTCTTTGTGAGGTAAAGGTTTACCCACACGATCCTGAATCTTTAAGTAGTGATCTTAAAACCGAACAACATTAGACTTATAAATGTCGATATCTTTAATAATAAATGAATCGAGTCGGATGATTCGTTAGAAATTCTGAAAGGGTGATTTGGACTGTAGCCAAGTTTTGTTGGAAATGCCGTTTTTAATGGGTATTTGGAAGAAACTTTAAAAAAAAAATCTTAAAGAATTCTGTAGATGTCGATATCATTATCATCATAGCCTCCCTTAAAATCTCCAGGTATTTTGATTGGATGCGGCATGTATCGACCGTGAACCCGCAACCTTTAGTAAGTCATCCGTATATCTAGGAAGTGGACGACTATGCGTTTTAATAACAATATATAAAATTTCCATGTCACAATGTTAGTTACCGTACTCCTCCGATTTTTACCAAATTTTATATCGTATTCAGTAGGTCTGAGAATCGGCTACTTACTAGTTTGCTGGGTTCAGCTAGTATTTCATAAAATCAGATCAGTTTCAAAATTCTTACTAAATATATAACAAATGAAAATCTAAGTTAAGTAGCAGTCGGGTTATATCTTTTCATAATTGCAGCTTGTAAGTTTTTAAGTTATTTTGATAATTATGATTAAATTTTTTAAGTGTGTAACGCATGCTTTTGGGAATTTTTATTTACAAGCTACGAGTTTACTCAATAATTAATTCATATTTTCGAAAATAAGTGTTGGTTGTTTTTTTTTAACAAAAAACTTCTTGTTTATAAACACATTTAATATAACATATAAATACATATAATACTCGTAAAAGACACGTAAATATGAGTGGAAACGTAAATGTGAGTGCTTATGCTTTTTTTACATAATGAAAGCTGCGGGTTCTCGAAATACTTGAAAACTGGAAATATGCATACCTAAATTGATGATAATGATGAAATTGTAGACGGAGATAGCCCTAAAGGTAAAAGGTTAAAACTAGTTAACCACACATTCTACCCAATAGCTAAATAACCATAAAAGCAAAGCCTTAAACTTTTTACAATACAAATGCTGCCAAGGTTTTTCCCACATCAAGACAATAAGCATTAAACATTAGACGGCGTAATGTGTCGGTGTTGCCGTTTATTGGCGTCATTACGGGGAAGCGAGCTGGCAACATTACCGTGTCTCGATGGTTTACTTTTGCGATCGTTTTATTGAACCCGTGCCGGCGTGCGAATCTGCTTGTAAGTGGGTTTTTTATGTGAAATTTCTTTTTGAGGGCTTAAATTCACAGTATTATATTTTATGGGATATTATAATGGGACCTTAAATATTACCTGCAAGCTTTAACCCCACTGTGTTCCTCAATTTGAAAATAAAATAGAAAAATGTAATAATAATGAAGACTATTTTCACTTTATGTCATTATTATTTCACTATAAATAAAAAGTCACTTTTCCCAGACAGGTTACAATTAGACTATTAAACTCGTTTTCAAAACATATATGGATAGGATTAGATTATTTTAAGGGGTTTGCGGTCCAAAAAGATACAATAGCATGAATATGAATATAGTTTGCTTAAATCATTCCAGTGAGAAACATGAAAACACTGCAGACAAACGAGTTCCTTTTTTTTTAATACAAAACGTACGTAGCGCTCCTTACCAAAATAAAGGAAACATTTACACAACATTAAAAATCATTCTTTAAAGTGCTTAGATAGGTTATGTTGGGTCCTACTTTCAATAGCGCCCCGAAAGTGAATCCCAGCCCCGTAAGTCTGATGTAAACTTACTGAGCCGCCACGTCACGCGCGGCGCAGGATTCTAGCGATGAAAATAACATGCCATGAATAACAAATAGATTAGACATAACAAACGAGCAGTGGACCACACTATCTATAGGTTTCGATTACAAAATCCCAAGAAATTGTAAGCAGATAATGTATATCAGTTATCCATCATGTGTTGCCCACTGCTTAACATAAAAGCTCATTATTAGCTTTTCTCATTAATAGCCACGAAACTTATTTAAAAAAAATATCTGTTTATTGGTTATTTATAACGTAAACTAACACACAAAAAACACAAAAAAAAACGAATTAAAATATAATTATTACAAAATACACAAAAAAAAGTCAGAAATAAATAGAAAAATATATTGTTATTAAAAAAGTTTTGGTGCATTTGATACATTCATTCGAATTGAAATTATAAAAAAATATTCATCATTATCACCCTATTAACGTTCCCACTGCTGGGATACAGGGACTTCTCTCTTGACGAGAGAGATTAGGACTTAATTCACCACGCTGGCCAAGTGCGGGTTGGTGAATGACACATGCCCTTCAAACTCTTTTAAAGTTCTCAGAACATGCTTGTTTCCTCATGATGGTTGCCTTCACCGTTAAAGCACGTGTTTAAAGCGCACATAAATTTCTCAAGAAGAAAAATCCAGAGGTGCGTGGCGGGGTTTGAACCCACGACCATCGGAATGAAAGTCGAGTGTCCTCCCACTTAGCCAACACGGCTTTTAAAAAGCAAGTGCCATGATCACGGAAACAACTCATAAATTAATAAATTAGTATTAGTAATATTAATTAGTTTTAAATCATAATATTGTTAAAACCATGATAATTTAAAAAGTTACATTAAGAAGTCAGCTGAACTTTAAAAAAAATCAGATTTGATTGGTATTGTCTTCTGAAGAGTGCACAAGCGGAGGAAAAGTGCAGCTAAGTGCACAATAACATGCTGTTAGTAAATTCTGTGTGACGTACACTTGTTCACGTCTATGTGATGTATCCTGTCTCGCGCGGCGCAGGGGTTCAGCGAGCACACGCGAGATTGCTTCGGCTTTTAAGAAAACCGGAGTTTGGAAACTGGTTTCCTGTAATAATTTGTTACTCCTTCTACGTAACTGGTTACGTAGGAAGGCTTTTTAATAGTTATATGTAACTAATTTCCAAGAAACCTAGGTCCATAGGTGTTAACCCTCTGAATCCTTACACGTGACCTCGGGGTGGTGCTAAGAACAGTCTCTGGTGGGAGGGAAACGATTTTTTCGTGTTTCGTAATGTGGCCCGGAGAAGCCATCTAGCTTCTAGGTCTTCATGCTCCATCTTAGACCACATCGTCACGAGATTGTGGTCAAATAAAAGCTAATCTAGCATAAAAAAAACCTTTTTAAATAGATCATGAAACTGAAGAACTGTCGGTTTACCATTAGTTTAAACACAATATATCGACGGTGAAAAGGCAGAATGTATTAGCAGCCACTATCATAAAAAATATGCAATAGCACCATATACGTATATTAAGTATTTACTAAGTTTAAGCTGAACACATCATCATCTTCGTCCTTAGTTAAGTTAAGCCATTCAATAGCATACTGCCTTCGAAGTTTACTTAAGCCGCCACGTCGCGCGCGGCTCGGGGGCTTCGGGAGAAATAATAACATGCCGTGAATGATAAACATGCGAGAAATAACAATTAAGTGGGAACAGAAACGTCGGATGAACATAGTACAGTCAACGTCAAAATTAATTAAACAGTTAGACTCTTAGTAGGTTTAGTTAAAGTAATCAGAAAATATAAAACCAATTAGATTAGTTTGCGCCTAGATGGGTGAAATATCCCACTTCTATCGTTTCATATTTATCTACATTCATTAGAATCGGTGCTCCAGTTAGAATAACTTTGGTACTCTTCAAGATTGATGCTCCTATTGGAATACCTCGACGAGATGTTCAAAATGATCAGTGCAAAGAAAGCTATTTATAGATATTGATTTAGGGGTTACTTTGCGGAATCCATTCCAAAAAAATAAACTACTAAAATTAAAACAAAATACTAGAATATATATTTTTTTGGAATTTGTACAAAATTGTTGGTAACCGATTAAGCAAAAAATGTTATCAAAGGTAAGCTACCTTTGATTACTTTTTTTGCTCCTTTTAACTAAACTTAAACGCTTCCTTATATTTTCTCTTCCCTTTCCTTATTGAGTGTTTTTCATAAAAATTGATGTAGCAAATGTAACCCATGTCCGTTTTCTATATCTGGTAAAAACACATTGTACTAGGTATCCCGCAATACAGGGCCCAATATTTAGAGAAATTGTAACTGAAGGTTGGTAAAAATATTTTTTTGTATATTTTTTATTATTTTTTATGTAACTAGCAAACTGTTGAATACGATAAATTTGATACTCGTTCCGCTTATATTAATTTCACGCTGAATCTACTTAGATCCTATTGTAATAACATCCTGTAAGTGAATATTCACTCCGTGATGCTCGATCGTAAACCTTAATTCATCATGAGAGAGATACTTGAAATCGAGTCGAGTGCGTGGTTCAAAAATATATAGTGGATAGGAATATTTCACTTTCAAAATTGACGCAAGTAACAATATATAAAAAAATGTACAACTATTATTTTTTTATGTGCATGTGATGCGCTTTCTATTAACACTCAATTATAGTGTATATTTGCAGAAATTCAGTTCCCCCATAACTTTTAAACGGCCCAACCGATTTACATCATGTCTAAGAACACTCAGGCAAAAGTTACATTTCATAAAAAATAGCTATGATGCCACGGACAAACAGACACGTCAAACTTATAACACCCCTCTTTTTTGATCATGGGTTAAAATACAATACTTTATTGAAACACAAATAATATAATAAAACAGAACAATGCTTAATAACTAAAATACAAAATTACTAATATAAAAAATAGTTAACTGACGGGGATCGTGCCGATATTACGAACACAACCAAATACGCAAAGTTCGGTGACGGACATAATTACTCCACACGAACTGCGCCAAAGCCAAGAGCGGACGCGACGTATTATATACATTACTAGTGGCCCGCCCCGGCTTCGCACGGGTTTTAAATTTTTTTTTAATCTAAACCTTTCCCATGTCCCATTGAACACACACAAAAAAATTCATCAAAATCGGTCCAGTCGTTTGAGAGAAGTTCAGTGACATACACACTCACAGGAGAATTATATATATAAAGATAAATACTGGAAATAATTGAATTATACGGTATTTCGTTCACTACAAAATAAATTTAAATAATTTTATAGCGTCAACAACACGTGGTAATTATGCTGTTAAAATGTAGCTTAAATGTATATGACAGTTCGTAGATTTACCATAGCAGCGCCATCTATTGATTACTTACTCAACTCAGTCGAAAGGTATCGACATCTGTTAGAATCATTTGGAGTTAACAGATAATTGTGACTGTCAAATAATAACAGACAAATAATTAGCAATAAATTAAAATTGCGACTATAATTTGAGATTTAAACTATCCTATCTCTCAAGTTGGATCGAACTGCACATGGTGTGTGAATTTTATTATAATCGGTTAAGTGGTTTAGGAGTCCATTGAGGACAAACATTGTGACACGAGATTTATATATATTAAGATATAGCCGACATTATGTAATGTTAATATTCCTATTATCAAACTGTTCAATTTAATATTAAACAAATATATTCGTGTAAGACATCCAGCCCATGGCTTTCACGAAAAATAAGGAGGAATAGCAATAATAAATCATTTATTGCTTAATTTATCAAGGTTATCATGTAATGTTTATAATAGAGATATTGAAGTTAAAAAAAATAAAACTAAAAGTTTAAAAACTCCTTAGTTAAGATTAATAAAATATAAATGTAAAATTATCTATTGTGATACAATGCAATTTTAAGCAAACGGGATAATCTCAGCATGATACTAACAAGCTGTTGAGCTTGTTCGTTGCTTATTTAAGTTACAAGTTTTTTTGCCTATTTTAATATTTAACTCATTTTTTATAGGAGGTGTAAACATTAACTCACTGGTCGAATGCGGGTTGGTGAATGTCCCAGAGTCCTGTTTGTTGTTAGTTAGGCCCGGGCTTATGTACATTACCTAACTGTATCATGACCGTAATACATTAGCTAAGGGAGCTCTTAAACACCGTCAACTGTTATCATGCACACTTTATTGTTTAAAATAAAACATACGGAGATGGCTAATTACGCTAAACCACATTGTAGGTAAGTACTTTAAGTAGAGTATTGGATGTTTATTACGTCCAAAAATACTGGACATATTTTATTGTATTTTCAATTAAATATAATGTGTAAAGATATGGAGTATCACAGTATCGGAGTGGGAGCTTGTGACTGCGAAATCGAGTACAAATCGATTTTAATCTAAAATGAATTGAATTGAATTGAAACCACACGAAAGCGATACATCACGCAAAACCTTAATGCACTGTAAAGTCTTGATTATTCGTTTAAGAATACATAATGGTCTTATTCTAATAATCCTAATAACGGAATTAAAATTGTTTTAGTCATCTACTCTATATCATCACATAAAACAGACTGAATTAATTTATCAATCAAACCACTCTGTTCACGGCTCAGAAGCAGAAAATTTATCCACGTAACGGATAAACCAATATGCAACACACCGCATTGTATTGCGCATATATTCCTCTAAGTATATATCTTATTATATATTCAATCATGTGTCTTGAAAAGTCTAGGCTGATGCTGTTGCATATGCATGTGTAATGTTCGAGTCAGTTTATCGACGTTGCACACGTAACAGTCGTACGTGGACTGTGTTTGACATACAATAGGTACATTACGGGGACAACAATCTAGTTCAATCTAGTACAATCTAGTTTCAGATGTATCTCTGCCTCAATTTACAGAAATATATTCAGACTACGCAAGATACGACAGATTCTTGTCTTTCTCTGAGGTTATTGCAAATCTAGATTCTACATCGCAAGCATAATTATTAATTCCATTTTTTTTTCAGTAGTGTTATATTCAATAACACGAACCGCATGAAAAAGTTGTTTATCAAAATCTCTTGTTATAGAAATAGGTTATTTTTGGCGTGAAAGTACTTTTCCGTACCTAGTCCGTAGAAAGATTGGCAACTTACTTTCGTATATTTATGTTAGTACATAAGATCTTTCACAGCCTTATTTAAACTTTTGACAAATTAATAAATAAATATAATTTCCGTATTTACCAGTATTGATCTATCTATCTTAAATCTCGTTAAGCATTTTCATATCATCCTACTAATAAACGCAAGTTTGTAAGGATTTGTGTAAGTGTATTTGTTACTCATTTGATTTAAATGAAACGTCACAGTAAGAAATATACCTTACATATCAGAATAATACATAGGCTCCTTTTTAACCGCGGTAAATTACCCCATTTCGCGGAAAAATCCATTATAGAGAGCAAAACCCGATTTGGAACAAATTTGATAAGGATAATGATAGCTGTTGTCCCAGGAAAAAACGAAAACTTATTTTTACCGCGAGAAAATCTATTATAACATGGGGAAACCGGCAAAATAACACAAATAAAACGCCAAGTTAACTAATTTAATATTAATAAAATGAAGTTACTGGTCCAATAGACTAAATCCAAGTTAGTCCAAACAAGAGTGAACACTCTGCGGAGTTCATGTTGTACTTGTTCGTTGGAACAAGACACACAATTTATGTGCTACGTAAGTTACAATCTCGTAGCAGCTTGTTCTACGAAGTCTACGGCGTAGCACCGCTACGGAGCTACGTAGTAACGATGTACGTCTACAAACAATTAGCGAAATCCTGAGCACGACGCACTTTAGAACGAGCTGGAAATAGGTATGGAATTTATAACTGTATTTAATAAACATTCAGGCTGGCAGAATAAAAACAGAACTTTTGCCATATTTTTGTACGGCTTAGGTAGAATAAAGTTTTCTCGTGACTTTGTAAAAAAATAATAATGAACACACACAATCTGACCAATAACAGCCATAGTAGAAAGTGGACTACTTTTGAATTCAATGTAACCGGTATATAAAGGCAATGGATTTTTCATGTAAAATTTTTATCATAAAATTAGTATCGAGAAAATAAACTTAATTAATCATCTTTAAAGCCAGAAAAAGAAGAAATAAAAAAAAATTGGTCTCGTTTCGATTGATAAAAATAGCATGTAACAGATATTGCAACAATTGGATGGACCTACAATTATAAAGACCAGAAGTGAGATAATTATTAATAATTTTATTGAAGTTAAACCTTTTTTTAGGACTCTGTTAAGATTTTATCAAATCCTTGTATGTTAACCTCTTATATTCTTGTTAAATTGACAAAAAAACGTGAAAAGTTCAGTTATCTCATATTAGTATTAACTAACTTGCTGTTTATGCCACAGAGTTGCCCGCGTTTAATGGATTTTCCCGCAAAAACCTATAACCTTCCTCGATAAATACAGATCTAACAGAGAAATAATATTCGAATCGGATATGTAGTTATTGAGGTTAGCGCATTCAAACAAACAAACTCTTTTGCTTTATAATATCAGTACAGATTTTTCTTCTTCTTTTTTTAAATTATGATATTTAACAAATACAAAATCATTTATTCAGAATTAAATACATAAAAATACATGCAAGGAAATAGTGACAGTTAAATTTTATTGATCTAAAGATTACAGAATATTTAAATGTATCTAGTTCCAAAAAGGTCCCAACTCAGCATAATGCGGGCTGTGAAGCCTGCGCTGGTCTTCCGTTGGTACCTTCGAAGAGCTAGCAGTCAAGTTAGGTTGAAACAAATGAAAAATAAACATTAATAATAACATAGTGTGGTAAAATAATTAAAAAAAAGTTAACACAGGTTTTACAATAGGATGTCAAATATACACAGAGATTGAGTCAAGAAAAAATAAATAAGGATAAAAATGTCAGACAAATTCAAAATTTCATTCAATTTAAATTTCATCGTCATCATCATCACAGGGCACTCGTAACATATTTATAATGTTATGAAATTATTTGAAAGGTTTCGTGTGTTATTTAGGTCCAATTTGCGAAAACATATAAAAGGTTACTAGTTATAAATCCCCGAAGTTTCCCGCGTATTAAAATATATATAATATGTGTATTAGATAAGTAAATATAACTGTTTGTTTGCCGAATAAAATAAAATAAAAATATATTTCGATACAGCATATCCACAGCTCTGTAAGACAGTAAGTCTCAGCCCGGGATCCCACACCGTGCGTAACAAGCTTACGTTACCTCATAAAAATGAGGTTATTTCTCGCGTCTCATAGACAAAACCCCGGGATTTGTCGCCGTCCCGATTGAATCACATGTTCCCTTCAGCCGAGCCATATCATCTTGCTAATGGAACTGACACGTAACTGTGTCTAACTGTATGTTTATAGTTCACGTTAAGAAATTGTCTGGTGGAAATATCACACGTCTTTTAAGACCAGCTCCATGATAATCTTTAAAGACGTGTGAGATTTTAAGTTTTATTTAATTTATCTTTAATAAAAAGATTTGTTTTCGATTTAATTACTTTTTCTTTCGTTCTAAAAAAATTAGAAGCCGTGTATTTAATTACTTCCATCTAAATGTTTTTTTTTTCATTTATACTGTGGTGATTATTTATATATCTATTTTTATATTATGAGAATGAAAATTTTGTACGAAACTCAAGTAACAAAATTTTTTTTTTCAATTCTTCCCAATTCATATGTGACCATTTGTATGTATAGAGGTATTCTCCTTATCATAAGGATGCCAAAAACTATATATTATTATTTGAAAGCCGTTGTTATCTTGTTATCTATCATAAGTTTCATAATCGGTGTAGTAATTCTTAGAACATCTTAAATCTTTATTATTTGAGGGGTCAGTTGATTTTATTGAAATTTCACTAGTAATATAACCGCAGTTTCCAGTTTAATATCTGCCCATGTGAAAACAAGACTTAAATGAAGCCTGTGACGAGAGAGAGATATTGCAGACAATGAATCATGCCCATGTCCATTTTAATAAACCGGCCTATTTCCAACACCGGAGCGCGTGACAGACACGTCACTCAATTCTTTTCAATTTTCGTATATTGATTTTTGCCTGGCTTTTGTAATATTTTAGACCTGGACAGAACTATGCATTTTCTTCCAAAATATTAGTCAAGGTGATACACGAGAGCAGCTACTTGTAACAGATAACGGCTAGTTACAGTCTTGTTGAGCAGCGAGCGCTAAGGCACGGTATTACAACCTTTGTACCATTGAAATATCGGAGAACTACAAAACAGTAAAGTAGTGGTTAATTTGGTTATACTATTCGTGATATTTAATATAAATTTATTTATACAAAAATAAAGAAACAAAACGCCACGTCCGTTCTTCACTTGACACACTCGCGACAGTCTGTGTGCTCCGTGTGTGCCTCAAACGAGTCGCGTATCCTATCTCTCAAGTTGGATCGAACTGCACATGGTGTGCGAATTTTATTATAATCGGTTAAGTGGTGTAGGAGTCCATTGAGGACAAACATGTGACACGAGATTTATATATACATAAGTGTATTATGATAACATACAGATTAATAAACTTACTTTTAGATTTTTATTACTTAGAAAAGATACACAATACAATACAATACAAAACACTTTATTGCACACACAGGGAAACAAAATACAACAACACGTAGGAAACAGAATGTACAATGGGCGGCATTATCGCTAAAAAGCGATCTCTTCCAGGCAACCTTTGGATGGAAAAATAACTTTAATAAGATAATTAGTAGGCAGGGGTGTACAATATTAAATAAAATTATTTAGATTATAATTACTCCTTATGACAAATATAAATATATGCGTACAAGTAAAATAAAATACATACATTACATAAATATATAATAATAAATATATATATATTAATTTTAAAGGATTCATTCTAGTAGATCTTTGCTTAGTTTTATCTGGGTTTCACCGGATGGTAAGAGCTCGCTCCCACTATGTCGTCTGTCGATTAATATTAGGTCCTTACATATGAAATTGGCGTTTTTCGTACTGGCCACTTTAATCACAAATTTCTCCTCTTTGGTAAGGAATTCCAAATTCAAATTTGTACAGCTATAGACTCATGTATTTGTGCTTCGATGATCGTCATTCATT
Source organism: Gymnoscelis rufifasciata (assembly GCA_929108375.1). Lineage (NCBI taxonomy): Eukaryota > Metazoa > Arthropoda > Insecta > Lepidoptera > Geometridae > Gymnoscelis > Gymnoscelis rufifasciata. The sequence continues at coordinate 16,079,657 of OV815311.1, forward strand.
TGTTTTTTTTCTTCTGTTTTTTTCTGTTTGCGTCACTCATTTTACAAAATGGAAAACTTAAAATATCGCATTATTTACGAGTACGAGTTCCGCCGTGGCACTAGTGCTGCGGAAACAACTCGAAGGGTGAATGATGTGTATGGCGGTCGTGTTGCAAAAGAAAACACAGTTCGTTTTTGGTTCCAACGTTTTCGTTCTGGAAATTTCGACTTGCAGAACAAGCCCCGTGGACGGCCTGAGACTCAAGTTGATAATGAAGAGTTGAAGGCTATTGTGGAAGCGGATCCATCGCAAACCACGTCCGAGTTAGCTGCAGGCTGCGGTGTTAGTGATAAAACTGTTTTAATTCACTTGAAGCAAATTGGGAAGATTAAAAAGCTTGAAAGGTGGGTACCTCACGAATTGACTGAAGCAAACCGGCAAACGCGCGTCGACTGCTGCGTTACATTACTAAACCGGCACAATAATGAAGGTATTTTAAACCGAATCATTACCTGTGATGAAAAATGGGTTCTTTACGATAATCGGAAGCGCTCAGCGCAATGGTTGGATCCTGGCCAGCCAGCCAAATCCTGCCCCAAGCGAAAATTAACCCCAAAAAAGTTACTTGTAAGCGTTTGGTGGACTAGTGCCGGTATTGTTCATTACAGTTTTCTCAAATCTGGCCAGACTATTACGGCTGATGTCTATTGTCAGCAATTGCAAACCATGATGGAAAAGCTAGCGGCTAAACAACCTAGGCTGGTCAATCGCTCCACGCCACTGCTGCTTCACGACAACGCTAGACCACACACTGCGCAACAGACGGCTACTAAATTAGAAGAGCTTCAATTGGAAAGTCTAAGACATCCTCCGTACTCCCCGGACCTTGCTCCAACAGATTACCATTTTTTTCGAAATTTGGATAACTTCTTGCAAGGGAAAAAATTCAACTCCGATGGGGCAGTCCAAATCGCCTTCAAAGATTTTATTGATTCCCGTCCGACTGGTTTTTTTAGTAAAGGGATCAATGAACTACCTATAAGATGGCAAAAGTGCATAGAAAATAATGGTTCATACTTTGATTAATTAAATATATTATATTAAAAAATATTCGACTTTTTGTTCCTCCCATACAAAACGCCAATTTCATATGTAAGGACCTAATATTATTATCGATTTCGGTAATTAGGTAATCAAAACTTGGTACATTTTGACAGGTTTCTTACTCATTCATTCAGTTTTTTGTAAATAAAAAAAAAAGAATTAGTTAGTGTCAATGTTAGTGCAGTGAGTGTAGATAACAATTTTAAAGAGTACAAGAACATAGTGTCTTCCCCTTAAATAGAGTTAGCAAAGTGTTCTTTATTTTATTATACGTAGCAATTTAAATCATTTGCAAAATTACTGATTAGCCTTAATAAAGGCTAGAATATTTATATTTAGTTAATTTGAAAAAGCTTTATTAAAAAAAATAAGCGCGAGAATTGCAACCCAGATTTTTTGTACAGTGTGATAACATTGCATACCCAGTGATTGTTCCATCTTCTAATATTCATGAAAATTTAGGAGTGTGGAGACGGTAACTGAGAAATCCTACAACCAAGCGCAAAATTAAACAAAACGAAGCTTAAAAAGATACCCTCTTGTCACAGACAACCATTGTCAATTTTCATTAACTTCTCTTAACTTGTAGACTATTATATTATGTATGCCAAAACCGATTATATATAAAATAAGATCTATTTTCCTAAGTTCGAGCCCAATCATAAAGAGCTACTTCAAAGAGTTCCCTATATCATAAATATGAATAAGTCATAACTTTGCCCAAGTATCCGGATGGCGAGATAATTGTAACCCCAACTGGTGAAGTATGATAGGTTTGTATGTATGTTTGTCATACAAACCTATCGACTGAAACGTGCCATAATACCATTGTGTAAGTTGTGACGTGCATTCATGATGCGCATGTGAGCTTATGTGATGTGATTGATACTGGGAATACTGTGATGTGGCCAACTTGTACAATATTCAATAATAGGTCGGATTTTCAGTGTGTTTTATGTTCGACGCGGTTTTTCATGAAGACTGAAAACAATATAAAGTTAATGTATTATTGTTTTGTTTTTTAGTTATTGAAAATCACATTGATTTCCGCCGATATCGATATTCCGCCGGGTTTTTACAATCTTAATATTTAGTGTTGTATGTGTTTCCCAGTTTGTCTATTTATCTTTTATAATTTATAAAATTAAAGTCCCCCGCTGTGTCTTTATGTTCGGGATAAATTCAAAAAGTACTGAACTGATCTTTATGCAGTTTTTGACAATAGGTAAGGTGATTTAATAGGAACGTTTTTGGCTCGGAGCAGAGCAGGACCGGGTAGGGTACCTTACGTATTAACTTATTATAAATTAAGGTCCCCCGCCTCGTCTATGTGTCCCTTTGTTTTGCAATTATTTCAAAAACTACTGAACATATCTTATTGCAGTCAGCAATAAGTAAAATGATTCAAGAGGATAATCCATTAAGCCGGCACGGGCCAGCTAGTTAATAATAAAACTATCAAGACCAGTTACAAATCTCGTAATAAACTTAAAATTTAGTTTAAAATTCTCTTTAGAATAAAAAAAATATCTAAAGTTATCAAGCATATCAGAAACCCTGCGTCATATATATTTACCTAAAAACTACAAATTGGCCAGTAAACTAAATCACAGTACACTTGTTAAATTATTAAACATTAAAAACCTAATTTATTTAGTTTGATTCAACATTGTTTTGTGAAAGTTTGCACAATATCAATAATGCAGTTACAGCGGTAATTTAACTTCCGGGAGAGCGAGCGCGTGCTATTGAGCAAACTTCAGCACTCGCTGTGTCGCCTGCGCTGGAGCTATGCCACTGCATCTGATATAATAAATATAATTATTGCATATGATGATAATGGTAAAGTCCTAAAGGCTGTGTTTATTATTTGTAATACTTTCTTTGGTTCTTAATAAATGATAAAAGAACTCGATTTTTTTTACTACGCAAAAAGAAGAAGGTTGTGAGCGAGAAGCCTCAATTAAGTTTGAATTGCCAGAGACACAAAGAGACAGTAATTGAAGTAATGAATGTGCTACAGTTTTTCTTTCGAAGTGCCTTTTGGGTATTGTTTTGTTTACAGCGCGGTGAATGTTATGTTTTTTATGTTGTACATTATGGATATTAATGTTTAGTGCAAATAAACAATTATGTTGTCGTGTCGTACAGCCGACAGTAATGTTACAAAAACGATTAATACATATAAAAAATAAGCGGCCTTGTTCTTCTTCCGAAAAATAGCCCAACAAATCGAAATGTTGTAGCACAACATATACTCCCCTGGTACGTGCAATTCACACCCTTTCTGCTTTTTATACCAATTACGAAACATCTTGTAATTACAAAAAATATTTCTTTTTATTTTTTGTCCAGCTCAAATAAAATATACTAAGCTAAGAACTAGACACAACAAACCAGCTGCTTTACAGTGACTGTGGCACGTAATATCAAATCAAATAGTGCCTGTTGTGTTTTAATAGTGTTTACTTCGCAAGTGTTTGTTTTCCGCGGTCGGGGGCTCCGCGTGTCTTGCATACACCGCAGGGCGTTCCGCAACCACAGGGCAACCACACCACGAAGTTGAGCGTATAATTCGTATTGAACATTGATAAAACTGTGAAATGCCAGAGATCGGAATTATTAACGACATGTGGATAAAACTCTAAAATTTATCCGAATGGTAATCAATTTTTTTGTAATAAAATTTGTTTTCTGGGATATTACATTTTAAACTTTTTAGCAAAAGGTTTTTTTTAAGTTTTATCGTTTTCATATTGACTATAGTGCGACGAATTGTGTACCGCCTTATTTTTTCGTAATTTTTGTAATACACTACAAATAAAAAACACAAAAAAAATAGCATTATCGATTTTGATGCAATATAACATTTCTTAAAGGATATGAAAACAATGTTTCATTGTATTTTTGTGTGCTTATGATCTGTACAATCGATGTTTAAATAGAAGTGTTGTAGGTATTTTTCAAATCCAGGTTCTATCGCAATATACACGTTTTATTTTGTATGAATGCTTTTTTTCAGTTTTAAATGACATAATAATTAGTATTTCTTAGTCATCTACCATAAAGTTGCAAAAACTAGCTAAATAAAATCACCGAAGGTTCCTAAGGTCAGATCTTAGTATTTATTTTCCAAAAGGATTTTACTCACGCTAACTTTGACGATATTATGTACATCCTCCGACGTTTCTATTCCCCTCAGGAAGGAATTTTCATCAGGGAAGCGGAAGTACCTCTCCATCGTGTTAAACTCGTTTGAAAAATGAGAGTACCTTGCGTTAATTTTGAAAGATCTTCATATATGTCTTATATTTCCAGACCTTCTCATGCTGACCGTTACTCATGTTTCACCCTGTATATCAGCCAGTATGCCTAAGAGCTTTCCTCATTGTTTATTCCAATACCGATTGATCTACGGTCCACAAAATATGGGCATCGTTAGCCAGTATCGGGTTAGGATCAAGGGCCCGAATCAATCAGCTGCAGAAATAAACAGCTCGACCCGCTAGACAAATTGACCGAATGGAATCGAGGGTCCATAAATAAATTCAGAGATCGCATGGCCTACTCATTAGATTGACTACTTAAAGTGCGATGATAGTCCGCTCTAAATGTAAGGCTTTCGGTATTTTGTGATTCTATACTACATATAGCTAAATATTGTACGCGCTAATCTATGGCATACAAGTCCAATTAGAGTAATTACTTCTATTTTAGATATTCATAAAAACATTATAGGCAGAAACAATAGGTACATACATTATAGGTATTATAAATATGACAAATTGTAGGACCACGGTTCTTTTATAAAAAAAAGTTAGAAAACATAGATGAACACGAAACTCGTGTTGTTACAAAATAACCTATTCAATGATGTCAATAAACCGAAATTATGTTGAGAAAAACCTTCTTTAGATCTAACGTTTAAGGTGTCTAGCACTACCACACTATCAAATATCTACATTACTAGATGTTACCAAAACCGATTCTTTTTTAATTTAACAATTGGCCTCAACTTTATTTAGAAAGTAGAGATATTTTGTATCATCGCAGCCTACAAAAACTAAAAACAACCATAGCTTTTCATAAAAGAAATTGAACATGTATTTGATCCTATTTTCGAAATTGGCTTTCAAGGCTTAGTGGGTAAGTTCCTAAAGTTATTTTCTGAGACGCAAATACAGCAAATCCTCTTAGGATCCAGTTGGTCCCGTCCGCCGTCAGGCTTACTCACAGCCAGTCTTCACATGGAGATGGGCTGGTATAGCACCCTGGGGCCGGAATACTTTAATTATTCTAACGCGTAGGCTCTTGCAAACAATGGATTGCTTGTTTTCTTATAGTCTCAAACAGCTGAACGGGTTTGTAAACAAGAAATATTCTAGGTTAAATCTGGATAATATTTAACAACATGAAAAACATAATCTCCTCGGGAAAATAGATGTTAGCCGCGTAAATGGTACCTACATAATTATAATCGGCAAAATGACTTCATATAAAATAGGTATTCTTTTTAGTCCGATTGTTAGCATGTCCAAAACTACTGACACCTACTGAAGCTTTTTAAATTTAGTAAGAAAGTGCCAAGAAATAGACCATCAAAGTTAAGAGTGAAGAGATTTTTTTTATATTACGAAGGCATTACGTCACGCGAAACAACAATCCTGTATCGTCTTGATTTTTCGATGCCAAAAAAAGACAAAATAGGTGTAAACATTTTTTTTAGTAATTTAAATGACAGAACATTTTTTTTAGTCATCTACCATATATTTTCTAAACTATATTAACAAAATAATGTATCAAGGTATAGCTGCAGCTTTAGGCCCTCTAAGAATAAGAAAAGTCGTCTGCCGCCGGGATCTTGCCAACAGACAGACTCGTAAAGACAAACCGGCCGCACATCGAACACATTTGCATATCCCTGATGTAGCCGCTCTAATACTTTACATTACGCCGAGGTTGGATCGCGCCTTCGGGGCTTATTATGGGACTTTACAAGTAGCTGTTTTTACGAGTACCTAGCAATAATAGTGAATTCAGACGCTCTTTTTTGAAGATCGTTTTTTTCGAATATAGGTACTTTTATAGCTGTAGACAGCAATGGCCATGACAGCGGCGTTCCAACCAAGGTGGCGTCCTCACCGAACGCGTTAGTATCGGCGTGCCGTTGCGCGTTGCCAGTATAAAAGGACTATGGAGACTAACTAGGGACAAATGCTACACAAATATTTAATAAATAATTATCGGTGCCCCACACTACAAACGGGATTTTTTATATAATATTTTTAGGTTTTGTTTGTTTATTGCAAAATGTGTATAAGCTGTACACGTCGACATATATCCCTTTATCAGAAACTTATCTGCCACTTACCAATCTGCGAGGAACAGTGATGTCCAGTCAGGAGGCGACCTCACTGGAATCCTGCGGAAACACATATTTGTTAAATTTTGTATATAATTATACCTCTATAATATGTTTATTTGGTCATGTTGGCTTAGAGGGAGGACACTCGACTTTCATTCTGAAGTTAGTGGGCTCAAACCACGCCGCGCATCGCTGGATTTTTCTTCATGAAAACTGTATGTGAGCTTAAACACGTGCTTTAGCGGTGAAAGCAAACATCGTGAGGAAATCGGCAAGTTCTGAGAACATTGAAGAGTTTTGAAGATGTTTGATGTTCACCAAACCGCACTAGGCCAGTGTGGTGAATTAAGGCCTAATATCTCAAGAGTCCCTGTGTCCCAGCAGTGGGAACGTAAATAGTGTGGCCTATGCTTATGCGATACATTTATTTATGTTTGAATTAATTTATCAACTTTAAATTATTTATGCTATTACATTTAACTTATTTTCTTCAGCAAACTTCTATCGTGTTATTTTCAATTCTCTTCGTAGTCGGTGGTAAACAGTTTTTCCACATAAAATGGCGGTTTGTGTAATTCAATATATTTCACGAGAAAGGGTGATTTATTCGCGGCTATCTCAGGCACTAATCTAAACGCTGAAAAATGGCCTTTGCGGGGTTTACGCATATGAATCGAAATTTGTTAAAGTCTATTCTTTTTGGGGTTTATAAATATGATTTACAATCCAGTGACACAGGATCCTGTAATACATATATATAAGACGGAATAGTTGCACTATTGACTATACAGACACACCATTGTCTTCGTGGTATTGCGTGGTACATCTCCTGAGTGGAACGCAAGCGCCACCTGGTGGCTCTAGGCAGAGTCTACGTCTACGGGTCGGCGGCTAGGATCGTCAAACTACGTTCAGCGTCCTTCAAAATAGTCGCAGGTCAGCGTTCTGGTGTTATCTCTGTCATAACCTATATCTTTGCAAATGCAGAAAATTAAACGTTCGTGATTCTCAAGAATTGAGCTTAATTCATTTGAGCTGACATATTATCAACGCCCAAGCTAAGTAGATGTATACCATGTCTCAAGAAGAGACTGCAAGCAACCTGAGTTCGGCATATACCGACGTAAATGCTTCAGGATACCCTTTTTTAAAATAATATAATCATCATTGTCATTAATTAGATTAGATAATCTTTCATCATCATCATTTCAGCCATTAGACGCCCACTGCTGGATCTAAGACGACCAATTATTCCGATCGATCGCTGCTTGCATCCACCGTGAGCCAGCAAGTTTGACGAAGTAATATGTCCATCTTAATAATAATCTTTCATTGCAATTAAATTAAATCTATGGTGTTTAAGATATTTATGGTATTTAAAGTTTTCGCCCTCTTTGAAACCTAACGTCCATTTTTCCATTATTTTTATTTTTTTAACGGGTATTTATTTTCATTTTATGTAAGGGAGACTAAACTTAACCATATCGTTAAAACTTATATAATATCGAACTGGGAAACCTCCTTTTGAAGTCGGTAAATAAATCACTGTTTTGTAACATGTTGGTATAGTTAGGTTGGTATTATGAAAAATCATACGCAGGGTGTGTGATCGAAGTGAGTGTGCGGCGGTTCAAAATATTGACGCCATTTTTGCGTCTAATCTCAATTTCTGTAGCGAGTATTTTCTTTATAAAGGAACCAGCATGTTATTCGGGCATTTTTTGTTTTAAATTGATGTATGATGCCCAAAAGACTTCTAGATCATAAAATCATTAACGCTTTTTTAGCATTACCCGTTCTGAGTCCCCGGTCTCTGTAGTCCAATAAATTATAACATTATCCTTATTTTTTATGTATCTACAGAAAGTTCATAATTTCATGTTTGTGAGTTCGCTTAGGAGGGAACATTGTGTGAAAGCCGAGAGCGCGTTGAAAATACGTTTTTATCGTAAGAACTTCCTCAAGATTCGTCTTGGGAAAAGGTAAATTGCTTTTTGAGTCGTTTCGCTGTTCCCTGGCAGGGCTGCTCTGACACACATACTTACCTTATTAATGTTGCCCTACTTTGATGACAAGAAAATATTTTGAAATTATTTATTGTGGAAAAATTATACTTATCTACTTTTTTCTGCCTGTCCGAAAATGTTTATATATTCATTTTATTTTATTTATCGTTGTTGCTGAATCGCTATGAGATTTGTGCTAAATATAGTGGGAATCGCGACAAAAAAGCCACAGTAATTGACCAGTAGTGCAGTATCGCGCAGTAGTGCTTAGACTTTGAAAGTGCAGTAAAAGTTAACTCGCTCATAAACCTCTGAGCGCGGCCTCTAACTTTTATTAACTCACTATGACCAGAGCAAACTATTCAACTATTTTAATATAACTTTCAAACAAACAGAATTGTTGTTGGTAATACGTTATTTCTATTGTTTCTTCCGTTTGCCGTATTTTTAGTCCCTACGCCATACATCCTTGTTAGTATTGGCTTGGCTTGTTATATGACCGGTTCAATATGAAGACACATTGACTTCATTTCGATTTCTATTGGATTGTTAGAACTGTGCTGTACTCCGAGGCTATTCGAATAAAATCGACTTGATTTGTAATCGTTCTGTTTGATCTAAAAAGACTCGACTTATCCGATGGTAAAGACTAAAATAGAAATCTATGGTCTTCACATTGTCAATATGCGTCTTGATAAAACGAATGAAAATATTCTTATCGAACTACCTACTCGTAGGTATTGAAAGTGTAGTATTATATTTTGTGAATACAATCGATTCTAATATATAACTTTAAGAAGGGTTTACTTGTAACAGAACAATTACCTAATAGGTTTATGATTTGTTACAGACTAAATTTGGGTATAATTGATATAAAATTAGTTCTAGCAACTGAAAGAGTGCGATTTCAACAAAAACGTGTTGTATTTTATCAAGATTAAAAATAAATCTTTTAATAATGGTGTGCCTACGGCAAATATTCGTGTCAACGCGATGTGTGTGGCCGGGTATATCTGTGCAACGCGAAGTATTAGGGCGAAGACGGTGCGTAGCGACGGCGTGGCTACAGCTGCGTCACTTTAGAATCATGAAGCGAGCAACGCGACACAAATTTTTGCTCCCGAATAGACACGAACATTGCGCTACACGATGTTCGTTTATACATAGAATCTATGCAAAGCAAAATATAAGTAGATATAATAAATAAAATGAGACTTAGTGATAGACATATTCAGGGCAATTACCTCTCAGTCCAATTTCATCGTTCACAATAGATTTTGACCTTTTCTTTGTCCCGTTTCAATTCGTTAATTTGAATTTAACGAAATAGCAGTGACTTCAACCAGAATACATTTCTGTTTCAACTACTCGTTTTAGTTATTGAATAGTTTTTAAGATGAGTTAAAAGAAACAAAATAAATTTATCAAAAATGCAAAACAAAAACAATATGGGTAGGTATAGAGTTCGTTTGATAACTTCGATTCATGAAATTATTTTATTGTTAGCTAACCCATAATCAAGGTCTACTAAAGTCTGCTATTTACTACTCCGGGAAAGTACATAAAAGACACAACAACCTTATTTAAGGAATATGTATATTCACATTACTTGTGTCATTGTCAATATAGTTTTTACCAAAACTTGCTCTTTAATTACAGTTTAAATTATTTTGGGTATTGTAACCAAAAATCATTATTTGTTTATAATATCAATTGTTACGAGGATGTAAGTGTTAAGTGTGTTAGTGTGGGCCAAGTGTTTGTATATTCTGCTAGCACTATCTCTTTGGGTTAGGTGTTTAATATTAATAGTAAAAAAATATAAGTTAGTATGTAAGTATTATAGACATTTTTATTGACGACTAGGTACACGCGTTATGGGTACAATGCAAACAATTTAAAGTTCTTTAAAAAATAAATAGTAATGGAATCGCATTGAAATACAAAGTTTTTAGTGCCGCGCCAAAGTAACGCCAATGAATCGTTTAACGGCGAAAATAAACTTCACTGCCCTTTATCTATAAAACAGTTCCATGCAATAAAACTTCTCTCAAAATCGAATTTAGTCGTTCAAAGTTATAATAGCTACAAATTTCACTTCCGTTGTACGAGTAGTTGTTTTTTGTTGACAAAATAAAGTAGGAGAAAGTACAAATTCCCCAATCAATTCTTTAGTTTTGTTAACTACCTAATTTATGAAAAAACCTAATTTCTTTTAAATTGAACCTCGACAATGAAATAAAATAAAAGTTCTTGTAGTTCGAATTGTTTGAATGGATGCTAAAAAAAACCTAACCGAGAGTTTGCATGATAATGTACAATGTACTAATTTGGAAGTGTGTCTAATCTGATCTCTGATATTAGATACTTTAATTGACTTTTTGAAGACAATGATACGCCATACAAAGTATGGGGAACCCCAAAATTAATCCATAAGAACCCTAAAAATCAGCATGATATAACCAATGGCAAAAAAATTACGACTATCTAGTTATTTCTGAATTATAGAATTAAATTCTAAAAGGAATTCCCTATTGTTTTTAAATTTAGTTTAGTTACATGTCAGTTATCCCCAAGTTATAATAAATGGCTTTTCAGCTACCGAGAATAGTCGAGTAGTTTCAATTCCGGCCGCGGCGTCCCCTGGGGGCGCTTGCGTCATATCATGCAGATTGTTCTGGGCTTTGATTCCGAAACTTTATTTATTTGTTTTACAAAGTTTAAGCGTTTGCTGAGTTTACTGCTTTGAGCACTTTTATAGGGTTACATTTGTGAATTTGATACTTTACCTATTGTTATTTATATTTTACCTCAAATTAACTGAAAAAGAATTACATTTACCATAGCTTCCTTCTATACTGCTACTAGGTAGAATTTAAACGTGCAAGTCTACCCAACTAGCAAAAACTAGGCTTACAGCAATTTCAAGACTACTGTTTTTGGCTCTTATATCACTTCTATATAACCGTATAAGCCCGTGTTTGGGCACCAATTATAAGCATAGTTAGTTTAATATCCTTTTAATATCAGTCTAATTTAATGCTGTTTGAGCTTACAGAAATCTAGCCAAAATTAATATAAGCCGACTTAGGATAATATTGTTTTTACATAAGTATCTTGTAAGCCTGCAAGTTGCCTGAAAGTTGTATGGGTGTTGGTTTCAAAGTTACACGGAAGAAAAAAATAATAATTAATGAAAACAAATAAAGTTGCTGTGAAGTTGTTTATACTAAAGTGCCGTTATTATCAAGTGCGTGTATTTGAGTTTTACGGTAAGTATTCCTATTGGAATTTATTATTTACTGTAAAGTAGACCTCGTTTTACGATTCAAAATTCATGCGCCTTATTAAATATGGTATTTCCAGTTCTCGTTTTGATATATTATTTGTTATTTTGTATTGATAGTGTCGCCATATGTATAGCTGCATTTTACAAGCGCACTCTAAGACTATTGTAAGATTGTTTACTCTAATTTTAGCATTCGGAATACTAAAGCAAACTCCATATTTAAACAAATTAGGGATCCTCGCAATTATACATAAAACCTTAAATCGACAGGGAGAAAAAAAAACTAACTTAACCAACATGGTAACTGCTTCTTTTATTTATCATCAGTACATCATAAGCTTCTCTGCTAATATTATATTTTACAGATTCCCGAGTGAAGAGCTTATAAGGCATAAATGGGTCAGCAAAGTACGGACAGAAAGAAGAGAGCATGACTGGATGCCAAAAAAAAGTAGCACGATATTTTCTGCCCATTTTGTAGACCAATACAAATAAAATACGCCAAAAGGATACGTGCGTTTACGAAATACGTGTTTATTCGAAATTATATTTTAATAACCAAACAAACAAATTGTTTCAATAAATGTCCCTTCTGTATCAAGATGTTAGATAATTCGTTAACTATAAAATCAATATATTTGGTTGTCATGATTACACAGAGAAAATGCATATACCTAATCAAGAAAATACTTCAAGTCAAGACAAATTTCTTTTGACTTTAGAAGTACCTTTTTCCTGTTATTAGCAACTCTTTTAACCCATATATCACAAATCTTCCATCCACATATTATATCAAATTAAGCTATTTAATGTAAAAATAACAATATATTTACCTATTGCAAACGGAGATAGGCAATTCAAAAACATTACATAATATGGGCCATAGTTGTTGTCTTGAACTATTAGATACTGGCAATCCGTCTATATTTATATTTAAATGAATAATATCTGGAGTGCACGATAAACGTCCTAAAATACCAATGAGTCTTGTATTTTTGCCCATTTCCTGTCATCATTTTTTAACACGAAAGTTTTTTCATAGATGGTTTTGGCCTCGCTCGGAGATTCATCTTCACTGTTATCATTAATGGAACAAACTAAATTTCCATCGTTACTATCGACTTCTTGTACAAAAGCAAAACCTGCAGAACCCTCACTGATATTTTTCTCTACACTACCTTGTCCTGGCAGTGGTATATTTGTTTTTCTTTTTAACATTTCATAGTACTTCTTAACAACTTTCCTGTAGCCACCAGTTTTCTTAAATCTATTCCAGGTTTTGTAATCCATTATTTACTACTATTAAAATAACATAGTTATGGCCAGCAAAATTTTACTCTTCAAATCGTTAAAATTAGTATTCCCAAAATCGATCTAAGATCAAACGCTCTTATAACCATCTTGTCTTTTGTATTGTAAATATGTTAATCCAAAATCACTCTAATAGTATACTCATCCAGCGCTATTGATCTGATAATAGTTTCAAATAAGAACAGAAATGCACATACTCATAGTGCTCTTATGCAATGCTTATATTAGTCTGAAATTCTCACAATAGCATTTAGCAAGTCTATTATAAAATCAAACGAGCTTATCCACTTGAACGTCCAGTGGTACTGTAGTGCCACAAAACTTTATGCCGACTAACGTCCATGGTACTAGAGTGCCACACGAGTTTTTGGTTTTTTTATTTCGGATTTTCTTTATTTTCTAATAAGACAAGTTGCTAGTGTCAATGTCAGATGTCATTGTCAATAATTATTCTACTAAATTCTTATTAGAAAAACCCATACCTGGCAACAAAAATTATGAAAAAAAATTATTTTGTCAATAAAGTGAGAGAAATTTTCCGCCATTTTCCTATTTTTCGCAAGTTAATTTCTTTATGATTTACTTGTGATATCTGTATTAAAATTAAATATGTTATTGAAAAAACTAGACTCCAACCCCGTTAAAACGGTACCAAAATAATAATTAAATGTTCAGAGGAGGTATTTTAAATAAATTTATCAAAATAGGTCTCCAAATCAGTCAAAAAATGCTACCATCCTATTTTTGATAATTTTTTAGTATATGAAGATGTAGGTACGATGATTCGTATTATTATTCAAGTTTATATAATTATAATAAAGAAAATAAATACATTTTTGGTTTTGAAATAGGTTTAGTACTTTTTATGTGATAAATAGTTTTAACGGAAAATCCGCGCAGCGTGTCACGCACCGCTCGCGTAACGCGGGCTGGGACGTTAGTCCCTAGTTACGCCGCGGGCGCTGGACGTTACAGTGGTTATAAAATATGAATTTAAGAGCATGGTTTCTCAAGTGCAATCAGTCTTAGTAAATCCTCTTATAGGAGTAAGTGGCTTACAATAGCATAGTAATATACTCTTATATAAATATATAAAACTTGGTAATGAGACTGAGCGTTTTTGAGGCCATATCGGCTTGTCTAAAAGTAATATAGGATCGAGGCATGTTCCAAAACAATTATAAGAGCGCTTAAAGCCTACCACTCTTAGAAATTGCGTGTTCTGAGACTGTTTTGCTGCTTGGGTAGTTACACATAGAAATAAAAAAAACTAAAAATGATAACATTTTACTTGCGTTTCGCAATCTCGAATGACCTAAACTTTAAAACTAAAGTGCTCTCAAAAATTGCTGACTGCGAATGAAAGAGAATAGAAATAGAAGTGAGTGGCAGTGTATTTTTCGCTGTGTCAGACGTTGACCAACTAAACGATACATAAAAGTAAATAAATGGTTTCTGGAACTTTCTAGTTTAATAGTTGAGACCAATTCTGTCCATTTGCAGATTGCCTCCGTCATTCTGTTAAATTACAACCTAAGTCTCTTTAAGAAAAGAGTGACTAAGCCCTCTTGCTTCATCATATAAATATAGAGGTGATGCCAATTCTTTATTACGATTTTACGTAAATGAAGGCTTACATTATTTTATTCATCTAAAAATATAATCGCTTAGTCACATTATACAGTCACTGTTAAGATCATGCACCGTTATCTTCATGCCTATTTTTTCAGAGATAATCAAGGAACCTGATTCACTAAAACAACAAGGCAAAACCACTCTCATTCTTGAGGACGTCGAGGACAATAAATCGAATTAATGCGTTGTTATTGCACCTATAGGTACTATCGATAATAATGATTTACGAGCGCGCTAACTACGTTACGTTGAGCACAGCTGGGACACTTTGATATTAAGTAGATATATATAATTACCAAATATAAAATATTCGCCATTAAACAAAAAAATCTACCACTATATCATGATTTAATGGAGTAAAACTGGAACTGAAGTTAAAAATGACAATTGCCCTGTGATTGCTCTCTTCCTTGACATGTGCGAAGCATTTGTTTAAGTTTATCACGAGGTATTCATTTTCATAGGTATTTTTTTTCCCGTAAATTTTAAGTTGAATTTTATTATTTAATTACCTAATTGCTTAATTGTTTTTTGTTTTTTTTTTCAATCTTTAAAAATATGACATGATGGAACAAGTAAATGGCTTCAAACCTTCCTGAAATGTGATGCAAAAATGTACAAAACTTATATAAATTACATAAAGTCAAGCTACAAGCAAAATATATATAATGTATTTTGCAGTAGCATTTTAGACCCTTTGCATTTCGTATATACAATAAATTGAGGTAATGCGTATTCTTGCACCTATACCGGCGCGTCGTGCTCACGCCATCATAATGATTCACGAGCGCTAACTACGTTACCTTACGAAACGCCTTGAACACAGCTGGACCACTTTGTATTTTAATGTAGGTTTTAAGTAATTGGTAGCTTTTAAGTCATGGCTATATTAAATATAGACGACTTTGTTCGCCAGCATAGATGGTCGCTCAATGAAGTAGTTAAGTAGTTTTTTTTATTATAAGTTGTGTTGTAAGTAAAGCTTACTCTATGAGCGTTAAGTGACTAATTTACGTAATCATAGATATCTTAAAATTTGCGCCTTAAAAGAGAATTGAAGCTTCATGTGTTTCAGGCAAAACAAGGGATACTGAATAATACGATTAAAATGAAATTGGCTAAAAGGTAACGAATGTAAAAATATGCCACGAGGTCACTCTTAATCGATTAATTAAAAATACAACACGCATTTTCAACCCGGATCCGATAATGAATCTAACATTTTAATAATTAATTTTTCAAGGAATATATAATAATATGGTTTAACGAGCTATGGTAATATGTCTTTAAACACGTGATTTAACGGTGAAAGCAAACATTGTGATGAACCGGCATGTTCTGAGAAATTGGAAGAGTTTGAAGGACATGTGACATTTACCAACCCGCACTTAGCCAGAGTGACGAATTAACGCCTAATCTCTCAAGGCAAGAAAGAAGTCCCTATGTTCCAGCAGTGGGAACGTAGATTATGTTAATGATGACCTACGGTAATTTCTCCTCCTAAAATAGAAACCAATTTAGCGTCGACCCAATCGACCGCCTTCGACAACTTATTTTACGATGCCTTTGTAAGAGACAAGAGTAATAGCAAAATCAAAAAACCAATTATCGAAATGGTATATCGGTAATATTGCATGCAAACATCGATCAGAAAGCTCAGGGTTCACAAGCTCGATGGATGGCCGACATGGCGAAGCTTAAAATAATTAAATCGAAAAGTTTAACCAAAAATTTCATATTCAATAAACGGGCAAATAATTATAAGCCAATAAAAAATACAATTAAATAAATTAGCAAATAAGTCACATGAAGCATAAATTAATGAAAGAAGATTAAAATACAGCAATTAATAAAACCGATACGAAAGTAATTAGGGAGATCTTGTATCCAGCAGTGAACTTCCTTTGTCTGAGGTTTAAGAAATTATGCAGTAGCTCGTTTTATTTTTATCCCCACAGTGCTTTAGTTAAAGGATATCCATATTTTGGGCTTTCTGTTTTCACCCGATCTGTGATCATGGTGTCAATCGTCAACTTAGGTTCTGGCAGAAAATCAGCGCCTCTGTGCTCTACGCATAAGCTTAATGGTGAATCAGGTCCAGGGCACAAATACCCAATCAATAAATGACCCAATTAATTTTTAATTGTTGTAAGTATAACATTTTGTTTAGAATATAAATATGTTTGCATATATTTCATAAATACAATTTCAATGATATGGTGATCATTATGATATGGTTGATATATAAAAGTAAAGCCACACATGTTTGTAAACTGGAAAGTTTTGTTCCGTTCCTCGTACTCCCGTGCAGAGCAGAGCAAGTTCCCTGATTCAGTTAGTGCAGCATTGTGACCGAGTTCTAATAACTACACCGGTTGAGTTGCTGTGTCTATGGCTAATTGATTTTGTCTTATATGAAGGTATTGGTTATTGATAAAAGCATAGTTGCGTCTTCTAACTTTTAAAAGTTTACACCGAGATCAACCAAATTAATAAATTTGGTTGTACTTGTTTTACTTAAAATTAGTTGGCTCGTTCCGGCTTTGCATGGATACGAAAACCTTCCTCTTGTATTACTTTATATATGCTGAAAACCACATAAAGATCTGTCCAGTAGTTTTTGAGTTTATATCGAATATAAAGACAGACCCGTCGGGGGACTTTAATTTATTAGAAGTTATAGTATGTAAATTTTAATCAATGAAATTGTGTAGTATTTTTTTGCATAAATACTGTTAACAGTTTGTATATTTTTTGTAAATAGGTAAATATAAAAGCAATATAAAATACAGCAATTATAAAATTAAATACAAATTCAAAAAAATTATAAAATAATATGTTGTGTAAATGAAGTATGTCCCTAATTGCATTATTAGCTACACAATACTGTAAATATTATATGGCCTTGGCCGAACAGGATTATTGTTTTTACGAAAAGCCATTAAATGATTGAGTTTTCATATGGTATCCTACTCTGGGGTGCTGCAGCCGATATTCAAACTATATTCGTGCTGCAAAAAAGGGCTGTACGTGCAATATATAAAATGAAACCACGTGACTCCCTCAAACAAAAATTCAAAGAGATTAACATTCTAACTGTAATCTCACAGTACATTTTTGAGAACTTGATGTTCACCCACAAGAATAAGCATTTGTTTTTAAGAAAAAGTGACGTACATAGTATTAACACGAGAAGTAAGGAAAAATTACTAATTCCTACTTACAGACTAAAAAAACTAGGCAAATCATTTATGGGTAACTCTGTACGTTTTTATAATAAGCTTCCTCATAATGTAACAGAGCTTCCTATAAGAAAATTTAAATCATTTATTAAGAGAAGTCTAATGAAAAAAGCCTATTATTCTATAAATGATTATATAAAGGATGATGCAGCTTGGATAGATGTTGCTTAGTTCCACATTAACAGGCTCTAATAATTCTGGTTGACCAGGACTGATATGCTCATGTTATAATAGCTTCCTTATATGACAATTTTTTTTTTATTGTAAATGTTAAACTTATAATAGTTACTTATAAATAAGAACTCCAAAATTGTAATAACTACAAAATTGTAATAACTGATAAAGCTGTGTTGTTCTATTCGCTTCTCAACTCAGTATAAAAACATTGAAGCGAACTGTCAAGACAATGTTATTTCCTTGATATTTGTTATTTAAGCAATTTAGTTTTATTAATTTTAAGTTGACCTGTCCATGTAGGCTATGTGCTTCTAAGGAAATAAACGTTTTGACTTTGACTTTGACTTTTCAGAATCAGTGGAAAAGAAAAATACACCCTACCTACCGTAAGTTCATAATAAAAATAGATTTTCACGCCATGGCGTTGCCTTCGTTTTATGGATTCCTAGCTATACTCCATAAATATACTATCTTACAGTGAAATAAATCTTCAAATCAGACCCTTGACTCCTGAAATTAGCGCATTCAAACAAACAAACTCCTCAGCTCTATAATATTAGTATAGATGAGCGTTATAACAACACTTCATTCTATATAGTGATCTTTCGTCAAAATCGGCTTTTAAGGTACTTTGTCGCACAGGGAACAATTATATCCAAACCAGCACAATGAACAAACAGCCCTATATCAACCGGCACAAAGTTCAGAATCCTTCAAACAAAAAGCTATTATCACTAAGGACCATTCACCCTCGTTGCTACATTCACTCTTTTGACGCTCATTAAATCTAATGTTTGTTCTGTCATTCGTCCTTTTGACGTCAACTGATAGGATGTTTGTAGAAAGGGGTAGCAAAAGAAGGATAGTACGTTTATCTTTTCAGATTTTAGATGGAAATAAAACAAAATGTCTTACTGGAATCTTTGCGAGGCCCAAAAATAAGTCCAGGGATTTATCTTTACAAATGTTTCATAGTATCAAGTGTTAGATTAGAAATCTATATAGTTTTATATAGAGAGGCACTTAGGGAATTGCAGTAAGCAAAATGTGAGGACCGGCAAATGTGTTCAAACTCTTTTAGCTGAGACACCAGGGGAAAAAAACATTTTCTGATCCCCTTCCCTCTCCTTCTTCTCGCGAACGGGTGAAGGTAAGAAGGTTTGAAAGATATGACGATTAAAACATTCGATTTTTCATTCCATTCTTTCAGTATTGTATAGGTCTAGCGATTTCCTGGGTTCACAGATTTTCGTTGTTAATTTAAGTTTTTGTAATCAACTTTTTTAAACCATAGGTATGACCTCAATATGTTGACGACCAGTATGCCAATAATAGTCATAATAGTAATTTGTTAAATTATAAGTCACAATATGGTTTTTAACCCGGTTAACCCAATGCCACAACTGTCTAACAAATTGTGCAATGTATGTACTATGTAGTTTAGTATTTAATTATTTCCAATAAGTTGAGACTCCGCACATTAAATTCATACTCATTTATTTGATATCGAATAGATACAAGTCACATTGTTTTCACAAACTTACTTCAAAAAATATATATAATTTTTACAATAAAAATTAGAATTCAAAGTTAGTACATAGGTACAAGAAAAAAAATATCTGTCATTATAAATTTATTTTTATTTTTTATTAGTACTTTAAGTTAATAAATAAATGTTTTTGTATTATGTCTTATAACAGAAGCTACATTGGCTATACTCGTATGGGAGCCCCCTTTATAAAAGCAATATTGTTTTAATAGACTTCACCATAGCGGCAGATCACCTGTTAAAATTTAAGCTGTCTCACAGTTCTATAAATGCCCCATCTCTTTATTTAACTACTGTTATAAACAATTATAAAGTATATTATGTAGGTATATAGTATTAAAATATTAACTTATTCTACTACGTATTAAAAACATTTTGATTGTTTAACTTTAGAATGATGACAAAGGCAAGCTTTTAGACAATAATATTAAGACAAAGCTGTTTAAATCATATCCAATGAATGCGATGTTTTAGAGTGGATAAACCCGTCACATAGTTTTAACGTACTAACTAATCTGGTAACTTATAAGTTAGACAATAGCGCCATCTGCCGAGGGCTTGAAGTTTTGCTGTAAACTAAACTAAACATATTATTTCCTCATAACACGCCAGAGACACTCGCGCGGTGGCTAGACTAGGAGCCAAGCTTCAATCAAGTGCAGGGATTTGTACTGAGTTTAATAAGGGTTTTTATTGTATGTAAGCGATTTAGCCCAGGTGTTGTAGGATTTGTTTTTTGTTAGATATATTATTCTAACAAAAAACACACATTTTAATGTTTTTCTTAATTTTCATTTTCTTTATTCTAGTGAGTATATACAAATAAATTAAAAATGCCAATAATCAAATGTTTCTGTTTCTGTCTTATCCAAAGCTGTGTTCTTATACAGCATCTCAAACAGCTCCACTGTCCCAAAATAGACCTTTGTTTTTTTTGTTACTAAAAGTAAAATTCCTTTGAAACATTTTGGCTGCAGGTGAACCAAATTTCAAATATTTTTTTCAGCTTAAACAAAAAATCTACTAGACTATATAATTATTATATGTCGCAGTGCAACATGAAGATAGGCCAGAGAGACACACTAAAAATATATTTATATATATTTTTTTTTTAATATTACCCTGTTTAACAGGGTTTTGTGAACATGTCACCCTTAAAGATTAGTTCATAATTCAAGATTTTACATTTACATACATCATTTTTATTTCCTCTTAAAAATAATACTCTCATAACTTTATGAAACTGATGTCGTCTTTCTTTCAGAGTACTCGAAAACTTCTCTGCGAAAGTGAATTACTAATACCAAATGTATTATGCAAAGTCTTGCATGCAGCCAGCTGCTGCAACGAAACGTCAAACTTTCACAAATTCCACTCCATTAGCGCGTGCAGTGGGCTCGCGGAAACTTTAAGTACCCCTTCAGTTAACTGCTGAGCTACTGCACGGTTTCTTCGCTTTTAATAACTCAGCTGTAAAATTTCAAGTCTCCCGGAATTCTTCCATCAGTAAGAAGTTAGTGAGCACTTTAAATGGCGAAAGTTACTTTTAAGTCGGGTTTGGAGGATTATCAACTTTCCAAAACTTTGCGGTGAAAGAGTTCTTTTTACCGAACTGCGCGACGCAAAGTAGCGGTAATATGTTTATCAGTCTGTTTATGTATGTCTGTGTGTTCATTTGAAACACTATGTAGACCAAAAACGCCTGGGCCGATGTTTACGATTCATACGTCGATTGATTCTTCTAAGTCCGGCGAGTACAGATAATTCAAATAGGCGACATTTGGACGCCATATTGAAAAAATAAAAAATAATATTTGTAAACAAAATATGTCATGTTGAATAGATATTTATAAAGCATAGTTTTCTTTTAACATTTTATGATCGGACTGACTGTTACAGTTTACCTATATTGATTCAAAGATGCGTAGCCACCATTCTCACTTAAAACCCCTAAAAAGTTATCTAGTTTAGTGAGTAAGTAAAATAGTGATGATGATGCAGTGCCAATGTCATACGAGATGCCAGATGGACAAAACAGACTAATATTTATCTGGATGTTTTTAATCACATCCAAATATTTATGGAGCAATTGCGCGGATTAAGTTACAAAATATTTGGCTTTGCCCATAATGGTGATATAAACAGGCACGCGGGTCATCCATCATAAACAATTATGAATATTACTACATGAATATGAAACCGAATTTCTATTCGCATTTTCTTAATAACATGTTCTTGGGACAAGCTCTAGCGTAGCACCTAATTTACGAGATTTCCAGGTCTTTGGAACTCCTATCCGAAACATTAAAATTAGAGCTTAACTCAGCACGTGTATCAAAGTTTCCCTTTAAATATCTCACAGTAGTGCCTCCGCCAAGACGAGCAAGCGAGAACGGCCACTAACTACCATTTCTCGAAACATTTCCTCGGTAATTTAAACCTAACTTCTAAACTTCATAACTTGGGTTTGGAATATACCAGACTTGACAAATTCACAGAATATGATGTCATTATGAGGCTTATATTATATAATATGTATAGTTTCAATGGCATAGTTAATAAAGTTACGTTTTTATTGATATCTAAAATATTCTGGCATCATCACTCATGTCATATTTTGTTAAACTTTAAAAACTATGCAAATGAAACTATACATTTTATATATATACTAGTCAACCCGACAGACGTTGTCCTGTCCTACGTCTCAAAAAACAATATCCAGTTGACCGTATTGTGAATCTAAACCATTCCCAGATCACACACACAAAAAATTTCATCAAAATCGGTCCAGTCGTTTGAGAGAAGTTCAGTGACATACACACTCACAGAAGAATTATATATATAAAGATGTCTAAGCCTCATAAAGACGCCCCCGCGTGTAGAGTTAAAAAAGCTTGGCTCTACATGACATTTGATAACTTTTTGAATAGCACGCCATATGGTCTCGCTCTCGGCTTGGCTACATTTAACATGAAAATGCTTTGGGATGTAACATATAATGGCATCCATCGCGTTATCAAACAAATTACGGGCAGATTGCGGCGGAGGATCAACTTACTAATTGTGGGGCTCATTTGGGAAAACAACATATTAACTAAGTGAAGATCTAATTTCCTAAATATACGATACAGGATTATTCTGTCTATCCAACACGTTGCTAATAATTAAGGCTTTTCTGATTTAATCAGTGAAAACAATTTCTAGATGGATAAAATTATGGGATTTTATTCGTTTTGAGTCAGTACCTAGTGGTTGGTCGGTGAGTGGTCGAAATTGTACCTAAAAATAGGTTTTTGCTTTATTTTCTTTAATTATAACTGTAAAATTATGATATAGAAAAAGAGGGTACTTATGTAGTTTTTGATTCACGTTTTAACATGTACAGAATGGAAACTCCATCGTTAAGAGTATTTTTTTTTTTTTTATGCTGGATAAGTCTTCATTTGACCACAATCTCACCTGATGTAAAGTGACGATGTGGTCTAAGATGGAACATGAAGACCTAGAAGGTAGATGGCTTCTCCGGGCCACATTACGAAACACGAAAAAATCGCTTCACGCCCTGGCCCAGCCCGGAGGGTGGTGACAAGCCGCGGCCGAAGCCTACCACCAGAGACTGTTCTTAGCACCACCCGGAGGTCACGTGTAAGGATTCAGAGGGTTACCACTTACGGACGTGAACAGACAAAAACCTCTAAGAGGGCGCCCACGACTTTGTACGCGTGGAGTTTGTTATTAAGGTAAATAGTACTTACTTCATATACATACGACTTTAATACAAACTTCTGGTCCCCGTTTGACCCCATAAGGGGTGTTCTATCCTTTCTTAACGGATGTCTACTCTATAAATAAAACAAATTTCAAGTCTCATATTTAAAAAACATATTAATTAGGTACTACTTATACAACCCATTTCCCAACCTCCGCTATTAACCCACTTAAACGATAGTTTCGGGAAAAAATCCAACGTTCTTCATATCTTTCAATTTCAATAAAATTCACTTTGAAACTTAATTTTATTGGAAAAACTTCAAAAAGCATAAAACTTAAACTATCAGGAACGTTGAAAGTTAGTTTTGTAATTCTAGCAGACTTAGCAGACGTCTATCTTATAAAGAACCTGGAACCTGGAAGGTGTACCAAAAGCAAGTTTATATTTAGTAAGCCAGGTATCGAGAAAAAATATTTTGATTATTAATTTTGGAAATTATTAATTGCCACTTCCACTCCGTGGCAATGAATTCGTGGCGTCCGCGGCATGAATTACTAATGACGGCTCGGTTCGGCTCATCACGAACACACTGATTAACACTTTCCACGTTTTCTACCGTAATTAAAAACCTTGGTCGGATTTTGATTTTATTCAGCGTTGTACCGGTCTCTTCCAACATTTTGCCCATTTTCGAATAAGAGGAATGCTTGGCGCATCATTTGAGTGGCAAAAGCCTTAAAGCTGCGGAATCTCCTACGCGCTACAGTCGCCGTGTCCTCGTTTTTGTGAAACTCTCGCACGCACACAACACGCACAGCGCGCGTTCTGCAATTGTACCTTTTCGCGCGTTCTCTATAACGACTAAATTCCCATGAACCGATTGACATAGCAGTAAACTTAATAAATATAAACTATCCTTGAGACACCTTGTAGTTTCCGAGATTTCGTGATAAATTAGTGAGTGCTAAAAAAGACGTTTGATTTCATTACTACTTAGTTGTGCAATCGGCAACCTTATCGCTAATAAACCAGCAAGAGAAGTTATGGAACACAATTATTGCCAGATAGGAAATGTAAACACTAACTCACGTCACAGGGATCAGTGACGGATGTAAAACAGATGTGATACGGCCGCACTCGTGTACTACTGTGATAACGGACGCTGATAACCACTACTGATTATTGAAGAAACACTGTTTATGATCTCATCAGCGAATCGGGTAACCGTAGTGATTATATTCTCTTTGATTCGGGAACGAGGTGTGTTCGTGGGTAACAATGATATGTTGTATGATGTTGAATGATGTGTAGTATGGGAT
This sequence comes from Gymnoscelis rufifasciata, assembly GCA_929108375.1. Lineage (NCBI taxonomy): Eukaryota > Metazoa > Arthropoda > Insecta > Lepidoptera > Geometridae > Gymnoscelis > Gymnoscelis rufifasciata. The sequence continues at coordinate 16,104,348 of OV815311.1, forward strand.
AATGTTGCTTCCTTTCTTTCAATTAACCCAACCAACCCAAACGTATAAGATTGACTACCCCCTAAAATAGTAGTGGGGTAGTCAATAGACGTATTTCAGTTATGGTGGTGGTGAATATTCGTATCAACGCGATGTGTTCGTGGCCGGGCACATCGTCGCAACGCTAAGTATTCGAGCGTAAACTATGCTTAGCCTGGGCGTGGCTCAATCTATGAAATAATGACTCGTCAATTTAGAATCTTGTGATGTAGACAAGAACATCGCGCACACTCGTTCGAAATGATTTTAATGCGCCAATGAACACTAAACTTTGCCCGCTAATGAATCCGCACCAATCGAGATGACAAGTCTCGAATGCAGACCGTAAATTGCCAAATTGGCGAGGCCTATATCCTATAAATAAATAATTCCAGACAATCTACAAAACAACCTCTATCCCTGTGAAAAAGCTCTAAGCTTGTGTTACGGGTAGGTACTAGTCATCTGATATATTTAATATAATAGACATACAAAAATAGATATTTTTTATTATACATATCAAACACCCAGACCAAGGATAAAGTGCTTGCAGAACATACAAACACTTGATCCCTCGGCGGGAATCGAACCCGCTACCTCTTGCGCCGCAAGCGGACCTTGATATTTTGCTTGCCATTAAACAGAACCATTATTAACAATGATTCTTACACTCTCTCTCTCTCTCTCTCACAATACACAAGACACTAGCTTAATAGCCATGCTTAAGTGCTGTATAATCCTACTACTATTATAAAGGCGAAAGTTTGTAAGTATGGATGTATGGATGTTTGTTACTCTTTCACGTAAAAACTACTGAATGGATTTGAATGAAACTATACCACAATATAGCTTATACATCAGAATAACATATAGGCTACTTTTTACCGCGGCAAAATATCAGTTTTCGCGGGAAAATCAATTATTGCGAGTGAAGCCCGATTTAGATTAAATTTGGCACGAACATAGCTGCTTTCCCAGTAAATTACAAAGCTGCTTTTTACCGCGACAAAATCCCTTATTACGCGGTTAAAGCAAGTAATAATATAAACTTAAGATGAATCCTATACTATTATAAATGTGAATGTTAGTTTGTTTGTGACGCTTTCACGCGAAAACTACTCAACCGATCATCATAAAACTTTGTACACATATTCTTGGAGGTATTAGAAGTAACTTATGATACTTTTTATCCCGGGAAAATATGTAATTCCGCGGGACAATACATTTAAACGCGGGTAACACCGCGGGGCACTACTAGTGTTCTAATAAGTACCTATATAAAATTTCCATGTCACAATGTTAGTTACCGTACTCCTCCGAAACGGCTTTAAAGTTTTTTACCAAATTTAATATGCGTATGCCAGTAGGTCTGACAATCGGCTACTATCTATTTTTCATTCTGCAAAACAACGTTTGCTGGGGTCAGCTATTAATATTATATAAACTGTGGTGCTACTTAAAAGTTAGTGTAACTGTAACTTACGAAATGTTATAGAAGCGCAAGTACTCTATTGTGTACGCCCAGGGGTAATTACCCATAGACGATTTACCAACTGAAATAGCGGTTGTGATGTTCCAAACGTAAGCAACATTATTGCGAAGCTCATGTAGGAAATTCCTATGGAATAGTACTCGTCCAGTTATTGCTCAAACAAGCAACACAAACGACCCGCCGCACGCATCAACAATCTCTTGTTTACAGGAATACCACGTCAACAGTTTAAACAGACTAAAAATGCTAAATTACGTTATTCAAGATTAAATACTAATGGTCATCAACACCCTACTAACGTTCGTTAGTAGGGTGTTGATGACCATTAGTAATTAGACGTTAATATAATAGTCATACATATATAGATATTTTTTATAATACATATTAAAACACCCAGACCAAGGAGAAATCGCCTAATGGCTCTTTTTTTGAGATAACGGGTTGGAGTATTTTTTACCAACGGCCAAAATATACATAATTATAGCTCTATTGCAACAAAAATGTGCCTACAAAGCTTACCCCTGAAGCTAAAACTCGGTAGGGGAAATAGACATAACCTATATCCCCGTAGTTTGCTTGTTTTCCTTGGCTTGGACGCGTGTTTGCCGTGTTGCCAATAAAGCGAGCTACCCGCGTTGTTTTCATACCAAGGTGGTACACGTGGCCTGACAGACGTAATTCCGAAACATGCATACGTAGATATATTTCCTGGTGCTGGTAAATATTAGTTTTATGTATTGTATTGTATTATGTATGTTTGTTTAATGAGGAGATTTCGTCGGAGAATAAAAGGATTTCGAGCAAGAACATAGCCAAACAGATTAGTTCTTTGAAGTGGCAGTGGGCAGGCCATATAGCACGCAGAAAAGATGGTTGTTGGGGCCGCAAAATTCTTTCTTAAATGGAGACCACGGATCGGCAAACGCAGCGTAGGACGTCCACCAACGAGATGGACGGACAATCTTATGAAGGCTGCGAGCTTACGGTGGATGCAGGCCGCTGCCAGCCGAAACTACTGGAGATCTTTGAGGGAGGCCTATGTCCAGTAGTTGACGTCTTACGGCTGAGATGATGATTTTATTTATTTATTTATATAAGGACGTCTAACAAAGGTAACACCGTACATTTCTTAAATTCTAGAATAGACATAATGCTCCTTCTTTTACAAGTAGCCACCACATGCTTACAGAAACATAGATCTAAATATAATAGTAATAGTTTAGTTTTATTAATTTTAAGTTGACCTGTCCATGTAGGCTATGTGCTTCTAAGGAAATAAACGTTTTGACTTTGACTTTGAATAATATATATAAGTTAATAGTGATTAATGATGATGATTATTTATCTTCGTCTGTTGTCTTTCGTCTCAGTTTATATTCCTCATTCATCCCTAAATCATTTTTTACAAATAAATCCTCTTTCCTCCCAGTGTAAATTCCTCTTTCGTCTATAAAACAATTTTGTAATAAAAATCCGCTACTGTCTGCTTTCAGCGCAACGTTCAGTATACCTAGGTTTATTTTATAGGTGTATCCCTTCTCCAAGAATAACCTTTACTAACTAAACTAGTTGAGGTGCTTGCTTTGGTTGGATTCTACATTTTTGGTGGTCGTGAATGTTCATCAGGTGTGTGTGCAGGAGTGCGTACAGATGGGCGGTGCAGGTGTGTGTGCAGGTGTGTGTGCAGGTGTGCGTACAGGTGGGCGGTGCAGGTGTGTGTGCAGGTGTGCGTACAGGTGGGCGGTGTAGGTGTGTGTGCAGGTGTGTGTGCAGGTGTGCGTACAGGTGGGCGGTGCAGGTGTGTGTGCAGGTGTGCGTACAGGTGGGCGGTGCAGGTGTGTGCGCAGGTGTGTGTGCAGGTGTGCGTACAGGTGGGCGGTGCAAGTGTGTGTGCAGGTGTGTGTGCAGGTGTGCGTACAGGTGGGCGGTGCAGGCGTGTGTGCAGGTGTGTGTGCAGGTGTGCGTACAGGTGGGCGGTGCAGGTGTGTGTGCAAGTGTGCGTACAGGTGGGCGGTGCAGGAGTGTGTGCAAATGTGCGTGCAGGTGGGCGGTGCAGGTGCGTGTGCAGGTGTGTGTGCAGGTGTGCCTACAGGTGGGCGGTGCAGGTGTGTGTGCAGGTGTGCTTGCAGGTGGGCGGTGCAGGTGTGTGTGCAAATGTGCGTGCAGGTGGGCGGTGGCACTTACATGATAATTTTTAAGAATCTTGCCAGGGAGAAATGGGTGCGGAATATAATATTTGGTTCCATATACGTATTTAGAATGCCTAAATTTAACAATTATTAATAATTCTAAGTTACTTACTCAAAGTTAACTCATGACAACACATAAACCCACGGTTCAATGAACAAATCGCCGTAAATAATACGAACTGAGGTACAGATAATAGACCAGGAGCTCGCCGGTAGACTTTACCATTGATCAATAAGAGTAGTATGCATTTATTTCGGTATAATACAGACAATTCCTGAAAAAGAATTACATAGGTAATTGCATATAAGTGATTTAAGTAATAATTGATAAAAAGAACAGAAGAAAGACAAAAACATTATCAAACAAATATATCTATGTAGTATATCAGTCACCTAACACCACAAATTACTAACACCTAAGGTGATGCTGTATGACTAGTCCTTAAATATTGATTTATTTTATTTCATTAATTACTAAATATAAGTATGACCTTTATTCAGATTAATCGTACAAACTGTTAACCCTCAAATAGCTATCCAAATTAAACTAAACATAATTAATATGAATAACTTAATTTAACATGTCCTTTGAGATTTTGAGATGGGAGTAAATAGATTTCAATCGGTTTTTGTTTTAGTGTAAATTTTCTTATTCTGTAAAAATTATTGTACATTTAACGTAGAAAAATGTAATTGGTAATAATTTATGTTTGTATTGTGATTAAGGTAGTTAATAAGTAAAACTATTTGTTTTCCGAATAAAATAAAATAAAAAATAAGTAGAAAACAGTATGTCGTTGAGATTATAACTAAAATAACTGAAGGACACCTTACACGTCTATTAGTTTTATTTCAAAGTGTGTTTAGAATATAAGTTTAATGTTTTTTTTATGAAATAAATATTTTTAATTTAATTTTTTTTATTATCTAGCCCCTACACTATAATCTGTAACTGTAAGTAAACAGATTAAGCAAAGTTTTTGGGTTTTCGGTGAAATTAACATAATTTGTTCGCTCGTTATCGGCAAAATTACTGGCTTGTGAATATTCCACATTAAACACTTATACGTGGTCGTAAGTTTAAATAGACTTGCTACTTAAAGGTTTTATTTTATTCGTTTTTCTTTTTTCGGAGCAACAAATAATAATCTTTTAGTCTAGTTAAACTATCTTAAACTAACATCCTACATACTCTAAACATGACCAGCAAATATTTACGTCATTTGCTTACTCAATAATAAGAAATTATATTTTAAAAAAGGTTTTTCGATAGTCTTATTGTGCAGAGAAATTCCGAATGGGTATCCGGTGCGATTCTCGCCGAGGGCTCAGTGTGTGTATGTTTTTAAGTAAAGTTCGAGCACTTCTTCTTAAACTGGATGTTTCCTGTGTACATTTTCTAATAAATATCAGTTTCCTGTTTGTATAGAGTTCTTAAATAATTGTAATCAGATTGTGGCACAAAAGTGCCAGAGGACGTTCAAGTGGGTAAAATCTTAGTATTTTATATTTTTGTAATAACAATCGATCATTTATTAAAAACGCAGTCTTTAGGACTTTACCAATATAACAATATTTTATTTAGTAAAATAATAAAATAATTATATTATTATTTAGTATGTGTATTCGTGAAGTCAGTTTAATAAGCTTCTTTTAATATATCCGCTTGGCTGGCTATCAAAAGACGAAAACATTTTTCTTAGTATTGAATAAAATAAATCTTTTCAAAACTCCTCGGTAAAGTTTAAGTATTTCTAAGTAATACTTTAGAGCAAACTGCTTTTCAAAAGTTCGCAACACAGACAACTTTCAAACCGCGACAAAGTGAAAGAAATCGCGTGGAAGAGATAAATCACAGCTTGTCAGGTATGTCTACAATAGTCGCGTTGTAAAGTCGCCCGTTTGGAAGGTCCCCTTTTTTGTACCTATTTAATCTACTTCTACTTTAGTGAAGACTTGAATAGAACTTAATGAATGTGGTTTGGGGAAAAAATATTTTCTTTCAATTATTTGTTAAGTACTTGTATATTCAAAATACTTGGAACCTTGAATAATTCCACTTGAAAATAAGATTCAAACATTTAATATTATTTTCTTTGAAATTCTTTGCTTATTGTCAATATTAGGTAAATACTCGGACTACATTATGATGATGATGATGGTGTCCTAGCCGGTTTCAGCTATGACCAGTCCCAGGTCATTTTAATTTAGACTTTTGTCAGTTGTCAACTACATAGTTGTAGTGGAAGGTTAGATATTATCTTGCCTTTTGAACAATCGCAGGGAGACTCACTGAGCTATCGAAATAGAAATGAGGAGATAGAAGAACGTGTGCTACGGTTATAGCCAAACCATTTGTGGTCATAAACATATATTGAGTCTCTATTATTTGCAGAAAACCACACTAAAATCCGTGACATAGATAGATTATCGCCACATAATAAAACACGCAGCGCAGAACTGTGGTGATGAATATTAAACTGAACAAACTGTGTGAATTGATATATTCACGGAATGACCACAACCGCACCATCTGTCGAATGCGAGGGCAGATTTATCGCCCGTCGCCGCCGCCCTACGCGCGCCCGCCCGCCCAAGATATATGAACGTACACGTGGACGTATTTATTTCACTCCAGAGTTTATGATTTATCGCGAGAGATTCATTGATAAAGCGCTTTTTAGTTGTCCGTGGAATGTTTTGTAACCTGTGTTGTATGGATAAGTTGGGAAGGAGCCAAGGAAATCTTTTATTCGCGTTGAATACAAATGGATGGTTTTATATTTGGGAAAGCTGACTGAAATGCTTTAATGTAACTAACGATTTTTTTTAACCTTAATAATGATTGTTTTCTTAACTAACCTTTAAATACAAATAAGTAAAAAAAAGTAACAAACATGTCGAAATGAGAGCCCTCTAAGCTTCTTCATTTCTCGACATTAAAAACAACCATCTTAATAGGTATAGATTTTTCATCCTTTTTCCTTCCGCCATGTTAATTCCATTTAGCTTAGACCCGTCAGGTATAAACCTAACTGCCTAATAAATATTGGTTAGTCTCCGGGAAGCTTTTAAAAATGTTGGCAACTCCTGAAGCAATAACAGCTTCAAGGAAAACACTCTACGTCCTCAGTTTTAAATTGTTATTGACATAGAAGAAAATGAGTTGAGTCTAAGGGTATACTATTATAAGAAATTTACCAGCCGGAGACTGCACTCAAGATGTATGAGTTTTTATATGTGGCGATATACCTCACTTATACTAAAGTGGATGTCAACATAAAACTCTTTTACTTATTTATTCATTCTTGTAAATTACGTAGATTTATGATTATCCCAGGTGTAGCTACTTGCTGCAAGAGCCGTGAATATCTCGGAGTATATGTGCCGAGAGTAATCTCAGGTGTAGAGAGGCTGGGGATATAAAATCTGATGCTTTTACCCTGAGCATTGTCGCTAGCTCAGTTGTTTATTTCACTCAACTGTATGAGTCATGGCTGGCAGTTTTATAGCTTAGCTTTCAGTTTTTGGGGCGATAAAAATGGGATTATATATACCAGCTTATCACGTCTCGGCATTGACAGTGTTCTATGGTTTTAAAAGCGTTAAAAAGTAGCCTATTGCCTTGCTTGATAATTTTTTTGATGTCTGAATTCGATTAGGTACAGTCTATGCTACTTTAATTCAGTCAAAATTATTATATTTAAATATATTTTATTTATATTGGCTTAAAAAAAAGGTGTGCGTGCGATTCACACACGATAGAAGTGAAACTTCAGTAAATCGACAAAAGAATAAGAAGAATAAAACAAAAAAAAAACTATGCAAAAAGATTTTGTTCGGGCGGTCACCCATCCAAGTACTGGCGTCGCGCAAAGTTGCTTAACCTTGTTAGCGTTTAAGATTGGCTTACCCGACAGGTAAGCCAATCTTATTTCCATTTCCGTTGCATCCTGTTTCAAATCCCAACGATTCTAAAGAAGTTTCACTTCAAAAATATTCGTAGTGGAGGATTGCTTTTCTATACGTAATTATAATTATATTCTATGTATTTCAATAAATTATATGGTATTGTGACCTAAATATAAAAAAAATCATTTAAAGAGAAAGTTTCAGCGCAGGAAGGTCTTTCATAAAAAAACAACAAATCAATAAGGCTTCTTATTCATTCACTAGAGAGGAACTAAACTTTTTACTAGCTTCCCTACAAAGGTTGAACTTATCTAACTATGCCTTCTGAAGCTTTTAATAGAAAAGTTTTGATTTAAAACGTCTTGTTTCGTCATTTACATCGAAATAACCATAATTTTAGCCGAAGGACATTTAGATAGACCTCCCCAACAGAGCATTTTCTGTAGTCTGAATTGAATTACAATAACATTCATTCTATCAATTTGACGCTTTAGAACTGTTACACACATATTCTATTTTATTATATTTGTTTATGTACTACATATTTTCCTCATACAGGCTAAGTGTAGTGTGGGTTTTGTAACCATATTTGTTTATATTTTATATTGAACGTGGCACGTGGCGTTGGCATTTTCCCTCGGTTACAAAGTTTGTTCCCGCTGTAAGAAGTAAATGGGCTATCTAATTCTAAGAAACTTCAATACCCAGAAACTAACAATTTAGCATTGTATGTTTTCCTTGGGTGTAGACGTCCGTTAAAAAACATATTTTACGAAACTCCATAAATCATAAATCCTCCGAAAACATAGTCATCCTATGTTTTTGGATTATGATTTATGCCTGATGCCTAAAAGATGTCACGACATTCTGCTCCTAAGGGGGTTGGAAGTTAGTATGAAAGTCTTATGACTTTGGAGTAAGAAGCTTAAAGTTTGGCAAATTGGTTCTTTATAGGTTGTAACATTCACTAAGAACGGATTTTAAGAAAAATCCACCCCTTTGGGGCTTTAAACAGGGGTTAGAATTTTGTATGCAAATCTAATGTTTATGAAGTAAGAGACTTGAAATTACAAATATATGCTCTGTAGATGGTGTGGAGGTCTACTAACAATGTACCTTTACAAATACTCATTTGTCTACCTTTGTGCCTTTATAAGGCACTATTTATCTTAATAATAAATTCTACATGTACGAAGTCGTGGGCGCACTCTAGTAATATATAATTCCTATGTGTTGAGGGTCCGAAATGGAGAAAGAAGCGATAGACGAGATATGCAAATTTGTTTGCAGTCACGTGTAAAATTTGCGTCCCGAGAATGTATACAAATATTCCTGTTTCAGTTATTTGATATATCACTGAATTTCGGGAAGTTTTCACCACAACAACAAGTATTCAACCTTTTCGCATACTAGATGAAGTATAAATCATCTAGAGAAATGAAACGGTCTCTACTTCCGTTTACACCACCGGAAACTGTTTGACCCATGCTATCCGTACACTTTCAAAAAGATCTTATCTCCATGAATAAATTATTGCCGAATCAAAGAAAATTTCTATATTATATAAACTCATAAAATGCTTCGTTCTTAACTACATCAATTAAAGGCAAACTTTAAATGAATCTTTCATTAAATTTGCTCGGATTTAATTAAAGGCCTTAGAAAATTTAGCTTAAGAAGCCAATTCAGAACCAGTCAAGTTTTTGTGGAAGAATTGCGAAGTGAAGAATTGACATAAGCCTTTCTTAAGATACTTACAGTCTCTTTGAGGAAAAATCAATTTATTTTACTGTAAAAATTCAATTTTACGGCCGTTACGTAAGCCATGGGGTGAAAGGGTTGTTACATTGATACTATAAAATCATATTTATTTATTTATTTTGCGGAATAAATAGATATCCATTTACGGAAATGAAAGTTATACTCGTTTTTTTTTGTAGGTTACGAAGAATATTATGAAACAAGTAACATTATTGTAGACCTAATTAAAAAGCTGGTAGTCAAGATTTTTGTTTAATTTAGATGAATTACGAAATCTTATATTTTACCAGGTTGTTTTAAAATTCAGGATTATACGATTACATAAATAACTAAGAAAGACAGAGACTATTATAACATTTTATTTTAAATATAAATGTCACTCAAAATCCTTTTGATAGAAGCGGTTTATTCCATATTCTACCCATTACGACTGAACCCACCTATCATTTTCCATCTTCAACCTAATTATGTTCCATAGTCAACCCAAGATCAAATTATTTTTTAGTGTCATACTCATTTCTATCTCTTTTTATGTAAACCACTCGAAAATGCATGCTCCATTTTTTACCTAATAAAAATTTCTCGTTATTAATTTTTGTTTATTTTCTAATATTGGAACAAACAGGAATTTTGGTGAGAAATTACATTTTATCCTATTATTATTAGTACCTATGTAGACATATAATTAAAAAACATAAAGCATGCAAACAAAGCTTTCAAAATCGTCTTTAAAAGTTTGTATGCTACTTTTTATAGCATTGTTTGTACCGATTACTATGAACACCTTGTCAACTTTTATAAACACCTACTAGCATAATACGCCACAGCGTTACCCTTGTTTTTGAATGTTCCGGCGATAATAAGTAGCATAGCATAACCTTCCTCGATAAATGGGCTATCTTACACTGAAATAATATTTATAATCGGCCCAGCATTTTTTGAGATTAGCGCGTTCAAACAAACTCTTCAGCTTTAAATAGATGTGAGATATATTGACTTCTTTGAACACTTCCAATACTATTAAGAATATTGCACAATAAAATAAAAAGGTGGGCTTATTGCCACGGTATTTTCTCCTTGCCAACCTCGAACAGGTTTTGAAGAATGTACAAATGTATTTTGATGATTTTTACTGTAAATATTTTATGAACCTGTTTTAATAATCTTGTAATATTTTTGTTTATCAAATCAAATCATTTAAATCCATATTTTTCATATTATTTTACTTGTGCTTAATAAAACAACCATTGTTATACAAATTTATTTAGTTATAGTGTAATTGAATAAAAAAATTAAATAAATTAATGCATATATCAATTTGGTTTTGTTTTAACATTTTATATTATAACATTATTTTGACTACTCTAAACGCTTATATCAATGTGACGCTGACTGTACATAATTAATTACGTCAATTGTGCGTAAGTGGTGAAAGGTTCCTGTTAATCTGTGGCTCGGAAGTACACAAAATGGTTCCGTTTGATCTAATCTTAGTAGAATATTCAATTATCAATTTCTTAGTAGGGTCGAATTAAGGCTCTTTTACTACAAAAATTCGGAATCAAAGAAAACGTAGTAAATATTCACTTTTGACTGCCTCAGTGGCGCGGCAGAAGAAGGTCCACTTGCGGCGCAAGAGGTAACGGGTTCAATTCCCATCGAGGGACCAAGCGTATTTTCTGCAAGCACGCACTCATTGTTTTTTTAATTATCATGGTTTTTAACAATATTATGACTTATAATGGGTAACATACCATGAATTGACGGTTTTTGATATTTTGGAATATCGGAAAACTCAAAAACCGTCAAATCACTATATAATGTATGTCTATTATTTAAGTATATCTGTCAGATGTCGGTCCCCGTAACACGAGCTTAGAGCTTACCACGGGGCTAAAATAATAAATTAGAAGTAATAACTACGCAATACGCCACGGGCATATTGTTGTGTGGATTGTCTGGAATTGTATATTTAATTATTTTATTATTAAAAAAAAACACATATTTGAACTTTAGTTTTTATTTCATTAGGATAGCATACGTAGTTTCTAAGATATTCGGGCTTATGTGACTGACCCGTTATTCTTGGAACCGTGTACATAAGGCCGAGCATACTCTAAAACTTTCCTTCTCGCTCACACCATGGGCTATCTAATGTTTTATTTAAATATTGTCAAGTGGAAGCTGTCAGATAATGCCGTGGCGCCATTAGTGACCCACTTAATGTGCCATTGCTCTAATCTCGGGCGACTGCGCGGTGGGGTGGAACAGATATACCTGTCACTGTCAACTGTTACTGAGCGAGCTCGGGGGGTCAACTTGCAATCATTATGCCAGCATTCCAGACCAGTGACTAAACCAGTGAAATAATGCTACTGGACTAATGTGAACTGACAAAAAATGCAACGGAATTTACATATTTCTGGATTCAATTCAGTCCAGTGATAGAAGAGACCGTCTACTGTATACAAGATACAAAATCATTTATTTCCATTGTTTGATTTTACAAATCTTGGAAACGTCAAAAATTAAATACTATAAATACATTAAAAATAGGTAGGTTAAAGATAAATAGGAAATAAATTTATCGTATCTGGTCGCTTCGCTTTTTTATACGAGAGCGATTGGAAACTCTAGCTCATTTTTGTTCTGAAACTAATTACATATGCAACCTAATAGAGGATCGCCGACGCAGCAGAGCCATCGACCTGCATCGGACAACGGATGTGCAGACGCAGCATTGACGTCAATCACTCGAAATATAAAGCAATTGTCTCCGTGCCCCGCACTTCTGATTCACACTTCGAATTAGTCGTATCTAGTATAGTTAGATATAAGAATTTACTTTGTAATTTTTATCTTTTAAATTAAAGTAATTAAAATCAGTTTCGGTTTTTTTTCGGACCTCCGATTGTCGCTAACGTATTTGGCGCAGGCGGTAGGAAATTCCCTCGGGATTTTCGGGAACAAGGACCCCAAAATCGGGAATCCGCGTCGCGAGTCACCCGGGTGAGCTATCAAGTTCAGAGTCGAATTTCCAAACCTACGGTCCGGCGGCAAACCAGGAGGAGAATCCAGCTATCGATTCACGAGGAGAAACCGGAAAATGAAATATATGTAAGTACACTTGAATACATCTCTTGTGTTGCTTCCTTGGCCATTGTAATTTCTTATCCTTCAAGATTTACCATCCAAGAGCATCTAGTGTGCGGGCGCCTTCATCTCAAGGTCGCCAACGCGATATAGATAGAAATAGGAATTTTGATATATTAGATTTAGATTTTGAGTTAGATTTTTTATTTAATTTAGATAATATGTCTTCTGTTGACACAGACACCATTTTCAAGGCCCTCCGCCTTGTCCCCGAATTTGACGGGAACCCCAATATATTAACGAGATTTATTAAGATATGTGACCAGTTAGCGGCACAGTACCTAAGAGCAGGTCCTGGCCATGAATTATCAAACTTAAGTTTGCTTAATGGTATCCTGAATAAAATCACAGGAACCGCCGCATGTACAATTAACTCTAACGGAATTCCTGATAACTGGTTAGGTATAAGGAATGCATTAATTAATAATTTTTCTGATCAGCGTGACGAAACAGCCCTTTACAATGACCTTTCATTATCTTCGCAAGGTAATAGAACACCGCAGGAATTTTACGATGCTTGTCAGACATTGTTCAGTACAATAATGACCTATGTTACTTTGCATGAAAATTTACCAACTACTATTGAGGCTAAACGCGATCTTTATAGGAAAGTTACTTTGCAGGGATTTATAAGAGGTCTCAAAGAGCCTTTAGGGTCCCGTATTCGATGCATGCGACCCCCGACTATTGAAAAAGCCTTAGAATATGTACAAGAGGAATTGAATATTTTATATTTACAACAGCGTAGTGAACCTCCTAGGGCCCACATGACCCCTAAGGTCCCACAATTCATGCCCCCGACAGGTTTTAACCCCGCGCGTTTATCATTACCTCCACAGCCTATGCCTAATTGGCCTATGCCTGTAGGCCAGCGGCCCATAAGGCCTCCACCGCAACAGTTTAAATTCGCGGAACCTATACAGCGTATGCCTACGAACACACAACGCATGTTTGGTGCACCACCCCCTAATTACAACCCCCGTAGTAATGTATTTAGATTACCACCGCGTCATAATTCCCCACAGTACTCTAACCAACCCTCTAAGCCCATGAGTGGAGTTCAGAATTTCACCCCTAAAGTACTTCCACCTACTAGAATGATGATGGGACATGACTGGAGTAAATCCGGGAACCCACCTCCAAGTAATTATTTTAAAACGCGAGAAATGAATTTGAATGACTGTGTGACGCACGACGACTCATATTACAGCTATTACCAGGAACCCGATTACAATTACTATACTGAATTTAATGATTATGATAATACTTTTACACCTGGTTTTGCTTATGATTCCTCGTACTATGATATGAATGTTGTAAATCAAACTTGCGATAATTCTTATCCCCAAGCAGGATCTAGGCAGAATGAGCAGGATTTTCAGGAGGATTTAACTTTACAAAAGCCAGGATAGAATTAAATCTTCAAACTCAAAGACAATTACCACCACTAAAACTACCTATAGATACAGGCGCTAACCAATCTTTTATAAGCTCCGAGGCTGTAGAAAACCCAACACCTACTGACATAATTTTTTCACGTGATAGGCCAGCGCACGCAGAGCTTTATAATAACGAGTGCACGGGCACTCAACCATTATCTGTCCGCGCGCAAGATGTTAAAATGAGCGAATATAAATACAAGGTAGAATATAAGAAAGGAAAAGCTAACGCTAATGCTGATGCTCTTTCCCGTGTCGAAATCCACGCTAACGACGCTCAATCTTTAATTAAGGAAATAGATGAACTTAACTCATTAAAGCGAAATCCTTCGGATTCCATACTTGCCCCCACTAATAAAGAATCAACTGAGACCGTTCACACCAGTAATGAGACATCATCAATTAATGACACATCTCTTGCTAACCGTACATCTATAAAACTGAATAGGAACAAGACTCGTGAACATGAGATAAAGTATGTACTCCAACAGCAGGTATTCATAAAATATCCCAAAGCGAGCCGGCAAAAGACAGCAGCCCGTTATACCCAGGACACTGTTTTAGCTGATTTACCAATTCATTTAAATACTTCTAAAAAACGACGACCTTTTGCAAAATCTAGGCTCAAGCGTATTCTAAAGCAGGTAACTCGTTACAGAATCCCGTTGGTTATACTTCTTATTTCAAGATTTAAAACTTAAAGACAACGTTAATACCTTATCTAATGTATTACCTAGCTATAAAGATCGTATGCTCAACGAGATTTACTCACTTTACGAATTATTCATTATCTTATTGGCAAAGTCGACAAAGTACTCAATCAATTAAAATCTTTGAAACCCAATAAGGTCAAAAGAGGTCTTGTAGATGGCTTAGGTTCTATATTAAAAGTATAAGTGGTAACCTAGATCACGATAAACTATTGATAATTCATTATTAAAAATATTGTAGATTGAAATTTTTTTTTGTAGGTCTTATTAGTTATTTTAGAAAATAGTTTAGCTTTTATTCGTACAGGAAGTACGCACGATTCTAAGATAGATATACGCCATGGTTAATAAATATAAAAAAAATATATATATATCTTTGGCGTAGAATTTTTAGATTTAGAGTTAAGAGAGTATGTACTATGATACCATCAAACCGGGATACTACTATTCTAAAAATCAGATAGTATTCGTTTTTATGTTCCCGATAGTTTCTTAAGATAGTTTTGAATTATTAATATTAGTACTCAAAAGGCACGCACAGGCTCTTATCCCATCCTATCCCTATATAGCAACTACAGGAAAGTAATTCATGTACATAGAGGCAGAATGCCCGAAGCTCAAAGACCGGTATCTTTGTGAAAAGGAGATAACAAACCAAGTCCGTACAAAGGCAGACTGCATAAAGAAACTGATCACCAACCAAGTCCTGCAAGATTCCTGCAAATTCACCAAAGTCACCCTGTCAAGAGAAGCAATGGAAAAGCTCTATGACCAACATTACATTCTGTCCTTCCCTCACCAAACGAAGGTACAGCTCACCTGCAACCGAAAGGACTACACGACACTTCAAGGCAGCTTCCTAACTACCATTCCTGTTGGCTGTCGACTCAAAACTGAAACCTTCACCTTAGTCAATGAAAACGATGAAATAAAAGGATCACCACTCAAACTAACGAAGATACCCTACGATGCTGAAACCCAGGAAACCAATGATGCTTCCCACTTTCACTCGAACTCCGTAGATCTTCATGGACTACATATTATCCAGGATAGAATTATGAAAGGAACTCAGAACCATCACTAACAACCTCCATGGAACCAGGGAACGTTCCGGCGACATTTTCTCTCAATCTTCCAAAATAGTCGCCGATCTGAGGGTGGAGGAATTACATATGCAACCTAATAGAGGATCGCCGACGCAGCAGAGCCATCGACCTGCATCGGACAACGGATGTGCAGACGCAGCATTGACGTCAATCACTCGAAATATAAAGCAATTGTCTCCGTGCCCCGCACTTCTGATTCACACTTCGAATTAGTCGTATCTAGTATAGTTAGATATAAGAATTTACTTTGTAATTTTTATCTTTTAAATTAAAGTAATTAAAATCAGTTTCGGTTTTTTTTCGGACCTCCGATTGTCGCTAACGTATTTAACTGTACAATAATTACTTGTTAGTCTTGTTTTTAATTTGTTGTTGTATAATTTCAGCTCATCCAATCCAGCACCACTGGATATTGTAAACAACCAAGCCAGTGTTGGGTTTGCTGTTTCTTCCTTATTTTACCTCAGAAATGCCTGGAATAATTTAAAACATATGACCAAATCTGCACTGAACAATATTGGGCCGAAATATCGAATTTACAAAACTGCAAGATGATTTTGACAACTGTTAGGAACCAAGGGATACTACAAATTTAATTAATAATTAGAACCTTCTAGATCATTGTGATCCAACCTCGTCCAATCGACATTTTCGACACAAATTCCCCTCAGGTCAGATTGTGTTCAAACAAAGGACTATTTTACATCAAAATAAGTGTAGGAATACTTTACATCAAAAAAAGCAAGGAAGTTCAATCAATCCACCTTTTGCGGTGCGAATTATGAAGATGGAAAAATATCCTATCCAAAGATATCCTATCATATCAAGATAGCATATCTTCATCCTATTTCTTTACATCATACATTAGATAGTTTACTGTCCAACTAGTCAATAAATATCTCGCTCCAATCCACTCAACCCGACACTCATATGAATATCATATTTCCGGTTCCCACATGATTCCTAGATATAGTAGGCACTCTAAGCCCCTTGTGGACTATGAACGCGTCTTGATTGATAGGATTCCCCATAAATACCAAGTTTTTACGAGTTTCAAAGGAAAATTATGTGTTTTAGAAGTTTAAACCTTAGTTTAAAATAGATTTTTGGAGTTTACTCCTTAAGAAACGATTTGAGTTATAAGGCCCGGTACGGAAATTTTATGAGGAGTAAAATCAAAAAGTGTAACACGAAAAGTTGAGGCGTTACGTAGGATTGAACTTGTAAAAGAATGAGATGGAATACATTACACAGCGTATCTCATTCTCGGGGTATCCTCTTTGCGCGATACTTCGTAGTTTCAACTACGAATTGTTACGTTTACGTTGCTGTATTTTATTTATATTATTTTGTAACATCCTTTATGTAATACGCTTTATTGAAGTAATATAAATAATCCGAATAATTACAGATATATGTTTGTTTCTCTTATCATTTTAGCAGATGCGTTCTTTTTTTCTATTCGATATATATCATAATTATAGTTCGTAAGGAGTAAACTCCAATCGTGCGTCGTAGCTGACACACACACACTTTTTTTTATTTATACTTTAGTAGCTTTTCGAGCCTAATGCATAAAGATCGTTTGTGTAGTTTTAATTATCTTAGCCAACATAGCGACAAAAATACAATAGGAAGGTAATATTCTAAATTTGTGTAGAAAAAAATATTAATTAATTCGTCATAATTTTTGTTCATAAATTTAGAATATTAGTTACAACCAAAAATGAGGTTTATCACTTTGTAAAAACATTATAGGAAGCTATACTTTGTTTTATAGTCATTAATAGAGTTTTGTGTTTTTTGTTTTTCGGAGGAATTCTATGTAGGTCAATGCGTTTTGCTGGTGTACAGGTGGCTGTCTATATCTGCTTAGACAGCCCCTAAGAGTGCTTGAGTTTACGAAAAGTGAGAAGCGGAAAATTATTTTATTTTCTCTGGTGTCTCAGCTAAACGAATTTTAGCAAGTTTGCCAGTCAAACTCAAATTCCTTTAGCGTCTCCACTTTAAAGAGCGGTAAGATTGTTCTGAGCGAAGGGTCTTAACTGTTAAACTCCGCGTGAAAACAGTTTTCTTGATATATTGCCGTTAGTCATAATGTGTCGTGTTTTATATACATATATATATATATATATATATTTAGACGTCACTCGTGTGTTTGCGAAGCTAATGTAAACATTGCCTGTTTAGTGCTCTTCTACAAAATTTGAGGAAAAATATAGAAAATAGCTTCTTAGTGGGATTTAGCTTGCTGAAAGTTGGAGATCACCGAAGGCCGAACTTACCCAGGTATTCTAGTGACACTGAAACTGTTTTCTGGAGGCATAAATAATTGGAAAAGCTGAACAAACGAACGTTTCATATTTAGATATAATCTGCGAGTAAAATAATTTAAAAGTTATAATAATATACTTTCAGTGTCTGGTGGACCAGGATTTCCTTATATTTCAACAATTTACTACATACTCGGAATTGGTGAAACCGGCTCTTTACCTTGGGCGTAACGCATCAACACTTATTTAAGATTTTTTTATTCGGTTTATTATTTAAAATATAAGCAAATGCTAAACAAAAACAACCAACCGATTAAAATCCTACTTTTTATAGTATTGGCTCTACGGTTATAAATACTCCCTTAAATTCAAACCATTTACATTTATCATAAGTGATGTTTCGTACTCGTAATAATATTAAGTTCAAAATAAGTATATACTTAACAACATTACTGTTTACAAAGTAAATAGCATTTCCGCCTTCTAAGTAAATCAATAAAAACAATTAATTGAGTAAGTTCACGTTATCAGCTGTATCTAATTGTTCGCGACGAACCTTTTATGTTTTAATGGAACCGGAAGTGTTCCGAGTAAATGCCGCGAAATGTTTCTTTAGAAATTATTTTCAATTTGTGTTTTTCCTTATACTTTTCATGTTGGGTTTGAAAGCATAATATACCTACTTTGAAATGTAGGATCTATTCAATCATTCGACATAACAGTTATTTTTATTTATTTTTCCGATGTTATAGGTTTTGAAAAAATATAATATACTTTATTCTTCACAATTACAAAATTATATTGACAGTTTCTAATCTTTCTTAATTTCATCAAATTTAAATCGATGATTCGATAGTTATTGCATGTTATAAAATCCTAAATTTAACTCCAACCTGAAATGTAGAACACTGTTATCAAAACTATTGCTTTTTATATAACTCACACTACTTCCAGAATAAAAAAGAAGAAAAGAAATTGGGGCAAAAGCCAGGTATAG
Organism: Gymnoscelis rufifasciata; assembly: GCA_929108375.1. NCBI lineage: Eukaryota > Metazoa > Arthropoda > Insecta > Lepidoptera > Geometridae > Gymnoscelis > Gymnoscelis rufifasciata. Next base: position 16,123,398 of record OV815311.1, read on the forward strand.
GATGACTTTCTCCATATAATATAAGTTAAAAGTATAGGAGGAGTTTTGAAAATTTACATGAAAAAATGGTATTGTCTTTAGTCCGTCCAAAAATATTGGGCACGTCATTTTTTAAGTAATTTACCCTATTTTAACTATCATATTTATCAAAGACAGATCCTTGAAAACGTCAGATACATGCTTATCAAACTTTCACTCCCCGTCAAACAATTGGCCATCGGAAACATCGTCTACTTCGCGCGATAGTTGCAAACTGCTCTCCGAGTCCACGGAGAGGCGGGCGAAGCCTACACAGTATCATTAATTAATTGGACCGTTGAGAGGTTTCGTTTGAAACTCGAGTAAAACAATATAAGATAAGAAAGAACTGTTCTTTGATGCTCGAGATTAAAATCTATGGAAGTTATTTTAATTAACGATTGAGCGGAAAATATTGGTGGAAGATTTTGGATGTTTTAATAATTTGTTACAGTAATTATTTAAACATATTGTTTGAGTTCATTTTATTTATATTTAATGTCTTCTAAGTCTTTATTTGAACTATTCAACTTTCAAAGTTATCATGTTTTAACCTGTTCATTGTAAAAAGTGGGATTTAGTCACGTAATTGTTGATAAACTCTGACAGACGTTTCGGACTTCAGATGTCAAGAAAACTCCAATATAGGGAGTATTTTTTAATTCTTCTGTACTATTCAAAGGATTTTAATAAATTAAGTTTTACACCGAGGTTAAGCTTTTTAAAAGTCATTGGAAGAAAAACTGAATTTTTGCAAATATACTCAAGCTGGAACTCGAATGAAAGCGCATCAAATGCACATTACAAAAACTAAGGTTTTTTATTAAGTATATTATTAATTTAAAAGAGTTAGAATAAGTTTTCATTTCGCGTTCATTGACGCTTATTACTGTAATAAACAAGTTATTAAGTATTTTAAAACACCTGTATATTCATGTCCTAATCCGATTACAAGAAAATCTACCTCCAAATAATATTCATTAAATTCCGTAGCCCAAATATTCAAACACTCATAACAAATTGTTCGCATCATAAACAAATTACATAAAATCCTCCATGCGGAATGCGGATAGGAAAACGAATAAGGGAGGGCAAACATGCTGCCAAGGAAATAGCTAAATGATCCCTATTTAAACATTCAGGTAGAGGCCGCGCCCTTCCTGGAGCATCCCTTGAGTACATCAAAGACATCGATAAGTGAGGACTCACGTTTCAGATAACTAGGGGTATTTGTGCCGGCTGCCGACTAGTTATCATTTCCGTGTCTTTTTTCTATCGCAGAAATAGCGACTAGTCGTTTATGGAATTAGTTCAGGGAATCTTCACTATTTTTATTAGACTACATTATTTTCGATAGACTTGAAGAAGACAGTACATTTATAAATAAATAAATATTTCCGTACAATCCACCCAACAACATCTAGCCCCGTGGTAAGCTCTAAGCTTGTGTTACGGGTACTAGACATCCGATATAGGTACTTAATATAGTAGACTTACATAGATATATACATTTTTATTATACGAGTACATATTAAACAACAAGGAGAGAGTGCTTGCAGAACATACAAACACTTGGCCTCTCGGCGGGAATCGAACCCGCTACCTCTTGCACCACAAACGGACTTCCCCCCACCGCGCTACTGAGGAAGTCAAATTCATATGATGAATGATCAACTGCTGACTTCATCATCAACACCCTATTAACGTCAACATAGGGACTTCCTCTTGACGAGTGACGTCAAGTGCGGGTTGAAATGTCAATGTCACATGTCTTTCAAACTCTTCAAGCTTAGAAGAAGAAGCAGTTTACTGTGTGTGTAAGTGGCGCCATCTTTGTCGAATTTCACTGATTGTTCCCTATTACTTGTGGTCGGAGAAGGCAGAGTCAGTTATTTAACAAATGGTGCATAAGGTGGCATTTAGGTGTCAAACTGTTTTGTACTTTGATAAAACGTGGAAATGACGTCAGAGAATAAACGGACATTTTCATAGCCCGGATTTCGTTTTCAAGGATTTCCAATTTTAGTTGAAGTTTCCATTTTACACGAAAATTCTAATATAAAAACGGGGCTGTTTTCGTTTGTATTCTTTTAAAAATGTGTATTATTTTTTTAGCTCTCTGGCTGTTTTTCTTTCTGAATTTCGGCCATGGTTCTGTTTAAATTGTTACGGTATTACCACAAAAAACATTAACACGTCGTGTTTAACAGTTGTTTTAAAATATATGTATGGACACTTGCTGATATTTATTTCAACAACTGCTGAAGGCATGTCTAAGCCTTGTTTTTGTTTTTGTGGTAAGGCAGTTATGAGTTTTTATAAAGTATCATGATAAAAACAAAGAGATGAAATCATTTGTGTAATTTGTAAGACTCTGACAAAAAATATACTCTTCAGCTAAGTTTTGTTAATAACTGTTAGAAATCTTTCACATTAATCTTTCAAAACGTATCACAGAATACTTTAACGATGTTAAAATTTATTAGGATTATTCCGGGCACACGGCCTTCTCACTCGTACGGTGAAATAGCCAATCGAAAAAATCCTAGTTTAAATTTTTAGACGACGCCACTTTTGATTTAGTTTAATAAATTTTGGCACGGGCAAGGGGTTTTTATTGCGAAAAACAACTGGAAAAGACAGTATGTAGAATTTGTATTTTAAAACCGTTATAATACTTATATAGAGAGACCTATCAAGTCAACAGAAAACTTTCAGTGACTGACGGATATATTTCATAAATTTACAAATTTCTATATTTTAACCATTGACTACAACCTGAGTGTCTTTAAGACAAGAGTGATTAAGTACCTTCTAGATCAATGTGACCCATCTTCGTCCACATTGAAACTTACCATAAGATGAGATTGTGGACAAACATTGATCTATCTCTAATAAAACAAAAATTAACTAATTAATTCGGACATGGTGAAATAGGCCCATGAAATTCTTTACCTCGAGCAGAGAATGCCTTTGTTCCAGATTTAAAAGACCATTAGATTATAATTAAAAGAGGCCGTTAGCTTTTGTTTAAGTAATTCGAGTTTGCGATTAGCCGTAATGCGGAGTTTTAAAATAATGTGGCGAAACGAGGAACCCTCAGAAACAGATTAGGCCGAGTTGAGTCGTGCATCTAATTCTAAGTGGGGGAACTGAGATCTGCACTGATATCTCGCCTGGGAGAGTTTTGTGCATTATCCCCCTGCCAAACCGAATGAAAGACTAATCTCCCTCGTCAAAGAGAAGTGTCTGTGTCCCAGCAGTGGGAACTTAAATAGGGGTGCTAATGCTAACCAGGCCTAACCAGCCCAACTCCTTGATGTTGTGGAGTAGGACATTAGGTGTCGTAAGTAATCGGTTCAATGAGTCATGCATATTCATTGTTCTGATCACAAATAAGGTATAAATACTGACTGATTTTAGATCAACCCTGCTAATGGCCTATTGTAAAGTTTTCTCGTAGATTTTACCTTACTTTAGTAAACCCGCGTGATGTGAGGACCACTGAATCCTTCTTATATTTTAAACGCGTAAGATTGTGTGGAAGTAAGTGTGTTTTTTGCTTATTCACTGTACGCGTTTGAATAGAAAACACAACCTTATACGCATCCAGAACTGAGATCGTGGAAAAGTCAGATTCTATCTATTATTGAATCTATTATATTGTCATTACAATGGCTGAAGGAAGCCATACAAGTAAATATGGACTTTTCATTACATTCATACAGCCACAATAATGTATAGATATCACAATTAAGACCCATGTCGGATTAATGGACATGTTGGACATCTTGATCCTGCTTGGTCATTCATACATATTGAAATAAATACATAAATAAGATTCGTGCCACATAAAATTTCGTTTACACAGTAAGCAGTAGGGAAACAACATATTTCAACAATTTTTTTTTTTATTTTGCTTGCTTTTGCTTCTTATTTTAGTAAGTAATTATTTTATTGGCTAGGTAATAACTGACATGTAATTAGGTAATGTATGCTCTGTGGCTATAAGAAATTAAATGTGTTGACTTTAGACTTCTTTATACAATAAGTATATTCTTAATCATATTCATATACATTTATTTGTTGCTTCATGTGGGTACAATAAAGGTGTTGACATAATAGATTCCCTGAGAGTTTTTAACGATAAATCCGCCCATTGTACCACTTGTTTTTTTATTTTACGTGTTTATGTTCCTGTGTTGTGTACAATGAAGCGTTTTTTTATTGTATTGTGTATTCGATTAACCAATTCTTAAAGCGTATTTCGTTACATCCTTCATGGTCATCAAACTTCCACGGACCATCCGTGAAGAACAGTCCCTCATAATGGAGCTCCCTGGCATGTTCCACGCATTATTGTTTCCCCGAGGGTTTACTTAGGGTCTTAGCAAATACGTTTCCACTGAAGTTCCGAATCACTGACTATCAAGCATCGGCATGATGAAGACATCAATTAATAGGTATTCTATTTAGTCCTTCTGCTAGCTCGTCCAAAAAAACTGGACGCCTAGGTTTTGCTTTTTCATATCAATGAGAAAGTGCCAATATAAAGAGCATCAGAGTTCCAGGGTGGGGCTTGTGACGGTCAAATTTAGTACAAATCGCGCAAAATCGTTACTTCACGTGAAACTTCAATGATTCAATGTCTATCCTTCTATCGAAAATATATGTATACGTGGTATTAGGGTAGACGTACCCTGTCGATCACATATCGGTCCTCGGTTATTTAATTCCGAATATTCGAACATGGCTCAAAAAGTCACGGAAACTTCAGTGCGCGAACTGCAAAAGCTTGTAGCAAACTTGACGAAAAGACTTGCTGACCTCGAGTGCAAAGTGTTCGAGCAAAATGCAATAATTACGACTCAAAGTGAATCCATCATAAAACTCAAGTTGTCTGCAGTTGAGGGTAGCTGTACGCCTCAGCTGGGCAAGAATGACGACATCCCCTCGGTCCCGACGAGCAACACCCAGCCTCGACCAGTGAGGCAAGCCAGGCTGAAAGCCGCCGCGGCCAAGAATATCCAGAATGTGGACAAGAAAACAATGTCAATCGACTCGCCATCGCCGCTCACATGCCAACCAACAATGGTCACGCAAACTGCAAAAAATGACAAACCCTATGTTGTATCTACTAAACAAGCGACTTCTGTGAAAGTAGCTAATACAACGATCGACAACTCAATCGAGACGCAAGATGACAACGAATGGAAAAAAGTTCAGAAAAGATCGAACAAACGTAAAATTGTTACCGGAACCGGTAAACAAAATGATGAATTGCAGACTACGGAACGTACAAGATACCTACAAGCTTGGTCTCTAAAACCCGAAACAACCGTAGAAAATATGCTAAATTACATTAACTCGATTGAAATCTGCGAGGATTATACAGTTGAAAAAAGAAATATAAAAACTGAAAAGCATGCTTCCTTCGTGATCGGTTTTCCTGAACGCTTATATAATAAGCTGACTTCACCATATTCATGGCCTCCCGGAGTCAAACTTTCGGACTGGTTTCTCGTACGACCCCGCTTTCTGCGCGGGGACTTGTCGACGGCAGCCACAGCTGATAAGCAGCCGCCGAGCGCCAGGCCCGCCGCCGCAGCGAGCGCCGCGGCCAGTCTCGTCCAGCGCCAGTGAGGGATGCACGTCTCATAAACAAGGTGTTACGCATGACTTAGGCATTACTGTGTGCTTACAAAACATAGCTTCGATAGACAAGAAAACTCAGAAAGTGGAAGTGTTATTGTCTAGCTCATTAGCGTGCGATGTGATAGGTTTTACGGAGCACTGGCTCAACGAAACTAAGTTAAAATGTGTCAGTATTGCGGGGTATAAACTTGCGTCATACTTTTGCCGAAATAACATTTCTCACGGAGGGTCATGCCTCTTTGTGAAAGAAACAATTAGAGTTATAGAAAATACTAACCTAAGTAAATTATCTGTGGAGCAATATTGTGAAATCAGCGCAATAGACTTATTAGATTATAACTTAACTATATTATGCGTCTATAGAACTAATCTTGTGAATGCTAGTGACTTTCTTCATCACTTAGGAACGCTGTTGTCAGCAGTTTGCGATTTAGGAGTGGAATGCCTGATAATGGGTGACTTTAACATTAATTATCTCGATGAATTTAGCTGTGATTGTAAGCGGTTATCGGATTTATTGTCAACTCACGGAATGACCAATATCGTTGATTTCCCTACACGCATAACAAAGAACACATCAACATGCCTCGACCATATGTATGTGAACCTGCCCGTGAGCTCTGTGATGGCCTCCTCTGTGACTACTCATCTGAGTGATCACTTAGCAATTAGGGCTAAGATCCAATACGGTAGGTTTATGTCAGATAAAGGTAAGAGAGTTTACAGGGACTTCTCATCTTTGAATATAAATAACTTTTTAGTTTCACTTTATAATAAGGATTGGGATTTAATCAAAAATAGACATCAATCGTTGGAATCCTATTCAATGTATATTATTAATGTGATTATTAATCAAATTGACATATGTTTTCCAATCAAATCAGGCAATCCAGTGACTAAACCTTCATGGGTTACCGATGAAATAAACGACTTTAGATTATTATTATTCGACATGATTGACATTTGCAATAAATTTGATAATAATGATTCAATTCAATTACTTCTAAATGACCTGCACCAAAAATATGATTACTTGACTATTAATAAAAAGAATGAATATTATTCAAATATGTTAATGAATAGTAAAAATAAATGTAAATCAATGTGGAGAGTTGTGAACATAGAAAAGGGCAAATACAATGTTTGCAATATTGATTTTACAAATTGTATAACTGATATGAATGGTAGTAAATTTCCGTGTAAGGAAAATGCTGTTAATGCTATAAATTCCAGGTTTATAAGTGCTGCTCTGACGTGTGGAGCGCCGGCCCCTGACATGGGCAGGGTACGGGAGACATTACAGCAGTCGCGCCCGTCGGCTGATCGGTCACTGCGGCTTGTTCCATTTACACCATATGAGGTATACGACATTATTACCAAACGAATACGTCCTAAGCCTTCTAAAGACGTGTACGGTATATCTATGAAGCTAATTGCAAAGGCTGCTGAACCTCTAGCCCCAGTTCTGACAAACCTTTTTAATGAGTGTCTGCGCTCTGGTGAATTCCCGAAGTGCTTGAAACTCAGCAAGATTACACCGATATATAAGGGTAAGGGCAATAGAGACAGTATGGACTCGTACAGGCCTGTATCTATAATACCAGCAATAGCTAAGATCATTGAAAACGGTATAAGCACTAGACTTACTAAGTACTTTAGTGAAATCGAGGCAATGTCAGATAGGCAGTATGCTTACAGAGAAGGCAGGTCGACCACGTCGCTGGCCCGGGAAGTGCTTAGAAAAGTCATGGACGCTCGTGAGAGCAAACAGCAGGTTGCCATGATCTGCTGTGACCTATCAAAGGCGTTTGATGTTGCCGACCATGAAGTACTTGTCACTAAGCTGGAACATTATGGGATAAGTGGAGCCGCGCTCTCTTTATTAGGGAACATGCTGAAACCAAGATCCCAGATTGTGGTGGGCGATAATGGCGACGTCCGTTCGACGCCTCTCCAACAACAATGGGCGTAGCACAGGGGTCTTCCGTCTCCAACATCTTGTTCTCGGTCTTACTTAACGACCTGCCACAGGCGGTGACCTCAGCCGACATATTAATGTACGCGGATGATGTTTGCGCTTTAGTTACAGGGCCGACAGTTGATGCTTTAGAAGTTAACATGAACGTAACAGCGAACAAGCTTGTGTGCTGGTTCAGGGCTAACGGGTTAGTATTAAACATTAAAAAAACCCACTTCATGCATATTTGCTTGTCAGGACGACAACCTAGAAACCTAACTGTAGTCGCTGGTGATACCAAGATAGAGCAGGTAGCTCAAACCACTTTTCTTGGTTTTGAACTTGATAGGGGTCTCACATGGGAAGCACACATCGACAAGCTATGCAAAAAACTTGGAGGTGCATGCTATGCGCTGACCCGTTTGGCCAGGTTCTTGCCAGCACACGTAGTTCGTTCTTGTTACTATGCAACTGTGCATTCATTGATGCAATACGGAGCCGAGCTTTGGGCACGCGCCGCCGATTGGCAGCGGGCGTTTCGTCTGCAAAAGCGGGCGATACGAGCTATCGTTAAGATCCCTCAAGACTTGTCTGCAAAGCCTTACTTCAAAGAACTGAGAATCCTCACGCTTCCTTCAATTCTGATTTTCCAGGTAGCGGTTTATGTAAGGTGTAACCAGGATATGTTCACTAGAAATAGTGACATCCATGGATACAAAACCCGCAGAGCTAATAAAATTACCACACTGTCTCGAAATCTTGTAAAATCGGGTAAACTAACTAGCATAATGGGCCCGGTGGTGTACAACCACCTACCTGATGAGATAGTGACATCAGACACCCTTACCTCCTTTAAGAGTAAATTGAAACACTGGCTCACTGACAACAGCTTCTATTCATATGAGGAATTCCTAGCATATAAATAGTAAACCTATGTGTAAAATAGTTAACTATTAACTAGGTACTGACTATATTATTTTTTATTTTTTATGAATATTATTTTTTATGAATTCTTGACCTATTATTTAATTTTATATTGACTTTAAAGATTAAAGTATTTGTTAATTGTTGTTGTATTGACATGTTATTAATTTATGAAACAATCGTTATCCATGTAACAGTATATAGTATAGTTTTTACGAAAGTAGAACTTATATACAAATGTAATTGACGTGTAAATCTTGTTATTATACGAAATAAATGATTTTATGATTTTTATGATTTTTTTTTATTTTATAATGTATAAGTGGTTTGCATCACCTTGCTGAAACACAGTTTCTAACTAGCACAGGAGGTAAAGTCCTAAAGACTACGTTAATTATGTTATACTTTCTTTGGTTTTTAATAAATGATTGATTGATTGAAAATATACGAAGAATTTTTTTTTAAATAAGCTAATTAACGAACTACTTATAGTTTTTAATTATCTACCCTATTAGTGGACTATTTCACTATCGAAATAACTGTTAGCTACATTTAAAAGCTAAGCTCAAGGTGGTTGTAAGAACTTTACATAACCCATCGAATTTGGGCTCGTTTTACATATTGTTTTTGCCAAAAAGCATCTTATAAGTCCTTTATTTTCATCCAGCTTCCTCCAAAATGACGCTTCAAACGCAAAGCCCAAATAAAAGGAAATGACCTGAACCGGCCTCCATCCATGAGGACCACCCTCATAATGGAGCTCCTATTAGCTGTTCCGCTCGAACATTATTATAACTGCTGAGGGTTTACTTAAGCCCCTTAATACCCTTCCACTGAAGACCCGAATCACAAGCGAGCTCTTTTCTTGATGGGATGGGGTTCTCTTACGAAATCAGAGTGATCTCCTGTCATTTTTACAATTGAATAGTTAAAAAATAAGCTATTTTTTTATATAAAAAGCATCTGATAATCAAATGTAATATTTACTGATTTGAGAACCACTGGGCCGCTGGCGATTCTTATAGATGGGGAGGAGTTGGTAAAATGATCAGAACCGTGATCGGTTCGTCGGGAGTAAGAGAACACGACTGACGTCAGCACCATGTTTTTTTTATTTTGTAAGGTTTCTCAGGTAAACGATTATGAGCGTAGTGGCCGGTCCTCATATTTTGCAAACTCAACACCCGTTAACTCCTGCACTATTATGATAAACTAGCAGAGCGCTTGTTGGCGCTACGATTTTGACAGTCCACTTCTATTTCTCTAGAATTCCGTTATCAGATCCTGGTTTTTAAGATACGGAGAGTACACACATCATCATTATAATTTCAGATGTAGGACGTACACTACTTAAACGGGGGGTTTCATAGAATTCCACATATTTCGGTTGGAGGCGGACTGCATCCCAGTGAAACCGAGGCCTTTGCAAAGTCGCCTGTCCATCCATACACACACAGATGAATGGAAGAGCGTAATGTTGGTATGTCTGAAGTTTTGCGAGAGTGATGAATGAATGGAAGGATGTCTGCTTAATTTGTTTTTATTTTGTAATCATTTAATTCATGACAATATTATTTTTAAAATTTCAATTCTAATTAATGTACCAAATCTTTGTAATAATAATAATTAATTCTATTTGATTTTATTTTATAACTTGTTACCTACTTATTTTTGTGTGTATCATTATATTGTTATTTTGTGTACTAATGTAATTGGTTTCGTAATCGTGTTAGTATACCTATAAATAAATAAATAAAAATAAATAAATAGAATAAATAAAAGTAATTGAATACGAATTAATTGAGAATCTGGGTATTTTTGGATAATAATATATATTATTTATAAAGGTAGGTACCTAAAGGCAAGTTATATATTTAAGTCATTATGACTCTTTACTCCTTCCGATGAAGGTATTTTCTTGACTATGCAGTCTGAAAAGTTTTTTAAGTTCTAAGTGAGCTCATATTTTTGGAGTTTACTCCTTGAGAAACGATTTGAGTTATAAGGCCCGGTACCGGTCAAACACGGCCTCTTTACCTATTTTTTAAACATAAAATGGAATAAAATTTAAGATTATAGACTATTTTCGAAATTAGATTATTACTCAGCGCAAGTCTGCTTCATAGAATATATTAAATTTAATTTGAACCAAAAATGCTCACATCAAAAAAAATATTTAACTAAATAGCAGACAGGTAAACTTGACACGATTGTGGCCTCTTTACCAACCTTTTAATTTCAATGAAAACGACTGGTTATTTAAAGACTAGGTAATCTTACTTGTTTAATGTATGACAAGCTTTATTATCAAAAATGGACATAGGACAATATTACCTTTTGAATGGCAATTCTAAATGGTGGGTAAAGTTGACACATGTTTCATAAACTTTTCATACAAAATCTTTGTAACATATAGGGCTGTCAAAAATGAAACAAATGGATAATGGAAAATTTCTCTTCTAATATTATTTTAAATCAATACTTATCAAATAAGTTATACTTATGTAGTTAGGTAGGAACTTTTTACTTAGGTACCTACTATTATTATTTAAGTCGCTCAGCGAGCTTTGCACTTTGCTTCGGTTTCACTGTACTGTACTGTACCTTTTTGTATAATACCAACGTAGGAAACGACCAGAACACCCTGAACAAATATTTGCAGATCGTAGATACATTTATCCCGAGGCGGGAATCGAACCCTCAACCTCCTACGTTGCAGGCGGGGCGGACCATTGCCCACCACGCCATAGAGATCGTCCGATCATTTTTTTAAAGTGGCAGCCCTACGTGTAGGTCAAGATGACACTAGCACTACTTTGTCAACTTGACCTAACCTATAGTAACATTACCTCAGCCAATATTTCACAAAAATAGAAAGAGAAACAGTTTTAATCGACGTCTATGCATTGTCGACGTTTTTTTACGTAACATATTAAAATCTCACTTACCCATAAGCAGCGGTTTCGAAACTACAGAGACAATTTTCCACCAACCTCCTAACTGGCACTCAATCACGCTTCTATTATAACAACCATAATTTGACAGTCGACATTGCTACCAACTTCAAAAAACTTTATTGGTGCCATTAATAATCTTGGAATCCTACCAAACCGTTGTGATTGCTTGTAATTGAGCGGTATTTGAGATTTTGCGACTTATTGGCAGTGAGTTGAGCAAGGTAAAGATGACATGTAAAAGTAAAGATGCCGTGTTTGAGGTACGGAAATTATATGGGGAGTAAAATCAACGTTCAACGTGTAAAAGAATGAGATGGAATACCGTCGAAACGTCTCGTTCGAAATAAGAACTTTAACGCATTTTGATTGGTTGTTTGTTGTGTCTCTGGAATGCGAGTTACCATTTTTGACATTCGAATACGCGTTCGAAAAAGTATTGCTTGTAAAAAGGTTCCATGACGGCATTTAAAACTAAAAAGGTTGTATGCTGTTCTTACGATATTTAAAAATAAAGAAGGTTCTTTCACTTTTTGAAAACAGATCACGAGGCTGTATGCAATATAATATCACTTGGCTTTATGGTCAAGTGACTTTTGCCTGCTTATGACAAATAAAAAGAAACTTTCTATTAAGTTAAGAAATAATTAACTTAATATAATTATTTATATTAAGTTAATTAAGTTTCTTTCATCTACTGTTATATTTCTGAAGTGAAATGCAAAAATATTCCATAGCCATTACATTTATATATATCATACACATAGAGCATATTAAGCATAATATCGTTATTTTACGAGTATAAATATAATCAATATTTATGATGTATCGGTCAAAAGCTATAAGCACACTGCGTGTGCGCAACGTGCGCAAGTTCATTCGGTTAAATTTACTTGCCATTTTTAGTTCAGCACTCTGATATTATTAAAATCAATAGGAGTAAACTCCAATCGTGCGTCGTAGCTGACACACACACACTTTTTTTATTATTAATTCGGTAGACATTTCGGTGAACTTGCTCTGTCGTTTATTGGAGTTTACTCCTTGAAACGATTTGAGTTATAAGGCCCGGTATGGAAATTTTATGGGGAGTAAAATCAAGTGTTAACAAAAGTTGAGGCGTTACGTAGAAAGAGACAAACATATATATCTGTAGGATTCAACGTGTAAAAGAATGAGATGGAATACCGTCGAAACGTCACGTTCGAAATAAGAACTTTAACGCATTTTGATTGGTTGTTTGTTGTGTCTCTGGAATGCGAGTTACCATTTTTGACATTCGAATACGCGTTCGAAAAAGTATTCGTCTAGCATTCACTTAGAATTCTCAGTGAGTAGAGGTGAGAGTGCAAAGTTATTCAGTAAAATCATCAATATTTACAAATAAATTTTGGCCGGACGTTTCTTTTTCACTTGGATATCGTCTTACAAAGATAGCTTTTACGTTTTAGTGCAGGGAACTTAAACAATTGACGAATTTATGGTCCTCTCAACGCGTTTCGTTGGAACATAATAATAAGTACCTACCTTCTGTTATTTATTAATTAAAATATTAAAAAGAAGCTATAGTTTCGACACCTAATTAATTTGTTCTTTGCAGTATTTAAGAATGATATTATAATTCAAAGTGAAAGAAATCAATCATCCTAAAATTGGATTTGTATAAATTGAACACAATTATTATTAGTTTGTAACATACTTTATGTAAAATGCTTTATTAGAGTATTATAAACAATCCGAATAATTACAGATATATGTTTGTTTCTTATTCTTCACGTTCATGTACCCTTTTTTTCTATTCGATGTACATTATCATAATATCGTTCGTAAGTAGTAAACTCCAATCGTGCGTCGTAGCTGACACACACACACACTTTTTTTTTAGTTTAGTTTAGGCAAATAATTATTAAAATTGCAAATGACTGTTTAAATTTGTATTTATATACCTCAGAGACACGCTCGCATTAAAACCAGATATTTTGTTGTAAGTTAAACTTTATTTATATTTCGTTTCAATCTTTTTCATGGTTGTTTGACATGAATAAATGGAATTTTCTTTATATGACGCTTTTCAATTAATTTATATACAAAGGGTACAAAGTTTTCTTTTTTGTACAGTAGATACGAGAATTAGAATTAAATTGACTATAATAAATACCTAACTTACGAGGTACATAACATATACTTAGATACTTAACAGTACCTGTTAATTGACATAAATTTATAAACAAATATTGAAATACACAAACATACACATATAAAAATGTATAATACATTTTAAGGCAATAACTATGTAGTCAAGTACCCCGCATATATTGCTTTGAGTTTTATTTTAGCGTCGCCTTTTTGTTATTTGCGATATTTCCCTTTTGAACATAGCATTATTTTCCGTTATCAAGTTAAACCTGTAGTGTTTATCCTTTTCGTAGAATTTGACATTCTCTTTCTTTGATAATAGCATAGTTTGATTAAAAGGAGGGAAGGAAGTTTGACTACAGATGTTGTACCAAGAACTGTGGCTTGATTTTCGACAGAAGGTAATAAAGAGCAGAATAGTTTTTGATTATTGTAAAACCACTTTTCAGCTTGTAGGTGTGACTAACAAACAGACACACACTTGATAATATTAACACATACCAAATCTGACACAATGCGAAACCATTCGCTGTCAATAGCTTTATTGTCCATCATCAGCTAAGCGAAGCAGAATCAACAACCTTCACTGAACAATAACCCCTATCCCCAAAAAATAGAGCTGGTTATCGCTTGGATTTGAAGACTTATGGCATCACAAACTTCACTGGACAATAACTTTTATAACAGTAGGGTTAGAGTTGGTTTTCGCTTGGGTTGGAGATCATGCAATCAAAGGGCGTCGGAGCTCAATTATGGTTGAAACGGAAGTGACCTAGATGACCTCTCGGATTTCTGGAAGGCGGGACTCTGGAGCTATTCATACATGCCATAATAATAATAGTAATTTATTGATAATATACATTAAAAGGTCAAAATTTGGATCCCAATAATTCCCTTCTACAACAAGATTCCCAAAGAATTTCAAAAGTTGACAATCACTAAATTTAGAAATATTGTAAAACAATTGTTTGTTTTTTAAGCTTTTTTGCTTATTATAAAATATCGGATTAACTTGACGACAAAACTGCTTAGGGCGGAATCTGTTCCAACAACAAATAAAATAAAAGAGTTTCTAATCCCTTCTAATAGTGAAACGACCAGATACGATAAATGTATATCTTTAAGTACCTACCTATGTTCAATGTGTTTTTTATATTTTATTTTTTACATTCCTAATAATGCATTAATTCTAGGGGCTTACTTTTTTGATGAATTTTACACATTACCTTTTTCAAAATCAAAAGTAGTCAAATTATGTTCCAAACAGCTCAATGCCAACCTATGTTTTGTAGGCTGTGGCTGAGGCTGACCCATCACGTTCTGCGGTGAAAGGCTCGATCGTGTAAGCCCGGGACTGCCGAGTGTACCCGAGTGCACAGCACTTCGCACACACTTTTATGCACGGTGTAACACGATCGACGGATCAACGAAAGCTGGGAGATAGGTGACCATTTAGGTCCCCGGGTAAAAGCAGTACTGACGACATCTAGGAGACATTCAAAGTTTCATATCATATGCAAACCTGTATCTATGTGCTTGAAGTAACTGTAAAAGCCAATAATGTTGGGGGACCAGATTTTGTACCATCTACAATTTCTGGTTTCGGGTGTTTTCTATGTGTTATATGTATGTATTTATAAAAAAATGTATCTATGTAGTATATTAGTCACCCATAGTACAAGCTCTGCTTAGTATGAGATTAAAAAAAAGCTATCATCATCATTATCATTTCAGCCGTAAGACGTTCACCACAAAGATCTCCAGTAATTTCTTCTTGAAACCCGCAGCCTTCACCAGCTCGTCCATCTAGTTGGTGGACTTAGTTGGTGAACATTTCGGCCCCAGCAACCATCTGCGTGCTATAATATACCCACTGCTACTTCAAAAGACCTAATAAACTAGAACAACATACATTTATTTTTCGAGCCAATTTTGTTGTGAGAAATATCGCGATTTATAGCGATATACTTTGAATTTTGAACATTCTCGGTACATTACATTTCCAGGCACGTCCGAAATGCGCTCAACGTCGCCGCGCTGGACGTTTCATAAATCACTGCAAAATATGTTGTTCACTAGTTTATGTACACTGCTCTGAGCGGCCAACTCAAATAAATATATAGAAGGTTTTAAACTTAGAGTATCTATCTATGGTTACTTATTCTAAGGTTTTAAACCATAATTATGTTTAGTATAAATAGGTACCTAGCCTAAATGACCATAACATTTTTTTTGTCTATCAGTTAAAAAAAATATATTTCATTCTGAAATAAAAGTATTTCATGCCTTATTACTCTGATTAAACGCTGAATTTTCATTAAACATTCATTAGTGTTCCTACTTGACTAAAGTTTCATATTTTAGTTTACTCCGAGTACATTAGAATAATAATACATATTGCTCCATTATTCACACACTAAAATTAATTCCGTGGTAAGCTCTAAGCTTGTGTTAGGGTTACTAAGTCTGATAAGTACATATTAAAATCTACCTAAATAGTCTATGTATAATAAGGATACCTAAAGATATCTATATTATACATAGACTAGTTTTTCACGCCACGGCTTTGCTCGTGTTTTTTGGATTTTCCCGTGGAACAATGTATTTTCTCGAGGTAAAAAGTAGTCTAGCCAGCCTAGCGTAAAATAAAGTAAAACATTGGTTGATTTCATATAGAAATTTTAATATAGCCTGAATCGGCGCCCAGCTACTAATTAATAAAAAAATAGGTAAAGAATATCCGCGCAGACAAACATAATAAAATATTGAAATTTTCTTCATCCTAAATGATCCTATAAAGCTTTGAAATTTAAATCCATTACCGTCCATTTGAACTTTCGACGAAAAACTTGGAACACTTAAGTATAATAAAAATTAATATTTTAACGTTTAAATATTCATTGCTACGTAACATCAAACAACTTGAAACAATTTCTATCCACTCAATGTTCAAAAACTATTAGTAAATTTAACAGTAATATTTTCTGTATAAGGCCTTACCCACACGGCAACCTCAAAAGCTGCACTATTCCCATGTAACCACTGCTTGACCACATTTTACGGCCACTGCTTATTATTGTTGACTGCCTCAGTGGCGCGGTGGGCCATGGCCCGCTTGCGGCGCAAGTGCTAGCGGTTCGATTCCCGCCGAGGAGTAAAGTGTTTGTATGTTCTGAAATCACTTTCTCCTTGGTCTGGGTATTAATATGTATAATAAAAATACATATCAATTTATTATACATCTAGAGGGATAATAAATTACATGAAGAAATAATCAATGGATTTATTTTTAAGAACAAATTATGTTTTTGGTTGCTTACAAATGTTTTTACAATGTTAATGAATATTTGATTTATGATGACAAATGTATCTAAAATGTTAACACTTACAACTTTTAATGAATTTTGACTAATATTTGCACGCCTGCTTGCAGAGAGACATGTATTTAATAGTATGTTTTCTACCAAATAAACAATTTAATATTATTTCATTGAACAGAATGTCCTTATAATTTGAAACGCGACGAGCTCTCGGCGCCGATGGTCAGTGTGACGGTAAAATCAGCCTTATGTTTTATTGACATATTTGGATAATCTAGAATCTCAAGGGTTAATAAAAAAACGGGTATCACTTGATCCAAAGTCCACTAAGGGCCTGTTTCACTATAGCCGAGTAAAATGGTCAATGGTTAAAATTTTTAGACATCTTGGTCCGTCAGAGACCGACAGTTGTCAGTTGACTTGATGTATAACTTGATGCATAACTTGATGTATAACTTGATGTATAACTTGATGTATAACTTGATGCATAACTTGATGCATAACTTGATGTATAACTTGATGCATAACTTGATGCATAACTTGATGCATAACTTGATGTATAACTTGATGCATAACTTGATGTATAACTTGATGTATAATTTGATGTATAACTTGATGCATAACTTGATGTATAACTTGATGCATAACTTGATGCATAACTTGATGCATAACTTGATGTATAATTTGATGTATAACTTGATGTATAACTTGATGCATAACTTGATGCATAACTTGATGTATAATTTGATGTATAACTTGATGTATAACTTGATGCATAACTTGATGCATAACTTGATGCATAACTTGATGCATAACTTGATGTATAACTTGATGCATAACTTGATGTATAACTTGATGCATAACTTGATGTATAAACATTGAATTATTTTACTCAGATTGTGAATCAGGCATTATTGTGTGTTTCTAGTTTAACCCTTTAAAGTTCTTTGTTGTGTTTTATTATATCAAAGGTCCATATGTACCTACCTACCGATGTCAGAATAATATTGTTCTGTTCCGTTACAACTTAGAACATATTCTTATTTATCCAATTTTAAGTTGTCAAAACTTCAGTACAAAATAATACGGTATTTATTTTTTATATTTTTCACTTTGGGACAATCTTTTAACAATAAAATGGCAGACCGCATTCTCAACCTCACTAGTCCCAAGTTAAGAGCAACAAACTTTCTAGGCCGACCTTTTAACACAAATTACGCTGAAAACTGCTCTCGTCCCTTGAAATTGAGTACCCTAGACTAGAATATATTCTCATAAATACCTACAAGCCAAGTAAGTTTCAGAGTTATATGTATAACAATTTATTGAATCGGAATCTTTCATTTAAATACCAGTTCTCTAGCAAATACTAATATTAGCAGCAATCACTAGGCTGTTGTGCAAAAATATTACCAGGTGCGGTAAATGGACTAGGTCAGGTGCGATTCGTGCATATGCGATTGGGCTGCGGGTGCTGTAATTGACCTTTCCTCGAAGTTCATTTAGAAAGTTTATTTATATGTTTCTTTTCATCATCAATTTCGAGGTGGTTGCGAATTACTTAAACATTAACCCCTTGAAAAATCTGCTAATACCATTTAAGTACTATAAGAACTGAATAAATGTGTTGGAGAAGGCCACAATAAAACCCTTATTTGTTTGCACATTTGTTTGCGCTGTTATTTTTCTATCTTTTGATTCTCATAAATTCATATCTTTTTGTATAATATCTTTTGCAACACTTAAGCTCATAGGATGTTGCAAGTTTCAACGTCTTTTCGCTCAAAGCGCTCGTCGAAATCCTTTCTCATCCTCAGTTGAACCTTATTTGACGGCGCGAACTTAGAGCAATAGTGTATTTTTTTTAATATTGGGGTTTGGAGTTTTTTATGGGAGATAGATCTATGTTCATCAACGATCTCATCTGATAGTAAGTGTATCACTATGAGGAGCCTAAACCTAAGCTACTGAATAGTATGAAATTAAATTTTGCTTTGCCCTATACACAGGGTCCTTAAGTATATACATATAATGAGTATTACCATAAAGAATCTGAAACTGAAACCAACCTATGAGAGGTCCAATCAATATTCTTTATATAACTTTTTAAATTATCATGGTTTTTAACAATACTATGATTTAAAACGGGTAACATACCATGATTTGACGGTTTTTGAGTTTTCCGATATTTCGACGCTGTTGCAGTTACAGTTAGTTGTTTCCGTGATCATGGCGCTTGCAACAGCGTCGAAATATCGGAAAACTCAAAAACCGTCAAATCATGGTATGTTACCCGTTTTAAATCATAGTAATATTCTATATAGTCATAAAGCTAAGATATCCAGCTATTTCGGATAAAAGCTTGCATCTACCGAATCGCGGCCCTCACAAAGCTTCAGCCATACCTGCGCGACAAAAGCGACTGCGAGAGCGTCTGACGCGCGAAGGATGCGGACTAAAATGTTCCGCGTCGTCGACGCTCTCCGCGTCAAGACTCGCCTGCCGCGTCGCTGACGCGTAGGTTTGGCCGAAGCCTTTATTTATTTATTTATTGAATTAATTAGCACGACTTAAACTTCAATAACACTTATTAATTTAAGTGACATTAACAACAAACATTAAATCAATTATAAGAGATAAAATAAAATTCCTAAAAAAATATAAAATATAAAAAAAATTACTTATTGTTCCTGTGTAAATCTCAGACATATGGGTTGAAAAGCAAGTGCCCCATTCTTATGAGTATGAAAACATTACAATTGATATTGTTTAATTGATAATGTATGACATATTCAATTAGATATTCATCCATATAGTGGGTGGACGTCATACATGCAGTCTCCACTCGAGAGTTTTTGACCTCAACAATATGTTCTACGTACAAAATGGCCTATCTTATGCCACTAAGCATTGGTTATTTAATAATGGTAATTACGTACAATAAACCTCCGTCTAACTCATTCAAGATACTAATATTATTTCCTTTACGAATCTAAATTGCCATCTAAATTACCAAATTGCAATCAAATAATGACCGTTCTATAAATAAAATCCGTCAAGTCGGACTCACACTTGAAGGGTTCTGTAGTATTAGAATAGAATAGAATAGAAAAATCCTTTATTACACACACCATTATCAAAAATACAAAAATTTTAAAAATTAAATTAAACCAAGCATGCGTAATGGGCGGTCTTATTGCTTAAAACAATTTCTTCCAGACAACCTTTGTATGGAAATATTATATCAGGAAGGTTGTGGACGGCGGTGGTAGACAAAAATTAACAAAAATAAAACAGAAACTTACTCTAACTTATATTAATAAAGTAAGATTTAGTATTATTTGTTTTTATAACTGAGGCGTTATTTTTCTTCACTAAAAATGTATATTCCAAATTAAAGTCAAATAAAATTCGTCGTGACAAATATAATATTTACGGCTGCCAATGTGGGGAATTTCTTTTATCTGATTGTCACCACTAGTGCTAGCTGGGATTTTATTTTTCCATTCGTGACCATTGTCGTCACCACTGGCAACAAGTGGTATTTTTTTCCTCACATATCGTCAGTGGGAACGGAGACGGTGGTAACAACTGGGAAAAGGCCTATCTGGTGCATTAATTAAAACTATCGCATAAGTATTATTAATAACTTGATTTATTAATTACAAAGAGGGTTTTTTTCACACAGTGACGATGTCACCACCATAGGAGATAATTTATTCATTACGTACTTAACTTTATATTTACAATATAACTTTGGAGTTAATTTTTCAAATAGTAACTCTGCAATATCTATATGTCCATGTAGGCTATGTGCTTCTAAGGAAATAAACGTTTTGACTTTGACTTGGAATAATATAAACATAAATACTGACTTGACCGGCTGGATCTTCGTTCTGTCAATATTCACATCGCATACTTGTTATCCATAGTTCTAAACGCCAATATTCAATAAAAGGTTATAGCAAAATAAGTAACACTCGCAGAAATTATTCTTATATTGATTTTTGTTATGTTTGGAAAAACGTATTTTTATTTAAAAGAACTTTCGGTCAGTGATAACTGATATATCATATAGACATATATAATATAGATACATACACTTGTACCCGTAGCGGGTTCGATTCCTGCGGCTCTCCGGATCCCGCGCCGACTGCGTCAGTGGAGAGAACCGTCGCTCACCGCGCCACTGACGCAGTCTATAATAAGCTATATCATTGTCAAAATTGTAATAATCGTAGTAGGATTGGCAACAACTTGTGGATATTAGACATGCTAAAACTTATCACATACAACATAACTATTCTGAACTGCATCCAACGATGTTGATAACGTTGCTATACATACGCGTCAACCCTGCTTTTCCTGTAAAATCCCGTAGAAGCGTTCCATATTTCTTTGAGCTCGGCCCGCAAATGGCCGTTCAGTGAGACAGTAATGGCGTCTGTATTTAGCGATAATAGTGCTACGGAGAACAATTTGATGCCTTTTGAAACATGAGTAAGTTTTAGTGTACTCTACTCTTTAAGTTTGTGTTGAAGTCAAAGTCAAAACGTTTACCTATGTCATTAGAAGCACAGATTTAATTAAACTGATCATTTTTATATAAACATAACAAGGAAATAACATTGTCTTGATAATTACACATAACTAGAAAGATTTGATCAGCTTTATCATTGGAGATAGCGAATTCGATATTTTAACTGGTGAACTGACTGACTGACAGATAGACTGATTAAGGTGCGTACGGATTGCGCGTACCCTGGTACGCGTACTCAGTTTACGCGTATCCGGAACGCCTAGTCCATACCTGCAGCTACGCGTTCACTCTTGGGGTACGCGTACCGCGCGAGCCAACTCGCAGCGCGAGCCACCGTCAGTCGGTTTTTGGTCGCGCGTCAAAGAAGACGCACGCGGCCGGCTACGCTATATTTGGACGGCAAAATGAATAAACACGCGTGTTCTTCGAGTTTCAATAATTTGTCGGAGTCATGGCGAATGACTGGGGCTCGCGGAGCGCTCTGGATCGATTGACCTCGCGTACAGGTTCGCGGCGGTCCGTACAAGAGCTGTACGCGTATCCAATGTACGCGTGGACAACTACGCGTAACACAGGAACGCGCTATCCGTACGCACCTTAAGATTTTGGATTATTGTTTAAAGGGTTAACAAGATTGATGACGTCAATCGGAAGGCTTCGCGGTCGAGAAATTCAAACGGCATCCCAACCACTTCGTTGGCTCAGCGGAGTGAGTTATTGAGACTGACTCTCCAGGAAAAAAATAAATAGTTTCTTTATTTTTTTTTATTTTGGTTCTTATTATCATTCATTGTCATTTTTATTTTTTAACCGACTTTCAACGAACATATTAGGTACTCATTTAGTTGCGTATGTTTTATTTTGTTTGAGGAAGTAGTCCAGGAAGAAGAAGACGAGAAGGCCAGGACAGTGGAGCGAATCCCTGTCACAAAAAAAACTCACATAAAATACGTGAGACTAGCACCTAGCACCCCGCGGTGGACTAAATAGGCTATCAAACTAGGAAGTTTTTCAATAAAATCGAGAAATACATAAATTTGAAACGGGACCAAATTGCAAGCTGTTGCTTGCTCGGTCCACGGAGCTCAAAGTTCTGAGGTGATATACACATCTGTAAGTTAACTATTTATTTAAAGACTAGCTGTCCGCGCGCGGCTTTGCGTGCGAGCGGGAATAAATTTCCCTCGGTAAAAAGTAGCTTTTATCCTTTACTGGGAAAACGGCTATGCCCATGCCAGACCCAAATCGGGCATTGCTTGCAATAATAGTATTTTCCCGCGAAAAGCGGTACTATGCTACGTAAAAGCCTATTTGTGATTCTGATATGTACCTAAGTCATAATTATTTCGAAGTTTCATCAAAATCCACCCAGTAGTTTTTGCGTGAAAAAGCAACGAACAAACACTTAGTTTACATCCTCACATTATAATATTAGTAGGATTAATCTAAATTTATAAATCACAAGCAGTGGCTGCTGTAACCCGAGTTAGGCATGTGCAAAGGGATATTTTCGGATTTTTAGTCAAATATTATTCAGCCGTTTAATCGTGAAATAATAAAGGACTTAACCACACATTATTTGATTTAATTTCATCATCATCACCCTATTAACGTTCCCACTGCTGGGACACAGGGACTTCTCTCTTGACGAGAGAGATTAGGCCTTAATTCACCACGCTGGCCAAGTGCGGGTTGGTGAATGTCACATGCCCTTCAAACTCTTTTAAAGTTCTCAGAACATGCCGGTTTCCTCACGATGTTTGCCTTCACCGTTAAAGCACGTGTTTAAAGCGCACATAAATTTCTCAAGAAGAAAAATCCAGAGGTGCGTGGCGGGGTTTGAACCCACGACTTTCGGAATGAAAGTCGAGTGTCCTCCCACTTTAGCCAACACGGCTTTAATTTAATTACGTTTAATTTTAATTTAATGTATTATGATTTGATTTCATTTTGTTTGAAGTATTATTAAATTTAATTTAATTTCAATATTAAATAAGATTTTACTAACTTTTTACAATCTCAAATTTAGAGGTGTTAGAGCATTATCCTCCAAGCTCCTCCAACGCGGGTCGCTGGGGGAGCCAGACCCTGGTTTAGTGAGTTACCACGGGTCTGCGATGTTGTCTAAGTCCCGACACAAGGCTGTACTTCAAGAACCGTGATAGCTAAAGAGTGGATATTTTGAAGGATGATGTAAATATCTGTGGCCGCTATAACAACAAATACTATAAACACAAATTAAACCATAAATATAATATATAAAAAAAATAAGTTGATAATAAAATCTTGTAACTTGCACCACACACCAAACTCAACTGACACCACAACTTTTTCAAACTAGCTCCCATACCACAAACGTTATTATTTTGAATATAAGCGACGAAGCGCACGGCTAGTACTTGTATGGGTGACAGCTCTGACTGCATCTTTTTGCACTCAAAAACTTTGTTGATTTATTATTTTAAAGGTTTTTTTTTGTTGCAAAATGTGTTTAAACTTTACACGAACCCAAGTAATATGAGTCTATCTTATACATATCAAATACCTATATTATTTATTGTGCTGTTTATGATTTTAGGGCGTATTAAAACAATGATTTTGTTAAACTAATGAAATTCAATAAAATAACTGACACGCCAACGTTTAACTTTCTGAAAAATAATTTTACTGAATTAACTGCACTAAAGTTTGTACCCCATGCGAAAGGGCTCCAACTCAAGGAGCGTCACTCTAAGGGTTGCCAGAAGCACGCATGATACCCCCGCGGTCCCTTTCCTTGCACGATGGTTTAAGTCAGTAGAAGTGAAAATAATAAGACAATTTTCATTGATTCCGTAAACATATTTCCATTTATGAAAATGAACAATAAAGTAAATTTTCATCAATACTATTTATTTAAAACTACAATAAATCTATATGAGTTACATGCGTAACCGCTGAGAATGATTTTATCCATATAAATATTAATTATATTCATTCTTAGAAATGCATCCATTAACCTAATAGATATGTATCGTTGTTTCCCAATAGGGGTAGGGCGGTATCCATGTAGGACTTTCACACGTAAAAAAAAATGAAATTTTATTAAGATTCTAGGTTTTGACTTATATAGCCAATTAGTTTTATTACTTAAACATAACATATACTGAAGCATGTCTAGATTTCTTTATTACTATAAACTAAAGATCCCTGTCGCGTCTGTGTGTTAGTGATAAAATATTTTTTATGGGGTTTCCAGCTCTAAACAGCAGCATTGAAGAGCAGTTTACGTATGATAGCACTCAAAGCCGGGGCGAGACGTTATTTTAATGCTGGCGCGTCAGGAAGTTGATTTGGCAAAATGTGAGGACCTGCAAATATGATCAAATTAAAGTAGCAGTGGGCAGGCCATACAGCAAGCATCTGTTCGATGGTGGTTGTAGCCTAAACGCTCTAGAATGGAGACCACGGATCGGCAAGCGCAGCGTAGGACGTCCGCCAACTAGATGGACGGACGCCCTGGTGAAGGCTGCGGGCTCGCGGTGGATGCAGGCCGCGGCCAGCGAAATTACTTCTTTAAGGCAATCTTT
Organism: Gymnoscelis rufifasciata; assembly: GCA_929108375.1. Lineage (NCBI taxonomy): Eukaryota > Metazoa > Arthropoda > Insecta > Lepidoptera > Geometridae > Gymnoscelis > Gymnoscelis rufifasciata. The sequence continues at coordinate 16,148,471 of OV815311.1, forward strand.
AAGGGATGCCTATGTGAAGCAGTGGACGCCCTTCGGCTGAAATTATGATTATGATGAAAAACGCACAAAATGCTATAAAAAAATGTATTTAAGTTGAGTCTCCAAAGATAAAATAAAAATCTCTTATGCTGGCGGCAGTTCTGGAAGTCAATTCTCGCGATTATGATATAGCAAATTCGATAGATATTGAAATAGTTAGATATGTTCAACAATTGGGCTTCAGGTATTTGTACTATTATGTATTCTGTGCTTCAGGGGAGCACTAATATTAAATTCGTATAATATAATTAAAAAAAAATTGTCTGGCAACATCCAGTTGCCAACAGTCATAATCTTTTTCGAGATAAATTGTATGTACAGGACGCGATCCTCATATTTTGCGCACTCAATCCCACCCAGCACCTGATCTATTTTAACATTTTAAAACGCATTAAATAAAAGCAATTTCAGTTTCTTTCATGAAAATGTGAAAGAAGATGGAACGTTTATGTGAAGGGGAGACTTTGAAAGGCGGAATGTAACCGCCAGAGACGATCTACAATATTTCCCATAGAATGCGAGTTTTTGAAAGGAATTGAGACTACCTCAGTGGCACGGTGGTAGCACAAGAGGTAGCAGACTCGATTCCCACCGCACGGTCGTTGTGTGTTCTGTAAGCACTTTCTCCTTAATCTGTCTACATCTTTATGTCTATTAAATGAACTGTTATCAGATATCTAGTACAATACACTAGCTTAGAGCTTACCACGGGGCTAGATGTTGTTGTGTGGATTGTCCAGAATTTTACTTTTTAATTTGTATCCTTGAAGAGTTCTTCTTGAAGAGAAAATCTACGCAGTACATCTAGCCATGTGGTAAGCTCTGGGCTGTGGGTACCCTAATGTTATTAATACTTGCTTTATATTTTAAACAAATTATAAAGGCAAAGGAATATAAAAATGCTTGCAAAATGTACGAATATTGGTCCCAAGTTCCCAAGGGAATCAAACCCGCTACTCCTGCGCCTCGAAAGGACCTTCGACACACGACTACGAGGCAGTTTTGAGACTGCAATTTTATAACTGAATTGAAGGAGGCTAGAAAATATTAGAATGGAATAATTTGTGAATGAAAAAAAAGCTACACGAAAATAAACCTATTGAAAAAAAAACGCTGTGTTTGTTATTTTTTAATAGTATTAATAAGAATTAATGATGAAATGGCCCTTACCTCATTTTTACGAAAATTGTATAATTATAATTAAAAAGTAAGTTATTTAATCGCTACTCCTATTTCTACAATTTTAATTAATATATAGAGGTAGATAGATGTAGGTAACACGCTTAAAATACATTTACACAATAAGTAACAAACATAATTGAATTTGAATTATGTTTAAAACACTACATTTTATGTGCGAACCGAGCCGTAAGAAGACTAAGAAGAAGTAAGAAACTTTTTGGGTTACGAGTGAAAAATATTAAAACATGTATATTATATATGTTATGTAACAGTATTCAATAAGTAATTAAAAGGTACTTAAAAAATCGAAAGTGTTCTATAGTCCTCAATTAATTAATAATTATTTAGCAAACATTGAGGATAAGAATTAGATAGATAATGGTAGGTATTTATCAAAACTAAACAAAGTTCGGTATTTTTAGGTATCTTTATTTTTTGTAAAACTTTAATGTAAAAGTTTCCTCACGGCAGATAGAATCAACTAAAAACACAGAAAACCACCTAAATTAATTTAAACAAAAAACAGTTTAAATAACTTAATAATAACTTAAGTACCTATTCCAAAAAAACTTTCTATACTTATACTAAGCACTCACCGTAACAAAACAACTCCAAACTCCAACTTCACGACACGAAAACAACATTAAACACTAAAAAACTTGTTCTTTATCATACTTTATAAGTGTTAAACTACAGGTGGAAAGAGTATTATGAGTCCGTAAGTTAGGGCGGGCGGCGTAGCTGGGCGGCGGGCGGCGAGGCTGGGCGGCGCGCGGCGTCCCCGGCTTTCGCGAGTCGACTGGCCAGACCGCGCGAGAAAATCTCCTAGTCCCGACGAACGGAAATCAACGCCTGCGATTTTATGAAGCACTCCCACGAAGAGTTGCTCTGTGTATTCTGTAAGGCAATAAGGGATGATGAGTTTTACCGGCTTCGGCTAGACTTGTGGAAGTTCAAATGTGACGGCAATATATGAAATTGCTTTCTGCGATTGAAATTGGTTATGGGTTATTATGGAGATACTAGCAGCGGTACGCGGTGCCACCCGCCTTATAGAGGGTTTCTTCGGGATAATATATGGTTTTTATATGGAAAACAAGTCATAATGTTAATCCAAATTATAAGCTATGTGTATTCGGAGTTTCAGTCCAATTTGTTTCGTTTCGAGTTTCTGCTTGTAAATGATGATTGTTTACATTCAAAAACCACAAAACCCTAGGTTTGTTACTAACTTAACTTTTTTCTTATATTCATTCTAAAAGTAACTTTAAACTGTACCTTCAGTAAGACATAAACAAGGCTCGTTAAAAAATTTCCATCTAAACTTTCCTGTCAAAAAATTCTGAAACACGAGTCAGCTTTCATTAAAATAACTTTAAACTGAATCGCGCGACTCGTTAAAAACTCAACATATTTACAGTAGGTTCTGCTTCGGTGGTGCAGTGGAGCTTTTGGTGCGAGGGTAGCGAGTTTGATTCCCGAAGCGTTGTTCTTATGCTTACACCACAAGTGTGACTCAAAGGTCAACCGGATACAGTGGCACAGGTTAGGCTATAAATACAGTCAGCGTCAAATGAATAAATTAAATTCATATAAATATTTAGAATAATTCACGTTATATGCGGCCAAAGTGGTCAAAATATATCATTCATATTGATCTAGGTTGGCAAGGTGTTAAGCTATCAAACTTTGTTTGCACAGATCAGTTTAAACACTTTGTCAACTTAGATAAATCTATCTATATAAATAAAAATGAATTGTTGTTCGTTAGTCTGATTAAAACTGAACAAGAACAGAACGGCTGAACGGATTTATCTTATCGTAGTCTTGAAATGTTTGTGGAGGTCTAGGGAAGGTTTAAAAGGCGAGAAAAAATCGAATAATTGCCGGAGAAAAAAAATAGAATAAAGACCGTGCGAAGCCGGGGCGGGCCGCTAGTTTTAAATATAGTTTGATCACTTTAGGCGCATATAAAAGTATCAATTAGATTTTTTTTCAGATTTTCCGACAGTTTAAGATTCAATTCTATGTATAATATGCATGTATTTACGAAAAAAATGTATCTATGTAGTATATCAGTCACCTAACACCTCACAAGCTCTGCTTAGTTTGGGTTTAGGTGATGCTGTGTGAGTAGTCCGGAAATATAAATATGACGGCGCGACGTCCTGGTTCTTCGTTGTAGTGCATTTGTACCGAGTGAAAGTAGCATAGAATCAACTTAAAATGTCCGATGGCGTGAGCCGCCACTCGATCGCGCGACGTTTACCTGCGGCCGGTACCGGTCGGTGCCAGCCGACCGGGCTAACAGCCAATCGGGTGGCCGCAGGTGGAGGGGTTGTTTACGAGGTGCACTGCTATTTAAAGTACAGTTCCAATAGTCCGGGGGTCAACCATCACAGCCGCTAACCCGTAGTTAGTTTCCTCAGTCCCGATGTAGAAAATAGCACACACTCAAAAAACCGGACCCGCCTGCGGGGCCGAAGAATCCCTATTTCCGCCCGTAGGTGTAATTTTACACCCGGGCGTAATAATCCATATTCCTCTTATATACTGGCAACAGCCCAAGCCGAGGTCCGTTCCTAAGTGGAGCCCTTGTGCGTGTTGCCCCAACCTAACTTTGAGGGCGCCGCCCTAACGGTACACCGATGCTAACGCGTTAGGTTCGGTTAGGACGCCGCCTATGTTGTGGCTTCTTCTGCGTCCGCCACAGCCCGGTAACGCTGTCATAGCCATCTGCGGTCAGCAGCATTAAAAGTCCATTCGAAAAAAAAAAATCCGGGGTCATTCTTTCTTTGGCTTCTGCTCTGTGCAAACGCTCCTCGTAGTAGTTACTAGTTAACTTTATCTATATCTTTGTTAAACTAAGCCTCAGATTATTTGTGTGATTAATATTGTTCGATTAATCCCGTAATCAATTATTATGCAATGATTATAATCTGTTTAAAAACACTACGTCAAACCTTTCACCTACAAAAATATATATATAATTCGACGGTGACTGTATTATTACACATAAGATATATAACAAATGAGGCATTTTCAGCCTTCTAAAAATCTAGAGGCGAGGTTTAAGCCCACGACCTTCAGAATTAAAGTCAAGTGTGCCAACATGGCTCATATTGTCTGTATACTATATAGCTGACATCTATTCTAAGAATTAATAATTAAACCTTGAAATATAATACTGTTTTAGAACATAAGTACTAATGCGGGTTCGATTCCCACAGGGGGACCAGATTTTATCTGGGTGTTTTCTATGTATCATATGTAATTATTAAAAAAAAACCTGTGTAGTATATCAGTCACCTAACACCCATAGTACAAGCTCTGCTTAGTTTGGGTTTAGGTAATACTGTGTGTGTACGGAAATATTTATTTAATTACACCTATTATAAGGCATATCTACTGGTACGTAACATAAGCTTAATGACTATTTCTGTATAATACATCTCAGAGCTCCTTACATCTCAATTAGTTAACACAGGCACGTTTCTTAAAATCCTATAATTATTTCACTGAATAAGCTTCTCACCTTCGACTACTGCTCTCATTAAGAGCTTACACTAATTGCAGTAGAATTACTTCAAAACTTACTTAAACTTAGGATACTCTTAGGATAGGGCCTCTATTCAAATAAATTGTAGAATAATTCCCTACATTTATAAAGACTTCGTATCTATACTAATGTTACAAAGCTGAAAAATTTGTTTGTTTGTTTGAATGCTCTTATGTTGGACCAGTAGGGTCCGATTTGAACAATTGTCACACTGTTATAATAGCTTATATTATCAAGGAAGGCCATTAGCTACTTTAACCTTCCTCGAATAATTACCGCGGGAACATAAGTCGTCCCGGCGGGAAAATACATTAAACACGTGCAACGCCGTGGGGTGAACCCCCGACCAAAGACGAAGGGTGTTATAAGTTTGACGTGTCTGTCTGTCTGGGACATCATAGCTCCCGAACGGATGAAGCAATTTCAATTTAGTTTTTTTTTGTATGAAAAGTAAGTTTGGCGCGGGTGTTTTAGACATATTTCATGAAAATCAGTTGAGCCGATTAAAAGTTACAGGGGTGAGAGTGGGGAAGGAAAACCGAATATCTGCAAATATACCTACTCGAGTGGGGTATCAAATGAAAGCGCATCGCGTGCACATTACTAAAATATTATGATGTTTTACTTTTAAGGAAATAAAGGCATTGGAATCGGGGGTTTTTCTTAAATTTTTTAATTTAGATTTATTCCATGAAATTAGAAAGCATTATAAACCTTTAATGGATACAAAAACCATCCTCTTGAATCACTCCACTTATTGCTGTTCAGAAGTTTTTCAGTTTATCACACAAGAACAAATGCAAGCAGACACGCCGCTGACCTTTAGGTATATACAACTAGATTTAGATAATAATACAAACAGTAACAAGACAATACATCGGAGTGCAAAGGGCGGACTTATCACTGTAAGCGATCTCTTCCAGGCAAACTTTCAATGGCCAGGAAAGAAATAAACGACATAGACAGTGGGTCAACGTAACGAAGATTATTATAATGAAAAGAATAAATAAATACTAAATAAACTATTGAAAAACACACAAATACGATGGTAACTTTTCATATTCACCCTCGTACTCATAAAAACGCTTATTTCTAGATATTGATATACATAAATCTTTATATATTATATCAAAAAGTCAGCACACCATTCGCGTTCTAAAATGCCTCGAGAACTTAATAAAAAGCTCATTTCGCGAAGATTATTTTCATAACGCGAATTTCAAGTAAAATGGTCCCTTTAAGAAATTCTTTGTAAAGGGTTGTTCCATTTTCCCGGAGAATCCAGGTAATATCTGTTTCTTCCTGAAGAGGGTTGGCTGAATTTAAATCAGGGATATAATGTCTCTTGTTATACGTGGGGTAAATAAAATTGTCCTGTTTTACCTTCGGGCATCTTACCGAAATATAAAAATGGAAGACTACATTTTGCGTAAGTTTTGTACTTTAGATCGAAGTTTGCTAAAGTATCGAAATAAAATTAATGAAACTTGTCTCAGATTGTATAACTTAGATGCATTTTACAAAAGAAGTAAACTTGACAAATATTTTTCGTAAACGCAATCTTAGCATTTTAATGCGATTATCAACGCCAGGAAATTATTATATTACTATTATAAAAAAATGTTGATTGTCAATGTGTATGATTAAGTAATTTATATATCGGTTCTGTCCTCGAACGTCCAGTTTCCGATTGCCCAGTCCCCGTATGTCCAATTTCTCAGATATTCAGTCCCATTATGTCAAAGAACTCAAATGACCAGTCCCCGTATGTAGAATCCCAGAACAACCATTCCCATAATGTAGACGTCGAGTATAGCGGTGTTAGTGGTATTGTTACTACAAAACTCCTTAGAATACTTTCGTTTCTTGCACACAGGTCCCCTTCTTTTCCCAATAATCCTATCCATACAAGGTTGTCTGGTAGAGATCGCTCTTTAGCGATAAGGCCGCCATTTGTCGCATATTCCTCAGTGCTTATGTATTGTTTTGTGTTTTTAATTATGTGTGCAATAAAGAACCTCTTGTATCTTATACTTAAGGTTATTATATTTTTTCATTACAGCGCACATGCACTGTTCTCAATAATATTATCTCACTGATAATAAACTGATATTATCAAACTTTGTGAACCAAACACTTAGTTACTGACGACATATGACACGCTCGTCAAAAAGGACAGTAATTTTAATATACATTTTCATAACATAATAGTTTATATTATATTTGTGTGATATAATAGTTTTGAGAAAGTAACAACTAGAAGAAACGTTTAAAACAGTAAAAAAAATACATGCATATTCCTATGCAATATTCCTATCTCTTTCTCTTCTTTCTATCTTGTATCGAACACGTCACCTCTTCCTCTTTCCACGAGGCCACAGAGGACGTCCATAACATTTGATGACCACTAAACTAGACATTTTACTGCAAATCTTTAGTATCATCGAATCATTCCGTTAAGAGCAATTTATTGATGCTATAAACTTTTACAAGACATTAAGTCCAAGTTGTGTCTTAATAAATCTATTAGCGGGCGAGTAGCACTTGGTTAGGATTTAAGGCAAAATTGACCGTTTTATATATAAATCTATGCCTTTAGCTATTAGATTAAACACACAACATATTTTGCATTTATTCTGATTCTGATGACTTCACAAAGTAACCCGTGTACTTCTACGTAGAACTAAATATATCCAGTTATTTAAAAAAAAGGTGTGTGTGCGATTCACACACGATAGAAGTGAAACTTCAGTAAATCGACAAAAGAATGAGATGCACACGTAACTTATGCTCATTTAACTACTTCAAGTAATACAAATGTTACAATTGCTAGTTACAATGTTACAATGTTTATGTGTTAACCAAATGATTTATATGTTGCATTTTTTTATTTTTATTGTTGTAGTTTAGTTTTAAATATACTTTATTTTTCTTTATTTGTGTTGTCGAAATAAATGTATTTCTTTCGTTCTTTTCTTTTCTTTCTTTTACATTGCTATTTGTGAATAGTTAAGTAAGCAGCGAGATTGAAAAGTAGCGGGACCCCATTCTAATGTAAGAAATATATTTTTGACGTGTTTAACATGAAAATAGAGATTAATAATAATAAACCATTTATAGGTTTATTATTATTATTATAACAGAAAGTTGTCTTTCCCTGCAACAAAGTGTTTCTGCCACTCAGTACTCACGGAGACAGGCAGACGTCAGCAAGGGAGGGAAGGTCTTTTACGAGCGCGTGTTTTACGAACAATAAACCGTTAACTATCAGCTAATTCGGACGGACTCGACCAGCAATGCATGTTTACACGTTGTGGTCTTTTTACTGCCCGCCTAAACAAATGAGCTATATCTCTTGACACAGCGACCCACCCTATGAACTGCTACTAAAATGCTAATTCGAACTTTATCTATATAAATAAAAATAAATTGTTGTTCGTTAGTCTGATTAAAACTCGAGAACGGCTGGGCCGATTGAGCTGATTTAGGGTTTTAAAATGTTTGTCGTAGTCCAGGGTAGGTCTAAACGGTGAGCAAATAAGGAAAAATTGCCGGGAACTTTTTTTACCCGTTCGACGCCGAGGCGGGCCGCTAGTATATAATATTTAAGTACATCACCGTAAGGTCACATCATATTGCCATATAACATGCCTACTTGTCCGCCATTTTGAAAAAAAACATATTTGTGGCCAGCGATGAAGCGTTGTAAATGTCAAACGACAAGATTAACATAACGTTAAGAAGCCATACCTCAAATGTGTACAGTTTCTGAGATATTTGGGTTTAAAAACTATTGAAATATTTAGACCCAAATATCGCAGAAACAAGCACAAAAAACTGTTTGTACTTAATCATTTACTCTGTCGATTGTCTCGAGTTTCATCACAGGCCGCCGAATAACGTTTTTTTTTTTCAAAATGGTGGATCATTAGGTATGCCAGGCTTCATACTGAAATGTCGGGACCCGTTTCAACATGAATGCAAATATCCTTAAAATTTTTCTGTACCATATTACTTGTTTTTAAATAAATCAGATATTACGAATAAGAAATTGGCTGTGTCACAGATTGGTAATTATATATTTACATCTGACAATCAGTCAATGACTTGAAATGAATCCTCCTTTCTGGTATATTAATAATCAGGTCAGATCCAGTTTCTATACTGTCTAAATAACAACTAAACTAAATAATAACTAAATAATAAATAACACACTGTCTAAATGAATTAATCATAGAGAATCCTACTAATATATTAACGTAAAAGTTTGTGAGTATGTATGTAAGTGTGAATGTGTGTGTTTGTCAGGCTTACCAGGCAATAATTGTTTCCCGCGAAATGTGGTATTATACCGAGGAAAAAAGTAGTATATCTGTTATTCTGATATGTAAGCTTTACATTGCTTTATAAGCGTGAAGTTTCATCAAAATCCAGTCAGTAGTTTTTGAGTGAAATAACAACAAACACACCCTTACAGACGTCCTCACAAACTTTCGAGTTTAAAATATCAGTGGGATTTAACAGAAGTTCACTGATTTTTGTTTAAAAGTTGACTTCAATCAACAGTGCTCCACCACTGTTGTTGCCATTACGTAACAAAAGTCAAAATGTTCCTCTTACAGTTTACAGTACAGTTCCCTTTGACGTGCAAATAAAGTACACACGACACGTTGTGTTTGTCTGTTTGTTGTGTAACTTTCAGCGGATCAAAGTTGATGGCGGCGGCCCGGCGCGGCGCGAGATTGCTGAAATACGAGTTTTGTTCATGTTTTTGGTCCGACAAATTAAAACATTTACGAATGCTTTATGAAAGGTATCATCGTAATAGATCCCTAATTAAAAATTAAAAGGGTTTCTTGACAACGAGTAAAATATATAATGTTAATATTTTTGACGATATTTGAGAGCTGTGTTCACTAGAACACTTGACTTTCATTCCGATGGTTCAAACTCCGCGCCAAGAACCTCGGGAACTTTGTTCTTGAAAAAAATATGTGCGCTTTAAACACGTTCTTTAACGGTGAAGGCAAAGCATCGCGAGAAAACCGGCACATTCTAAGAACTTGGAAGAGTTTTGCGCGCATTTGGCCAGTGGGGTGAATTAAGGCCTAATATCTCTCATCAAGGGAGTAGTCCTTGCGTCCAGCAGTGGGAACGTAACTAGGGGTGCCTATGATGTTATGATGAATATCTTTGATTATTCATACACTTAGCTTGTATACCATTTGATTTAATATTTATTTAAGATTGTGAAAGTGTCTGTTCTCTTAATGTAACAAATAAATAAATAAACATCTTCTAACCCCAAAGAGCGTATGCCTTAAGAAGATAGATATACTTATTCTTTTTATCAGTAAGGTAACAGCTCAGAAAACATCAAAATCATAAAGTTATTTCGAGGGAATCTTTGATGAACGATTTTCAACGAAAATAATGTCACAGAATAATTTTCTTATTGTCTTTCTCGTGTACGTTGTAGGATATGTTACAGCAACAGTCCGGGTAGTTCCGAGGCAGCCGGTTGTAGCCCGGCCCGGCTAATGTCCGGTCCGCGCCGGATACCGGCGAATGGCTGTGTGCTGCATGTCATATGTTTTAGACTGACTCTCAGTCTCCACTCGATTCAGAATGTAAGAGATTTTGAAATATGGTCTAGTGGGCTTCTGAGCTAATTTAAGCAGTAGGCAGAGGCGCTGTATTGCTGCGATAGCCATGGTCCAGCGTGAAGATGAGCTGCCAACGCCTGCCAAAAACACAATTCGTTTACAGCCAAATCTATTCTGCCGTTTAAGCACGAATGATTTAGAAACGCACACAAACTCATACGCATATAAAACTTTTGCTATGTGTAATTGTAATTCAAAGATTTACGTTTCTTGTTATTGTCTTGTATTTTAGTTTAGTTTAATAGTACTTCCAATTTAGTGAAACAACTGTGACACTTTTTGTAAAATTCTACTATCGCAAGGTTGTATTTACAGTTTTCGGCATAAGGTAATGTAAGTAGGTATTATTCATTTAGTTCATAAGCATTCTTTAAGCTATTCAAACATGAGTTCGTACACTGATAAACATTTATAACAGATGTTTTATGCAGGAGCTTTGTACTTAAAAACCCCTGTATGTGTATTTATTTATCAATAAACTCTGAGCATTTAATGGAACCTAGCATTTAATTTTATGAATTTGATGTGTCATAATATAAAACTATTCATGCGGCTCTCACAAAAACTATATTTTCTCTCTTTTACAAAAAATATCTCACTGAATAATATAAAAACTTCAGTAACTTTGAGTTATAAAAACGGCCTGTCTCAAAAATATGTCGCCGAATAACTGTAAATTATTTTACTGAGACTTGAATTAGATGCGATTATATTTTAAGGCTTTCACTAAAACAGGATCGAATGGGCAGCTTTTTTAATATATTTTTTTCAACCACTTCTTTTCCAAAATATTTCAGTGCCTACACGCATAAACTAGGGTTTTTGTTAAGATGAATGTGTTCTGCTTAATTTTCTTGTTACATACTACTGAACTACTGGATAGATTTCGATGAATCTTACTTTTGGTCGAAATTACTGGAAATTAAAATATCGTCCACATTGACAGACCATCAGATTGTTGGCAAAAAAGATAATTTTCTTAAAAATAATAATATCACTACGTTAATTAATGAAGATGACTTATTTCTGTGACATATTTAATAAAATGGGGATTCCGCTATAATTAATAGGGAAACCCATGTGTTTAACTGATAAAAATGTTATTGTGTCCAGTTTATCTTATTATTTATCGGCTGACAGTAGAACTGAAACGAATCAGCTCGAAGATTTTTAGTGTGGATTAATGGCTTATCTTCGACAACCGGCGCAGGAGTTGATATTAGTATTATCTTTATCGCTGAATGATTGTGAATTACTATACTTTAGTTTAATACGTCTTCACTCGTTCTAAATTTCAATAGTGTATTTCGATTGTGCTTTTTGTAGTTTAAGGGAAATTTTATTTTTTATATAAAAAAAATCCGCCGTACGTCCGCTTGAGACGCAAGAGGGTTCGATTCCCGCCGGGGGACCAGATGTTGTACTATCTACAATTTCTTGCTTTGGGTCTAGGTGTATTCTATTTATCATATCTACAAAAAAAAACTAGGGAGATGTCAAGGGACACCCGGATGGAACGAAGTTCCTTTCGATTAATAAGTGAAGGAATTGTACTATTTTTTTTTTCAAATGTAATTTAAACTTAAAATAACTTACAAATAAAACTGAATTTTACCCAAAACTTAAATTTTGAAACACAAAAAGCATGGCCCCGACGCGATTTGAACACGCATCCTTCTGATCTGGAGTCAGACGCGCTACCGTTGCGCCACGGAGTCGATGACCAGAAGCGCAAAATTAAGCAACAGCTTGTCAAAAGATGTTGTGATTCAAAAAGTGTCGTGTCGCGTGTCGTGATAACTTTTCGTAAGGTTTTTTCCGTCTAGCCTCCTTTCACAACGCGCGATAAGGAACTTCGTTCCAAAAAATGTATCTATGTAGTATATAAGTCACCTAGCACCCATAGTACAAGCTCTGCTTAGTTTGGACTTAGGTGGATGCTGTGTGAGTAGTCCGGAGATATATGTAAATTATTTACTTAATCTTTTTTGATGGATGGCGACGGGTTATCTATACCACAAACCTCTGAATTGGAATCTGTACTTAATAAAATTTGTTCCTAAATCTTTTTTTTTTTTTAGATATTATGACATTGTTTGTGCGAAGGTGCCTAACTGTTTACCAATAACGACCACCAAGTGATCAATATTAACCCTCTCGCTCGTCAATAATCGTCAAAGACTTGAAAATGGCAGAAAATAATATTATTTCAAATACCTTAAATAAAAATTTCAAGATAGTTTAATGTTTATATACAATAGAAAGATCTTACAACGACCGCCATTACGCAAATCAAGAAACAGACTGGGCAATTACTTTGACATGACATTGACGATTTGCAGCAATCAGGGAACAAATGACCAGTAGCCAGCACTCTCAGATACAAATCTGCCATCACTACAGGCGGACAAACACATTAGTTTGATAGTAAATGCGGTATTACCGACACGTATCGGTAACGAGCTGGCCAGATAATGAGCTGGCTTGATAATTAGTGGTCGGGCGGCGTCGCGCGACTCCGGGCTATTGTGGATTCTGCAGGATATTTCCAGGAGAGTTTCTGCATTAAGTTTTTTTACAGTAAGTTTCAATATTTATTTAATGTTTAGATGTATTTTTGTTCTTTGTATTTGTATTCTAAAGATACAAGATGATTGATTGTCATGGCTGAGTTTACAAATATAGAAATATATTTGTTTGAAATATTATGCCTACAATTCCGTATACTCACTACTATATGCATATGTATGTGTATAGAATATATACTATATGCTCAAAGTGTTGGCAAGGCAGCATATAGTTTGCTTTTATGGTTCAGTTAATGAGATAAATTTAATTATTTATCTATTTAGTCGCATCAACAAGATACACATTAATACATTCAAATAATCACACACTTTGTTAATCATTACAAATTCACATGGTACCTTAATAATAGACGCAAACTGAGAACAATAACAACATAAAAAATAATCCAATTATTATTATATATAAATAATTAAATTATGTATTGCGATTATTTATCAACTAAATATAAAGTTATTAGAAATTCTTTTTATAAGAAAAAGGAAATTCAGTCTTAATTTCTTAGTACCCTAGTAGTACTAGTAGGCTTTAACAAATTATCTACATCAAATAAAATTGACTTATCTTATACCTTTTAATTTATTTTAACCTCTTGAACATTTGACTTTTACTTGCCCCATTAGCAGTAGATACATAAATATTATTTATCAACAAATACTCCGATAGTCAAAAGTAAGAGATGATTCATATTTGTTTGCTCAAATATATTTGTTTCTCCAATATTTCAAAATACAATTTCATTTCGTTTTTCGCTTATTGCGCCCAATTTCACTATGTGAAATTATATATATGTTCAGAAGTCATAACTCAAAGCCTTTTTAAACCTTTTATGGTGAGAAAAGAACTCGCTTTTCTTTATTATATCTAATCATACTAATCATACATGTACTCCAATGTATTGTCTTGTTATTGTTTGCAGTTTGTATTCTATTTGTGGTGTACAATAAAGAGTTATCTATCTATCTATTTATCATAAAACTAAAATTAAACATAAATACATTCATTCTATCGGTGTATGATGTGTATATACGTAAAGACTTTCTCTTTGTTTTAAAAATTATCATAAATAAGAAAGTTGTAAAATAAAGTATTTGATTTAGTATAGTCTACTAGAAAAATAGTAAGATATTTCCTTATCACATATTATTTGCCCTCGAAAGAGAGCATAGATAAAAGTAGTAGGTACTTATAACATTATTTATTATCTTCCCATAAGTAGGTACAACATAATTAGCCTTTAATTGCCGTTTCTCCGATTGATAAAACAAGAAAAAGTGAAAGACTACTTTGAATTTGTCAATATTAAATCAGATGTACACGGTTCCTTCATTAAACAGTTTATAGTAGGCATTTTACAGTAATTTCTCTCAAAATTCCATCATTCCAACACTATCAAAACATAATATTTGAGGTACAAATCGATGCACAAGAACCTCTACCATTACCCAGCCTATTTCATTTTGGACCATTATTTTCATTTTATTTAAATATTTATTCATTTAATAATTTTTGAATTGTATTTGAATTTGAATTATAATTAAATTATACTAAACTAAAACAACTAACTAGGTCTTATTGACATTGGTTTGGTCTATTTGAAACTTTTATCTATTCAAATCAAATCAAATTTTAGTTTGCAGAATACAATTTTTAAAACATCTCAAGAACCTATGGACTAAATAGTGTAATTTTATTCAACCCGCAAGCAGGTATGCAATTATTGTGATTCTTGTCTAACGTGTACTCGTCTTCATATATTTGGTAAATATTCCAATAATATACTAGATTATCTTTTACCAGATGTCGTGCCTAAATAGTACCTGCGCGGCATTTAACCAGGGCGCCGCCGGGGCCGCCTTCTCCGCGCTGATGACCTACCTCACCACCACACAGTGCCTACTGCTCGACCACTATCCCATGGACTACTCCTACGGACTCACCAGTAAGCATGTTACCTTATCCGAACCAAACATCAGCAATCAAGGGATCAAGGGACTCCCGTCGACTATCTTAAACCTATTTGCTGTTAAATATTATCTACTGCATGATATTCTCATGCTTACGAAAGGGTAATTTTTTGATACAATAAGACTATACTTGAAAAGGTAAATTTTATAACAATAAACATATTATTGATAGATGAGAGACAAGGTGTGTATGTCTTTGAATAAATGAGGAAGTATTTATCTGTGAGACTTATCGTTATGTATGAAACACAGATATGGACCTAGTTTAGATATTTGTGGTACACCCGTTGAAATCAAGACCCGTGGAGATTGTTCTCTATTTATAGCATCTTTTCTCGAGATATAGCTCTGATTCCATAGTGATGAAGTTTTCTAATTCAAATTTCTTAGATCACGCAATTAAATACCATAACTGTATGTTTTCCGAATAAAATAAAATAAATAAATAAATAGTAAGTTCAAATCGTATGTCTTCTCCCAAGCCTCAAACACCAGCATTAAGTCGCAATTGCACTCAGAGAAGCAATATTGCTATACTAGGTATATATAAATAAGCAAAAAAAAATGAGATACTAAGATATCAACACAATCTTGCTAGGGTCAAGTCCAATATAAACATACGTGGAGTAAACAAAGAAGTAGGGAAGAATTAAAACTACTAAGAGGCGTTATTCCAACATCAGAATATTACTATCGAACCAATAAATTGTATGATTCGCCATCATACCGCGAAATAAAATTAACCTATCGAACATTATAAAAGCGCGTCAGACAACTTCAATCTGCTGTTTTACAGTTTATTGATTTTTAACTTTATTCTGAGTAAAAAAAATCGGCAATATTTTACCACGGGTCGGTGAGGTTGACTGAGGTCTTTTTGAAACCTTTTATTCCTATATGACTATGTGGCTTAGGCTCACCTAAATGAATATAATTTTGTTCATAGATGGCGATAAGTTCGACTTTATAATAATTGGAGCGGGCACAGCGGGCTCGGTGCTCGCGAACCGCCTGACGCAGCACGACCAGTGGAAAGTATTGCTGGTTGAAGCTGGTGATGACCCTCCTATTGAAAGCATTGTACGTAATACCTACTGCCTTAGTTTACTCTTCAGAAATGAAACACCCTTCAACATTTTTTAATATCTCATAAAGCATTTAAAATGGTGATTACCGGATATTCATTTTAGGTTTCAATCTTTTTTAGGTTCCAAACTTCTCCACCGCAACCCACCCAACCAAACACACGTTCCAATACTATACCGAAACTGATGATAACCTGTACAAAGGATCCATGCACAACAGATCCTACTGGCCCCGCGGCAGAGTCATCGGAGGTACTGGCTCTATCAACGGAGCCCTACACATGAGGGGAAGCCAGGAAGACTACGCCCCTTGGCATCTAGAAGATGGCGATGGTTGGGATTGGGAAACCATCAAACACTACTTCAAAAAGAGCGAAAATATCATAGACCCCTTCATACGTAACAATCCTGAACTAGTCAAAGAACACGGCACTGAAGGAGAGCTTATCATTGATCAACTGAATTTTACTCACCCAGGAATTTCTGAAAAATTATCTGTAGCTTACAAGGAACTTGGATTAACTTATTTAGATGATCTCAATGGACCAACCCAAATGGGCTTTGGGAAGCTCCGTGGTGGAAACCATAAAGGAAGACGTGTTAGTACAGCGACAGCATTTCTGAGTCCGATCAGAGATCGAAAAAACTTACGAGTGCTGAAGAATGCGTTCGTTACGAAAATTGAATTCGAAGGCAACAGAGCGAAATCTGTTCGGGTAGCTCTCAAATATGGAGACGTTGAAACGTATTTTGCTACTAAAGAAATAATTCTTAGCGCTGGTACTGTAAATACGCCAGTTTTGTTAAAGATTTCAGGTGTAGGCCCTAAAGATGAAATGAAAGAAAGGAAAATCAAACTTATTGCTGATTTGCCAGTGGGTGAAAATCTTCAGGACCATGTCAGAATACCTGTTCCTGTGACTCTTAAAACTGGTGCTGAGCCTAGAGGTGAAAAGTTCTGGCTGAGAGCCGCAGCTGAATACATGATCGATCAAACGGGACCACTTGCAACAAACTATGATCAACCTAACATAAACGCATTTCTTTCTGTACCTGATGGTAAAATTCTCCCTGATGTGCAAATAGATCATAACTATTTTTTGCCAAATACATCTTACGTGTACAAGATGTGTACAAAATCTATAGGGCTCTCAGATAAAATCTGTAATCAACTAGTTGAATTTAATTCAGATAAAGAATTGCTAATATTGTATGTCGCTTTATGCAGACCATACTCTAAAGGGAACATTTTATTACGCGGTAAGAACTCCATGGAACATCCAAAAATAAACGCAAAATATTTTGATGATAAACGAGACATGGAAATATTTGTTAAATCATTAAAACGTGTGGTTGAAATAGTTAACACGCCTTCTATGAAAAAAGTGAATGCTGAACTTAAAAGAATACAGTTTGAAGATTGTGATGGATTTGAGTTTTCGAGTGATGATTACTGGGAGTGCATGGCTAAGACTGTTACTTTTAACGTTTACCATCCAGTAGGCACTGCTAAGATGGGTAAGAAGAATGATGCTACAGCTGTGGTTGATAGTACTTTGAAAGTGCGTGGTCTAAAGGGTTTGAGGATCGCTGATGCTAGTATTATGCCGACTATACCGAGTGTGAACGTGAATGCTGCAGTGATGATGATTGCTGAGCGAGCAGCAGACTTCATAAAAGCGGAATATTTGGATATTAGTAATGATAATAAAAAGGATGAACTATAATTACAGTTTATGATCTAAGTGATTATAAGGAAATAAAAAATTTTGTCACATTTTTTTCGACTATTTTTTGGAACAAGTAAATTTTAAAGTTTTTTAGTGACTTCTTTGGTTAACGACGACGTTTAGTTCCTTAGTACGAGGCGTATTCCGTAAATGCAAGTGTAGAAGAAATTGAAGCCATGACTTAGTGGAGAGGTTGGTTTTACGGTCAGAACGTCCATGCGTATAATGGAAGACGTATGTCATAACAAGTGATTAGATCTTATGAAGCTTAGGTACCCAATTTTAACAACCACAAAATTAATGATGCTACATAAATGCGAATTGACAATAATGTGTGTAAAAAGCAAAAGTTTTCGTCCACATTCAACTTTGGTTTTCTTCTTGCGAAACTCTGAGGTCACTCTTATATCACAGAACTAATTATCAAAATATCTATCATGAACAACAGATTTTATAAAATTTATATAAAATATCTTGAAAAAAAATTAATTCTCTTGAAATAAACTTGATAATGTATTTCGTCGAGCATTGTGAAAAATAACAGGTCATTTAGTCTGTGCGAGCAAACGATTTCCACTCTAGCGTATTGTTCACAAGGGAAATTAAATAAAACCGTTAAAATTATTGTTGTGTGAGTTGTCTGGAAATATTTATTTATTTATTTAACCCGACGCAAAAAGAGGGGTGTTATAAGTTTGTCGTGCCTGTCTGTTTGTCTGTGGAATCGTAGCTCCTATTTCCATTTGGTTGATATTTGTATTAAAGATGACTTACGCGAGTGTTCCTAAACATGTTTGATGAAAATCTATTAAGCCGTTTATAAGTTGTGGGCGGCGAAAGTGGGGAAGAACAACCGAATGACTGCAAATATATCGAGTGAGGTCTCAAGTGAAAGTGCATCACCAGCACATTACATTTGGTGTTAAAGGTAACTTATGGGCGAGCGTTCTTAGCTTGATTGGTAAAAAAAAACATAAACCTAGACCCTAAGTTATATTCTAATAAATAATATATGTTTAAACAGTTACATATACAATATAACTTATAAAAGATTAGCAATAGTAATTAGGAAGGATATTTTTACATGAGTAACCCCAGTTGTTCTATTTTTATTTACCCATGTAGGTTTTTTTTAAATTAAGATTTAAACCTTGATTTTCTATCTCATCCCTACTTTCAACGTCTTTAAAACGGCTTAACCAAATTGTATAAAACTTAAGAAATAGACATAAAAATTGTTCCCAGTATATGGAAAACCTGTAAAAGCAAAGTCGAAAAGGTAGTCTAGCTCTAATTTGATTATACATCCGTACTTCATATTTGAGGTTGACCCTGGGGAAAAAGATTTTTTTTTCTTCTTTTTATAACGTAGTGTTTAAATACTCTCTGGCTGACATTGACATAGTCATTGCGAAGAGTGAGTGCGGCGCCTCTAATCCAGAAATAAACTGAATTATCCAACAAAACATACGTAGTGATTTTATACTCTCTGATACGGACATTGGCTGTTGACGGCCATATAGCCAGTCACGGACGCCATCTAATAAAAGAAGAAGAAGTAAACTGAATTATGTTATGAAATGTTATTGAAATTATTATATCAATTTTTATTAATATCTATATGTAAAAATTCAATTAAAGCATCATATCTAAGGATAGTCGATAAAGGCATCTTGCCATTAGAACAAAATTCAGTCGCGATACAATTTTTCATAGACTTAGAAAATCTAGATAAGTTGGATGCTTGTGTTCTCCGAGTGAAACCCAAGATATGCTGTCTAACTAACGAAAAGGATACTGACTGTGAATCTATGGAGGCCTACGGATACTTCTTTGGCATAGTAAAACCAAAGAAACGAGACGTGATCCTATTCATTCATCCAACAACTATTCAACACGACCTACTCGGATTCTGTGAATTCAGCGCCGAGCACAGATGCGGCAAAAAAGCGAAGAAAAGAGGCGTTATAAGAATACCATTCGACACAAGATTAACTCGCAAATCACACACAGTTCTAGGCTTTACTGGCGGGAAGAAAATCAGTCGCTGTGAAACGCTGGACGAGGATTCTCTGAACGAATGCGCGCCGGTCAACTGCGCCATGAAATACTCCGATAAGAAACCGTTCTACGACGCGGAGGTGGATTCCTGTACCAAGGCCACGCTCTGCCTCCCCGAGAGCCAGCACCCACTGCCCAGCCTCGTCTACAACCCCGCCAGCAACACCTGCCGGGACCTCGACAACCCTTTCTCCCTCGGAGACATCTACACCATCACTTCAGGACTGAGCATCGTCACTGACGTCACCCCTATCAAAAAACCGAGAATGACTTTATCCTCCAACTGCACAACGATATCACAAAACCTCATGTTCCTAAGAGACTTATTGTGCGATAGAGTAAACCCTTATGAGTGCTGCATTTTCGACGCATACACCTACGCTAAAACCGCTGCTCTATATATAATTTACTTGATTTTTACAGTCTTCATGTCTATATTTCTATTGCTATGGTGTATCAGTTTGATCGAATCAAATTCGAGGAAGCAAAATTTGGTGAAAAACTGTTGTAGGAAGATAAAGAATATGTTTCACCTGCGGACAAGCGCGCAACCCGTGACCTGTTGCAAGGAGAGTACAGGGAAGCTGTCGCAGGTGAACTCGGAGGTGCGTGATAGACTGGTGCGGGACGTGATCGTGGCGAGCCTGCCGCTGGAGCTGAGGCAGGAGGCCTCCACCATCTACGACGAGGTCACCAGGGAGATTAGGAGAAACCGTAGACCAGTAGGAGACGCTAAGTGCCCGCAGATATTGACTTGCGAGACTTCGGTCACCTCGGATGTTACAACGCTTACATAAATTACTTAAAATATTCGCAATAAATGATTTATTGAAGTATTCATCTTGAGTTGCTTCTAATAAAAAACTTGCATCAGCCATGACTAGGTACATGATACGTTGGCCTTTCTTTTAAATTATTATTTAATGAAGTTGACCTCATTTGATACATAATTGCGTAGTTTTTGTTATAAACACAAAATATACAGGTTGACTTAATTAAAGGCTCTAATTATGTAGGCCGCGCTTCGGGGTGGCTTTTAAAAAATATATTTAAATTTTAAAACTTATATTTAATTAAAAATTACAATTGAGACTCGCTCGAGGTTGGAGACAAGAATGAATGTACTTAATTCTAGAAATATAAAGAAAACTGCGATTGACGTCAATGACGGTCACGTTGTGCTGACGCTGCTGAGACCGCGATGGCAAGCCTCGATGCCGGGAATGGTGTCGATGCTTCGTAAGCGTTTTCCATACATCAGCCTTGCGTAACACCTCCCCCCGAAGAACAGCGACTATTGAAGCTTGTCGTAAATTGAGCTGGGGGTTGATTTGGATTAACCCTTGTAGGTGCTGGAAGGGTGTAGACTCCCTGGAGTTCAGCTTGGCTTTCTTCAGACGCCTCGTCTGAATTTGTCTTTGTCTTCAATCGATAGAGCCGGTAGAGTAAGTAGCTCCCGAGAGTGCATGTAGCGATCACGTACATTGGAATAGTAGTATGATATAAGCTGTGGTCGGTGTCCTTTTCAAGTTTGAGTATCGGCTGTTGTAGAATTTTCTTATTGGTTTCGTGTAAATGGTTCAAGTTTATTGAATTGAGTTTGAACGCTGGTGATGCTGATGATGTTCTGAGGTCGTCCTTAGGTACGTCCATGATTTTAAGGGCTTGTCCTTTAAGACGATCCTTGGCATTGGAGATTGTAAATTCTGGCGTTTCTAGGAAGCATTTCTGTGGGATGATAGCGAGATAACTTCCTTGTAGGGTCTTATAGAGATCTTGACCACAGGAGAGATGTACTTTCGTGAGGGTTGGAAAGTTGATAGTGTAATGTTTCTCGTCGAGTTCTTCGTACGCTGATTTTTCTAAGATAACTGTGGTAGGCGTACAGTTCCGGCTTCGTTGCTGCGTAGAGATGAGATGCTGGATGCAGTCGTCTGTAGATCGGCTGTGCAGATTCCTTTTCTCCTCGCATAGGTACCATTTACTTGACTTCGGGCATTCTGCCTCTATGTATTTGAAATCTTTCTCATGGATGGTAAGGTAGGGGTAAGGAGGGGTAAGGATCTCGTGATTCCTATTAGGGATAGTAGACAGCCTATATAAATCATAAGTATATGGTAGCACAACTGGAAATTTTAATACTATAACTATCTGATTACCTACGTAATAAGAGCCTATCCTAATTATATCGAAATATTCCCTATAATCTAAATCTAACACCTGCGTACTGCTATATAGTATGTTCATTCTACGAATTATATCGCGAATTGCATACAAATTAAGGACCGAATGATGCAACGTGGAAGTTCTAATAAAAGCTAAGACATTTTGAAGTTTAAGTAATTCTAAGGATAAAGAATCTACGTTATCTGTCAAAACCATAAGTACTTGGGCAAAATGCGCGTGCTTTATTAAGTCATAATCCTTAGTAGCATCGGCTTCCTGTATTTTACTTATTAACTCTTGGATTTTATTCTGATTATCTACAATACTGTCCAAGATTTTTGAATATTGACATGTCAAATTTTTAGTTAAACTAACGTGACTATTTAATTGGATAGCTAAGTTATTTTCATTATTTTCTAAACGTTTAATAGCCTGATTATAATGAAGGGCATCCGTATAATCGAGATTACCGGTGATACTTTTTACTATAGATCCGAGACCATCTACGAGACCTCTCTTCGCTCGATTCATCTCAAATGTCTGCAATTGATCTAATAAATGCGTTAATTTATTCTTTAAATATATTAAATGAGGTTCATACAGAGAATGCGTTATATTATGTAGCTGAGGGCTGAAATTATCGATTTGATTTTCAACTGAAATAATTTTATCGTGTAAATCTGAAAGGTCCACGTATTGTAAAAAGGAATGATAATGAGTTATTATTTTAGAGGGGCCAAGTTTAAAAGGTAAAATACCGGGTCCATCATCGAGACTCTCAAGTCTTATCTCCTGTGTCCGAACTGGGGCCAGGAGTGGCAGTATTATCAGGAGGGTCCTGCAACAAGCGCGTGCTTTTAGGAAGACGCTTAAGCCTAGATTTGGCGATTGGACCTCTCTTTTTCTTTGTATAAATATGAATTGGGAGGTCTGCCATAACGACGTCATGAGTGAAACGAGGAGCTAATTTCTGTCGAGAAGCGAACAGATTTTTAATAAATATCTGCTGCTCAGGAGAGTATTCAGCTTCCGGTTCTCGTTCCTTATTCCGTTGGTTAGTAAGTTCCTGACGGGTTGTTACACACATATCATGAATCATATTATACGCTTGAGTCATCTTATCCTTATGGTTAGTCATATAATGTTGTAATAAGTGGGCAGATAAATCGACATCAAAAGGATCGCGAGGATCGTAATGTCCTGTGACTACTTCTATAGGTTTGCACTTAGTAAAACTATGAATACTACTATTATAAGCCAGAAGGGCATACGGTATAAGATTTATAACCGATTCCGATTTTTGTCCTAATTTTAATATACGTAAATGTTCTAATATAGTTGAGTGAAATCTCTCGACTATGCCATTCTCATTCGGAGTATGTGGGGCGACCCTGTGATGCTGGATCTTGTGCATCTTAACAAATTCCGCCACGAGTTGATTCGTAAATTCGGTTCCGTTATCGGTTACTATAGTCATCGGGATACCATGATGAGTGCAAAAGTTCAATAAAGCCTGTACTACACTAACGGCCGTTCCGTCGCGAAGATAGTAAGCCTGTGCGTACTTAGAAAACGCATCTACAATTGTTAGGAACTTTTCACCTTGAATAGTTAATAAATCTAAGTGACATAGCTCAAAGGGCTTACTAGCGGGCGGTACTACTTGGAACTGTTGCTTTATCGGAGAGCGATCATATTTCGCTTGGCCGCAGATAGTGCATTCGTTAATAAACTTAGCGATTTGTTCTCGCATCTTGGGCCAAAAATAGCGATGAGATATTGCTAAGTAACATTCATTAATACCTCGATGGTTAGTTTTTCCGTCATGGTATTTATTAATAATTTCCTGTTGCTTTAAATATTCTCTAACATTTTCTATTTCGGATTTAGTAAGGGTGAGATTCATAGACGAATTTTTGAAGGTTTTCTGTATTATGGGGATAATAGTGTACATAGCTAAGTAGGGGTTAATTAATAATCCGGTTTTAATTTTAGGGTTTACATATTCTTTTATAGCATTGATTACATCTTCCTCGAGATTCGATTCAGATATTTGAACAGATATTCGGGTATGCGTATCGAATGGTTTAGTGACATGAGGTTTACTCTTAATATCGCCAACAATATTGAAAATTAACTGCTTTGAGAATTTATTCAAAGGGTCATCTGAAATAGGGACCTCTAAGATGGGATTTTCTGCATTTGTGTGCACAGTAGCAGTCCTAGAATCGTTATCATTTTCCGTAGCTGTTATGGTCCTAGATTCATCTAACGCGGGATCTGTCTCAGATGGATTTACAATTATCGACATAAGATCTTCGTTATTAATTTCGATTCGCGATAACGCGTCCGCGTTTGAATTAATCTTACCCGGGATGTGCTCTACTCTATAGTCGTACTCACTGAGCTTTAAGCGCCACCTAGTTAAACGTGAACTAGGGTCTTTTAGATTAACTACCCATTGTAAGGGCCTATGGTCCGTAAGAATTAAAAATTTCCTACCATAGAGATACGGTCTGAAATATTTAGTTGCCCAAACAATAGCTAAAAGCTCCTTTTCGATGGTACTATAGTTTAATTCGCTAGAGTTAAGTGTACGTGAGGCGTACGCGATAGGTTTATTAGAGTTCCGCGTGCCTTGGGACAAAACACCTGCGATAGCGACATTTGATGCATCGGTTGTAAGAATAAATTCACGATTAAAATCTGGGTACTGTAAGATTGGGTCATTAGTTAAGAGAGTTTTACAATGTTCGAAACAATTAATATAATTTTGATCTAATTTGATTTTTGAACCTTTTTTCAAGCATTGTGTTAGTGGTTTAGTAATACGCGCAAAATCGGGTATAAACTTTCTGTAATATCCTAAAAGTCCAAGAAAACGTTTGATTTCAGTGGAGGTTTTAGGAAGGGGATATCCCTGGATAGCTTTTATTTTATTAGGATTAGGTTTTACACCATCTCTACAAATTACATGGCCTAAAAATTCGGTTTCTAATTTTAAAAATTCAGATTTATCCATTTGAATTTTGAAATTTGATTCTCTTAATCGTTTAAATACTCTTTCCAAGTTAATTATGTGTTCCTGAAGGGATGTGCTGAAAACAATGATGTCATCTAAATAAACTAAGCAAATTTCGTTTTGTAGACCTCGAAGGACATTGTCCATGACCCTCTGGAAGGTCGATGGTGCATTTTTAAGGCCTATTGGAACCCTAAGGAATTCATAAGCCCCATTCTCTACATTAAATCCGGTCTTATGAATATCACTGGGGTCCATTTCTACTTGATGGAAACCACTAGCCAAATCTAAGGTGGTAAAGTATTGACATTTTCCTAATTTATCTAAGACATCAGCTATATTAGGAATAGGATATTTGTCATCAATCGTTTTCTCGTTAACTTTCCTAAAATCCACGACAAGACGCCACTTGACCTTGCCAGACGCATCTGCCTTTTTAGGTACGATCCAAATCGGAGAACTCCACGCGGATTCGGAAGGCCTTATGATGTTCTGATCAAGCATCTTATTGATCTGATCTCTGACTTCTTGTCGGTGAACAAATGGATATCGATAACTTTTAGTATGTACTGGAATTTCATCGGTTGTCCTAATTTTATGTTTGATCTGATTGGTGAATGTAAGAGGTTCACCCTCCAAATAAAACACATCCGCGTATTTAGCACATAAACGTCGTAAATTAGCTAATTCTTCCGGATTAAGATGATCGGTACGGAGACGAGATAAAACTTCCTTTTCGCGGTCCGATAAAATTTCAGTACTGTCGCATTCAAAATTACATATTTCGGCTTCAACGGGTCGATCCATAGAAAATATTACATCGTTAGTAGACGGGTTAGTAATTTCTACCCAAGCTCGGTTATTCCGTACGAATGTAACACAATCTGTGATAAGACAATTACAAATCATTTGATTTTCTATAAAAACCTCGCCGTCGAGTGAATTAATTGGTAGCCTTACTAATTTAGATGATTTTGCCGGGATAATTTCCTCATACAAATTTACGTTCCTAGAATCGTACATCTGTATCGGTATTTGAGTGTTACGGGTGATAAGTAACCTATTTTTAAAATCGATGTTAGAATCCCATAAATCTAATAAATCAAATCCAATTAGTCCGTCGAAATAATTATGAAACTTATAAACGAACAAAGTCAAATCGTGAGTGTCATTAAATTCCGGGAAACAAGGCAATGTTACAGAATAATTATTAGTAGTTGTAGCATGCACGTTAGTAACTTCGAAGGGATCATAATTCAATGGAATGTGCTTATAATACTTTCGTACTGCTTCAGGGCTAATAAACGATTGGTTCGCTCCCGTGTCGATTAAAAATTTCAAGGGTGGATTAGAAATTTGAATGTACCCTAATTGCCTTTGGATATGAAAATTGACCTCTATTTTGGCTTTTCTAACTTTGACTCCTTTTGAAAATTTTCATTTTCTTTAACCTCATTCATCTCCTGTACTACTGGACTAGGACGAGCCTGTTCGTAATATGAATACTGATCGGAATAATAGTCCTGTTCGTAAGGATAATAATCCTGATAAAATTCACGAGCGTATTCTTCGTTATAATAATTATCGTAATAACTATAATCATAATCTGTGTCATCGAACTCATTGAAATTTAATTCACGCGTCTTAAAATAGTTAGACGGGGGTGGATTCCCGTGCTTACGCCAATCATGTCCTGTAAGGGGTAGTCGCTTTTCGGCAAAATGACTAACTCCACTCATGGGTGCTGGTCGTTGAGGGTTGCCGAATTTAAAATTCTGGCCTTGAGACATCCTAAATGCGTTCTGAGGGTTGTAATTCGGTGGTGGGGCGCGAAACATTTGTTGCGTGCGAGAAGGACCTTGTGGTGGCCTAAATTGAGGATTAGGCCTCCAACCTTGAGAAGGTGGATGCGGTTTTGAAAAATTCGGTGAATTAAAATTTGGTCTGGGAGGTCCGTCTGTCAGTCTAGGTACAAAATTATTCATAGGTAAATTAAATGGGGTGGTTCTTGGAACATTATTTTGCCAATCCTTTCTACTAGATGAACCGCTACTACGTTCTTGCATATAAAGTGTATTTAATTCTTCCTGAACAAATTCAAGGGCTTTCTCTATCGATTCAGGTCGCATACAGCGAATCCTGGATCCCAGAGGATCTTTGAGTCCTCTCAAATAAGCCTGTAAAGTTAATTTTTGATACAATGAGCGTTTCGCTTCTATTGTAGTATGGACTGTCTCGTGAAGCGAGATATAAGTCATTATAGTGCTAAATAAATTTTGACACCTTTCATAGAATTCCTGAGGGGTGCTAGACCCTTGCGTCTCTAAGGATAAATCACTATATAGAGCGGTTTCGTCGCGATGGTCTGCGAAGTTATTTATTATTGCGTTTCTAATACCCTGCCAATTATTCGGTATGCCATTCGAGTTAATTAACCTAGCCGCTGATCCTGAAATTTTATTTAAAATTCCATTTACGAGCGCTTGATTTGTCAGATCATTACCGGGTTCAGAATTGAAATATCTAATTACAAGTTGATCACATAGGTCAATAAATCTTGTAAGAATATGCGGGTTACCGTCAAATTCTGGGACAAGTCGTAGGGACTTATATATACTATCGATTACAATTTCAGTAGTCATTTTCTTGCCTGAAATAGTAGGTATTTCGTCAAATAATTCTAAACTATCACTATGCTCTAAATTTCTATTTTCGTCGATTACGTTAAGCCTATTACTACTGCCTAACCTAGATGTCCGCGATTTTCTCGGATGGAAAATTTTGGTAGTTTATAATCTAACACACAGTAAAAATAAAAATCACACAATAAAAAAAATGCACGTAAAATAAAATAAAGGTTATAGAATAGGGTTTATAGGTAAAGGATAAGTAAGGATTTGAAAGATTCAAAGACTTACAGCATTATCTGGATTCTGGTACCACTTTTATGGAATCTATTTTTGGATTCCGCCGAAACACAGCACTAATTTACTTGATTTTAGGTAGATTCGTTCTAGATAGATCTAGAAAAGTATCCTACCGCCTGCGCCAATTATGTAGGCCGCGCTTCGGGGTGGCTTTTAAAAAATATATTTAAATTTTAAAACTTATATTTAATTAAAAATTACAATTGAGACTCGCTCGAGGTTGGAGACAAGAATGAATGTACTTAATTCTAGAAATATAAAGAAAACTGCGATTGACGTCAATGACGGTCACGTTGTGCTGACGCTGCTGAGACCGCGATGGCAAGCCTCGATGCCGGGAATGGTGTCGATGCTTCGTAAGCGTTTTCCATACATCAGCCTTGCGTAACACTCTCCAAAACATATATATGATCATAAAAAATATATAAATATTACTATACAAACCACACCCCCCAGTGGCTTTACCAGGGGGCTAGATGTTGTTGTGTGCGTGCGTGTGCTTTTGTGCGATATACTTATTATAATAGGCATACATAAATTGATAAATTTTATTATATACGAATATTTTCTTCATCTTCTTTTATTTTGATGTCGTCCGTGAATTATACATATTCAATTCAATTCAATTCCATATTATAATTGGACTTTGCGCTTAAAGCAAGTTTGCCAATGTAAAGTAAAATAAAATGAAAAATTGCAAAGATATTATATACTCAGTTGAACGCTATTTTGCGTCTCTAATTAATTATACATTATTTCAGTTCAATTTCTTGTAATTGGACTCTGCGCTTGAAGCGACAATTTGCCAGTGTCGAGTTAAATAAAATTATAACGTGAAAGAGATGTTACTCAGTTGAACGCCATTTGGAAGGTCAAAATGGCGTTCAACTGAATAATATCTTTTTCACTTTATAATTTTATTTAACTCGACAGTGGCAAATTGTCGCTTCAAGCGCAAAGTCCAATTACAAGAAACTGAACTGAACTGAACGCCATTTTGCGTCTCTAAGGAATTGCATTGAGTCACGGACAAAATAAAAGAAGAAGAAGAATTTAATTGAACTGAACCTTTAACATTTTTGTAAACAAACCTGCCGTACCTACAAATAAATGCCTTAAACTTCTGAAATTATTCCATGCTTCTGCGATGACTGCCAAAAGTTAAGATATGATTTCAATTAGCGGGTACGCGTTCCACCCACTGGCTCAGCGGTTCGTGCGTCTTTGGAAGCAGGTGCAGGTGCTTTCTGACTGGCTGGTCTTCTTCTTGTCGATGCTGTGCTGCCAGTGCGCCCAGCTAGCACCTCTCACCCAATCTACCACTACGGAGGTACGAATACAACAAATAAATCAGATAGACTAATACAACAACTAAATAAATAAATTGTTATAAGTTTTTCGAATAAAATAAAAACGATAAAGATATCTCAAATGAAAATTCTACTCTATGTGTTTAAAAACTAATAAACGTAAAATCACAGGCGACAACAGCATCCGGGTCTCCCGTACTAGACTCTGAAGCTACAAGATCTAAGCAACCTGATTATAAAGATCAAGTTGTCGTAGATATCCCAGAAGAGGTGGAAACTAAGACTTCTCTCAAACGCGGATTCGTCAAGAATTCAGAGGAGCCTATTACAACGGTATTATATTATTACCACCATCATAATTAATTTAATTTATGAATCCTTCATTCCTCTTTTTTTTCTCTTGAATGATTAATTGAACTTTTTTGTTATGGATTTAGGTTCAACTAATTGTTCTTTATTGTAATAGTTTTTTTTGCTGCTGATATAAGATTCCAAGTACTTTTTCAGGATAAAGAATTACGCCCTAAAACATCGCAACCATCAAAAGAACCGTAATACATTTCAGACCTAAGAGAAACAAGTACAAAAAGTACAAAAACAAATTCAAGAAATACAGAATCTCACTACGAAAATATCCCATAAATTATAGAACTTGTTAGATAGACAAATAATAGTATTTTAGGATTAGGAAAAAACAAATAGTAAAGATTTACATTCAAAAATGTTAGAAAATAATACAAAAACACAACTTTATTCAAGATTAGGAGCAGTTACAGACAACCACTCTAACCCACAATCTTATAAAGCATTTAATTTACAGAACAAAAAACCTGATGACAAGTCAGAAGCAAACTATTCAAAATCTATACAGCAATGTAAAGAACCACAGCTGAAACAGTCAGAAGTCGGAGAACCGCAGTTCAACTCTAATTGGTTTGAATCACAAGAGACAAAAATCAAAACGAAAGCATCAGAATATTCTAAGCCAACGAAACAATGCAGAGATATAAATGATAAAAGATCAGAACTAAATAGTTTACCACATTTTAGGTCAGTGGAATCCCGTACAGAAACTCTTAGAGAAGAACCAGTTTATTCTCAATCGTTTGCAACTACAAAAGATACACATATAAAAAAGAAGGAGACGGTAGCTGTTCACATGAAATCTCTGGCTCTATCTAGATCAGGCGGATATAACAGTCATGCGAAAACTGAACCTTATCAGTAGAAATTAGGGATGCTTTGGAAATGATCTGGTTTAGATAGGAAAAAGGAAGAATAATATAAAAATTTTTATGATAGAATTATTGCACTCTTGTTGTTCTTGGTAATATGATGAAGATATTCTACTATTCATACATACCAGGCGGATATTTTGTCGATTTGTAAAAGTATATTTATTAACATAAATTTGCTTTCTGTCACCCATCATTTCAATATTATGTTTGTTTATATTTATTTTGAAGACCTAATCTATCATTTCTTATTTTTTATTATAATAAAATTTCACTAATAATAAAATTAAAAACTAGGGATATTTTGTCAGCTATTTTAGAGTTGTAATGTCTTCCCTTCTAATGATTTCTGAACTCTTTAAAACTATTATACCTTAAGACTTAACACCTTATTTTTTTACATACTCCTAACTTAATTTTCCTGTTAGCAATTTCCTTTATGACCTTAATGGCTGTGCGCAGTATAAACTTGTTTGAGCAATATCGTATCTTGATTCTGACCTAATTATCGGGTGCAAGGAAATCGAGTTTGCGCGCGCGTCCGCCGGCGCCACCGTCGCGGAATTGTGTTACCGCAGCGCCGGTGCCGGGAGACTTGCCATATTGTTGCTATTTAGGTTCCTATTATATGATTAGTTATTGGTCGTTGTTATTGGATATTTTTAAGACGAATATTTTGACGAACATTTCGACGAATATTTCGACGAATTAGTTCGCTGTATTTGGTACCGAGATGCTTAGTTTCTAGAAAGCTTCGTATTCGAGAAGATTTTAGATTCAGCAATTTATAGATAGTGATTAGTTACTCTTCGATAGAATTATTTTGACTTGCTATAAATAAAAATAAATATTAAATAAATATTTCCGGACTACTCACACAGCATCACCTAACCCCAAACTAAGCAGAGCTTGTACTATGGGTGTTAGTTGGCTGATATACTACATAGATACCTACATTTTACATTTAACATTTTTTTACATTAATTCTCAAGATAGAGAAACAACATGCATATAATCATCATTGAACCAGCGAGCGTGGTGGATTATGGCCTGATCCCATGTCTAACCACCTTATTTATTGATGAAGGACCCCCGACAACCCATATAACAAAAATGTTTAAATGTAGTCGTTTTAAATCCTCAACAATAAAGTCAGTTTCAAAGTAATTTTTATTTATTTATTTAAATACTTTATTTGAACAAAAAACTTTGTACAAAAAGGTGGGTTTAATGCCTAGGCATTTTCTACCTGCCAACCTGTATTGGTTGCTAACATTGTTGGCGTGCTGTTATACAGTAATAATATATTAAAAAGTATTTCCAAAATAAAAAATTATTATAGTTTACGAATTATAAATAAATCAGTATATAATAGTAGTTATAGTAATAGTTATCGTGTTTTACACTAAATTGTTAAAAGCGGGATTTACTCTACTAACTGACTAACTAGAGTTGATAAACTATCTAGGTGTATGGATAGTTCATTACGTGAGTAAATGCCATTTAAAGAAGGCTTTTGTTCAGCTGAGGATAGCTGGATCAAATGACGTTGATTAGATTATACAGGTTTTTAAAAATGTAACACAAAATTAAATAACATTAATTAAACTGCGAGGTTTTCCGCAGAAGCGCCAATATTTGCGCGAACAAAAGATTATGGATTAAAATTTCAAAACTGAGCTGCTTTAACAATATGGAGCAATGACTGAAGCGTATGCAAATGCTTATATTTTACTCAACAACAACAGATTTCCCTACGTGATTGCCAACAAGTTGCGTAGGAACTATCTCTCTAAGTTGCGAAGTTATGGCGCCAACTGCCGCAATCTGACGTTGGACCCTGAATAATTCCGCCAACCGGAAACTTTGCAAAAAATGGGACGACCTAGCGGAATTTTGAGCTGCCGACCGAAGTTTCATTGGACGGATATATATTATATGCAAATGACATGATCCTGCTATATTTATTATCTGTAAGTCCATGTCTTCTGTAGTCTCATTGACTGATTTGTAAGAGCGCGAGTTTCCTACAAAATGAAGAGCGACAATGTGAAAACTCGCTGCATTTTAAAGAAGTTGAAAAATATGATATTGAAGTAAATCAAATTAATAAATTATTGTCAGATTATTATTATATTAAATTAACTTAGGTATGATGGTGGTAAACTCGTTTCAATTTCGTAATACTTAACGTATAAATTGAAAAACTTTTTCTTAATTTATCTATACAAATTATAAATGAGTCTCCGACTAGGTAAAGTTATTCAGCAAACTTGATGATATAAATAAATATTAAATATTTCCGGACTGACCACACAACAACACCGTGGTAAGTGGTAAGCGTACAGATATAACGTACAGAAATAAAATCTAAATTTAAAATTTAAGTAAAATCCCCGATTCCGATGCCCTAATTTCCTTAAAAGTTAAACACCATAATATTTTGTAATGTGCACGCGATGCGCTTTCATTTGATACCCCACTCGAGTATATTTGCAGATTGTAGGTTTTCCTTCCCCACTCTCACCATCATAACTTTGAACGGCATAACCGATTTTCATGAAACATCTGAGTCTAAGATAACGCCAAACTCACCTTTCATACAAAAAAAAAACTAAATTGAAATCGCTCCATCTATTCGGGAGCTATGATGTCCCAGACAGACAGACAGACAGACAGACACACCGACAGACACGTCAAACATATAACACCCCTCTTTTTTGGTAGCGGGTTAAAAGAGATCAGTGCCTCAAAAAAGACCTTAAAACATTTTTTATTATGGTGATGATATTAAGCGTTACAATTCGAATACCTATTGATTATAAATTCTTAAGAAATCCGAGTAAAAATATAAAATAATAATAATAATATAGAATATTTAGAATATACACTTATTTATAACGACGCTCTTCCATGACTCACGTCTATTTCGTCACAAGGGATAGAGCGAATTCGTGAGTAGAATCAAGAGGTCAGTAAATTTGATACCAACGGGATTACGCGTGATCTTTCCTCTTTCGACATCTCTATTCACTGAATCTTTTGCGTAGGAATGCTGTTTCCGACCGAACCGATATTGAATTAAACGCGAATTTGTAAGAGCGTGTATACTGCTTATAGAGGTTTAATGTTGCAGCCTCAGAGGGTGCAGTGACCCCGTCGATCCTCGGTCGCTGAACCTTATCGGACCAAATTGGGCTACTCCAAGTAGGTACTGTTGACGATTAAATAAGACTAAAATTGAATTATGTTTTATTAAATATCAAACACTGACCTATAACCTATGTTATCAATAAAGAATCTTGAATCTATCGGATTACTTACGGAGAATCTTGAGATGAGAAAATAGAATATCATTTTATGTTATTAAAATAAAGGAATTAATAAATTCAAATTAAAGATAGAATTTTAGTATAAAAAGTCATGTGTAACTCAATAAACATTCAGTATTCAACCTACTAGTCGTGTTAATTTCACCTCCTAACTACCAACATTACAACACTTTCTATTTAAAAAAAAAACAGATTATAATATATTTTAGATCTAAGCATAGGTACAGACAGACAGCGAAAACAACTTTGTTATATACTTTGTAAACATTAATATTTTATCTTCATAAAAATATGAAATATTAAGAGGTCTTCAGCGACTGTACAGCATTTTTAATTGATTGATTATCATGTGGAGCTCGCCCTGAACATTTGAAAATATTGATTATGTATTTAAAATATTACCCGTCTTTCAACGTTATAATAACTGACCCTTTTTATAAAAACTGATATATAACAGTTGAGGATTAGGTTCTAACAGGCTCAATGGCATCAATCAATTTAATTAGATACTATATCCACGCCGTCTTTGGCCTCGTCTCCGAAGAGCCGTGGACGTTCAACAGGTGATTGTGATGACAGTGAGCAGGGCTACTAAGGCGCAAAGAGGCGAAAAAAACTATTTTGAATTTTATTTTAATTATGTTTATATTATATTGATTTAATTAGAACGACATCAATTGTCAATTACACTAATTAATTACTATAAACACCTACTTAAATTGAAACTGAATTATTGCATGCTTATTAATTATTATATAAAAAGCCGTGTTGGCTAAGTGGAAGACACTCGACTTTCATTCCGAAGGTCGTGGGTTCAAACCCCGCCACGCACCTCTGGATTTTTCTTCTTGAGAAATTTATGTGCGCTTTAAACACGTGCTTTAACGGTGAAGGCAAACATCGTGAGGAAACCGGCATGTTCTGAGAACTTTAAAAGAGTTTGAAGGACATGTGACATTCACCAACCCGCACTAGGCCAGCGTGGTGAATTAAGGCCTAATCTCTCTCGTCAAGAGAGAAGTCCCTGTGTCCCAGCAGTGGGAACGTTAATAGGGTGATGATGATGATTAATTATTATATGTGCATAGAAAGTAATTATACAATATTTTAACAATGGTAAATGATGTATTAATTATAAAACTGATATGAAATTAAAAATAAATGCTTTAAAATGAAATTATAACAAACTATTAAATTATTTACTTAAATATACATATCGACATTATTATGCTTCCATTTCCATCGTCATTATTGCTATATGACTTGTATAATCGAACCTGTTCGTTAGTAAGAAGTACAAAAGGTCGGCTTTATCGCTTAAAAGTGAACTCTTCCAGGCAACGTTAGGTTGGAAAAGAGAAAATTATAGGAAATATAAATAAGACAGGGGTGTACTAACATAGATACGTAAACTACTTTACATATCGGGCATGTCCGACTGAGACTTTTATTTATGATGGATAAGCCTTCATTTGACCACAATCTCACCTGATGTAAAGTGACGATGTGGTCTAAGATGGGGCATGAAGACCTAGAAGGTAGATGGCTTCTCCGGGCCACATTATGAAACACGAAAAAATCGCTCTTTCTCGATATTTTGAGTCTTGAGACTCTTGATATTTGAGTATGGGATTAAATAGAATGGATTTCAATAGGCATTTGCCATCATCGTCATAATTTCAGCTGGACATTGGCCTACATCTGCGCTTGCCGATCCGTGGTCTCCATTTTGGAACTTTTCAGTCCCAACCAACATTGGTTCTGCGTGATATGTGGCCTGCTCACTGCCACTTCAAATAGCTAATCCGTTTGATTATGTCGGCGACCCGCGTTCTTCAGCGAATCTCCTCATTTCTGATTTGATTCCAAAGAGAAGAACCGAGCATAGCCCCCTCTCGCTCTCTCTCTCTTAGGAACTTCAATAGGTTTTTGCGTTTTTTGTATATACTTTGAAAGCTCTGAGTATTATTAAAGTACTTTACACAATGAGTGTGCTTACGAGCGTCTTTTACGTCTGGCGTATAAATATTGGGCCCTTCACAAAATGAGTACAAAGCTCAAGTACCCGTAAATTTGGGAACAGGTGCATTCGAAGGAAGGTGAGTACTTCATTTTGGCACCATAAAGTTCTTTTGAGGTTATATTGCGTTTCAGAAAATGAGTTCACTTTTTGGATACATATTAAAAAGCGACAACTCGTAGACGAAAAACTCGAAGGAATTGTCCGAGCTCTAAATTTCAATAAATATTTTTGCGAAAATTGCAAAGATTTATTTTTATTGCGCTATAACACATGATGTTCTGTTGCCGCTATAACAGCGCGCAGCAGATTAGTCTGCTGTAGCATAATGCTGAGTGGAAGCCCTTTTTGTTACAATCTATGTACTAAACAATTTATGTGTAATATGTTGTATATTTGTAACAAAATAAACATTTTATGATTATGATTTTATGAAATATTAAGTGTTTGTTGTTTCACTGTCTATAGCCGTTTAAGTGAGAATGGAGAGATACATTTTGGAGGTTTTTCTGTTCACGTCCGTAAGTGGTAACCCTCTGAATCCTTACACGTGACCTCCGGGTGGTGCTAAGAACAGTCTCTGGTGGTAGGCTTCGGCCGCGGCTTTCCACCACCCTCCGGCTGGGCCAGTGCGTGAAGCGATGTTTGCGTTGCGCTGTTGGATAAATAGCTATTTATACATTGCACCTTCAGGCACAGTTAAATAATCATTAATATCCTCTCGTAAAAGCTCCAGTGAATTCTGACAGATGGATGAATGATGGTGAGAGCAATCTCGCGTTATAACATCAACCGCTCCACCAAAAGTGTAAAAGCTCAGGCGAAAAGTTATTTATAGTATGAAAATATAATGAAGTTTTATAACTTCAAAACGGTTAGATTTTTCGCTTTGTATAAACACGAATATTATATTAGTCTAGACGCCCATTTAGATTAAGTACCTACGTAGAAGGGGTTTTTATAAACAGTTATATGTGATTCAAGCTAAATGTAAAATTGCGTTAGTACTCGTTTTTAAGTCAATGTCAAATGTCAAATCAGAGTATCGGTATCGATGAGACGCAAAATGGCGTTCAACTGAGTAACATCTTTTTCACTTTATAATTTTATTTAACTCGACACTGGCAAATAGTCGCTTCAAGCGCAGAGTCCAATTAAAAGAATCAGTTTTAGTTTCTTTTAATTGGACTTTGCGCTTGAAGCGACAATTTGCCAATGTCGAGTTAAAAGAATCAGTTTCAGTTTCTTTTAATTGGACTTTGCGCTTGAAGCGTCAATTTGCCAGTGTCGAGTTAAAAGAATCAGTTTCAGTTTCTTTTAATTGGACTTTGCGCTTGAAGCGACAATTTGCCAATGTCGAGTTAAAAGAATCAGTTTCAGTTTCTTTTAATTGGACTTTGCGCTTGAAGCAACAATTTGCCAGTGTCGAGTTAAAAGAATCAGTTTCAGTTTCTTTTAATTGGACTTTGCGCTTGAAGCGACAATTTGCCAATGTCGAGTTAAAAGAATCAGTTTCAGTTTCTTTTAATTTGACTTTGCGCTTGAAGCGACAATTTGCCAGTGTCGAGTTAAATAAAATTATAAAGTGTAAAAGATATCTCTCAGTTGAACGCCATTTTGAGTTCTGTTCTTTTACAAGAATCTGAGTAGATTTGTACAAATGTGACGTCCCTATGAACATTGATTGAGTGATCGATTTGTCTATTCCCCGCAACGGGAGTCAGTCTCGTAAGGTTACTCGGTTATGTATGTCGCAATGAAACTCAACAAAATCAATTTGAGAAAGAGAGTTTATGATTTAGTAATAAATAAATAAATCTATACTATTAACATAATGCTGTATCTAGGGTCTGTATATAGGGTTTGATCGTTTACTTGGAACGCACTCAACTCAGAAACTACTACGTAGTCCGAATTGAATTATTTCAGTGTTAGATAGCACAATTGTCAAGACAGGTTACTTTTTAAAATATATTATTCCCGCATGAAATCCAAAGGTAAAGGACCTACATAGTATGATAGAAAAAAATAGATATTTGTATTATACATTTAAAACACTTGAATTAATCATTCTCGCTAAGGGGTAGGCGAGAATCGAACCCGCTACCTCTTGCGCCACAAGCGGACCTTCGCCCACCGCACCTCTGAGGCAGTCAAATGCATACTACTTTGCTGTTGTTTGTTTATGTGCCGAAATAAATGAATTTCATTTAATTTCACTATTTGTAAAAACATTGTACACTTTGTAAGTCAATCATTTAACTTTTTATCCTGCATGTGAAATTTTTATGAATGAATTTACCAACATTAATTCATTACTTATTAATAATGAATTATTATTAATAATATTAGTAGTACATCAGTCAACTAACACCATAGTACAAGCTCTGCTTAGTTTGGGGTTCGGTGATGCTGTGTGATTATTCCGGAAATATTTATCGGATAATGAATCAAAGTATTATTAAGGTTATTTAGAGTACATTACTGTTTCGTAAAGTTTTAAAAATTTGCATATCATTATTGACATTATTGAAAGTAGGTAGGTATGTAAACAGGTGGTAGGCTAGAAATGGTCCCAGGGTAGATCCCATAGTACCCGGGGCGATTGAGGTAGTTATGAAAATAGTGAAATACTAAACAGAAAGGTCGGCAGGCGAGGTCAGCTATTATTAATTCAACGTGTCGGATAAACTTATTGGACATTATTGAAGTATTGACAATATAATCTAAACTAATATTATAAGGCTCAAGAGTTTGTTCATTTGATTGTTTGAATGCCAATCTCGAGAAATACTGGTCCTTTTTGGAAAATTCTTTCAGCGTTCCATAGCCCATTTATCGAGGATACAAGATACAAGATACAAAATCATTTTTTTTATAGCCCTTCATTTGATAGGCCTTCATTTGACCACAATCTCACCTGATGTAAAGTGACGATGTGGTCTAAGATGGGACATGAAGACCTAGAAGGTGGCTTCTCCGGGCCACATTACGAAACACGAAAAAATCGCTTCACGCACTGGCCCAGCCCGGAGGGTGGTGACAAGCCGCGGCCGAAGCCTACCACCAGAGACTGTTCTTAGCACCACCCGGAGATCACGTGTAAGGATTCAGAGGGTAACCACTTACGGACGTGAACAGACAAAACCTCCTGATCCTTTATTTTCATTGTTTAGTTTAACAAATCTTAGAAACGTCAAAAAGAAAATACAAAAATAAGATAGGTGCTTAGAGATAAATAGGAAATAAATATATCGTATCTTGGCGTATCGGGCGCTTCGTTACACAGAGGCAGCCTACAGGCTATATAATTATAATAATGATCTATTCTAATATTATAAAACAGAAGAGTTCGTTTGATTGTTAATCTCAGGTCCTATTTGA
This sequence comes from Gymnoscelis rufifasciata, assembly GCA_929108375.1. Classification (NCBI taxonomy): domain Eukaryota; kingdom Metazoa; phylum Arthropoda; class Insecta; order Lepidoptera; family Geometridae; genus Gymnoscelis; species Gymnoscelis rufifasciata. Next base: position 16,187,742 of record OV815311.1, read on the forward strand.
ATAATTATTTCATTGTTAGATAGCCTAGTTATCGTAAAAGGATTTAGGCTACTTTATCACGGGAAAATACGTTTACCCAAAAACCGGGTTTTACACTAACTGGGTTACATTACAATGCAAGTCTTTAAAGACCAGAACTTAGAACTTGTCTATGCACTACAGGAAATTTAAATGGCGTTGGACAGGTCTCATGCTACGAAACAGGATAAATGGACTAAAATAATTACTAAGTGGTACCCGAGAGAAAGTAAAAGAAGTAGAGGAAGACAGGCAAAGAGATGGGAAGACGATCTGAAGAAAGTAGCTGTCCATATTGGTTACGTACAGCAAAGGACAGAGATAGTTGGAAAGCCTTAGAGGAGGCTTTGCCGAAAGACAAGCTGTTACAAGAATTAAGAGAACTATTACATACATAGGGAAATAGCTTAAGTTAATTTATATTTATTTTTGGTTAATATCATGTAAGTTATGTTAACAGCATTAAAGGCTTATTTAATTTTATTTTTAATTATGCACTACATTAGACATTCGTTAAAATAAATAGCACTAAGCTACGGCTCGCAGTTCAGTTCGAGTATTTTAATTAGACTTAGGTCTAATTAAAAGAGTCTTAGAGGAGGACTTAGGGCTTATTTCACAAAATACGAGTAGGTAATTCATTTAAAACAGCTTAGAAAAAAGTGTTTATCAATTGTATCATCAAAAGATGTCACTGTTTACAATAATGGATAGACGTGAGCCAGCCTATATGTCACTATAATCAGCTTGGCTCCTCGCCACGGAGCAATAAGAGCAATTACTCACGATGCCAACACCGCTCAACGGAACAGACTGAGCGCGCTAATTGTGAAAGACAGTGGCGCGGCCCGCGACCCCGCTCGCTACCCGACTGCGCGACGCAAAGGTGTTAATGCCAAAGTCAAAGTCAAAACGTTTATTTTCAGACAGGACAACTAAGAGATCAACAAACAACATAGTTTGTTGACATGTGGGGTATCGTTCTATAAATATTATTTTTGCGTTTTTCTGATCCGATCGGTTTAGGATCTATATTAATTTAATGAAATGAAATACATTTTTTTGGTACATAAACAAACACCAGCACAGTAGACAGCAAAAACAAACAGGTACAAGAAAAAAAACATAAAAAACCACAAACAGAAAATTAGCTGGCAGGCTGCTTAGTGGCACTCCGCTCCCCGGGAGAGGGATCGGAGCAGACTGCTCCTGATTGGAAGACATCACAGTTTGTAGTTAATAATTGGATACAATACAATATACTCATTTTTTTTCAAATTACATACAACAATAAATAATAAAATACATAGCAGATCAACTCTATATAAAAAAAGAGAAAAGAAAAAGACGAGGAGAACAACCAACCAACTTTATATATTTAAAATTGCGTAACAACCATTCTCACTTAATAGGCTTATAGACTGTAAAATTCCCAAAAAAGTTAATACTCTGTCGGTTTATATATATTTTTTTTTAATTTTAAGGGCAAAGCTTATAAGTTTTGTGGTACAGAGGAACAACTGAACGTATTAAAGTTTTTTTTTGTTTTGTATACCACTTATTGATAAATTACATTATGATAATTTTGCTTTGGGACTTATATCTCTTTTTGCGGAAATATCCACGATTTGACAGATCATGCCCACAGGCAAAGTCACAGTGTGGCACGCAAGTATAGTATCTATGTTCACTATAATGTTGTATCATTTTCAATGAAAACATTATATAGAAAACGAATAATTATGACAAAAGATGAGATATGTAGTAAAAAAAAATTGTATTGGATACCAGCTTAAAAATTAAAATCGAGCTCCGAATAACCCGCAACATTCCTTTATTTAATAATTGGTTATTAGTCAAACAAACAGAGCTTACTAATACCGACATATAATAAAAATTCCAATATGATAATGAATCAATCAAAGATCTTTGTAATAAAATCTAATAAATTACTATTGTGTTATAATTTGGCATAGCCAAAATGCCAAAAATACCAAATGGGTATTTAATTCACACTTATAAAAACTGGTGTGAATTAAATACCCATTTGGTAAGATTATAGCCAAACTATTTATCATTAATTTATCATATTTTATCGTCTGATCTTAACACAACATTTTTATGATAAATGCTTACACGAAGAGAGCTTAACGAACATGACGTCGAGTATTCATATTAATGTTACATTATATATAAAGAAATGAAACCGAATAACTTCGATATTAAAGTTTTATGTCTCACCAAAAAGATTTGAAAATATTTGGACGAAAAACATGTTTTCCGACCCGCGTAATGTGGAATACGGGCAAGAGAATAATGATTTCTGGACGAATAAATCTTTATTTGCAAACATGTGATTTTTTCAAACACGATCCTAAGTTATTAGTATTATCATACAAGAATCATTAAGTAACAAACTTAGCAGAGCTTGTTATATCAGAGAAACAACAGACGAATCATAATCTGTTATTATTTATCCAGTTAATTATACAAAGTGCTGAAGCGAAGTTCGACTTAATCGGAATTGTGAAGGATCCGAACAGATTAGACATTGAAATCTTCAACAGTAAACAAACATAATGGATTGTTGGTAAACAAATTGTTTTAATTCCAGCAATCCATCTATCTATTCTCTAGATGGAACCATAAATAAATCTAATGACTATAGGGACTATTAAACTTTAACGAACTTCAAATCTATATTATATACTTCTTGTGCACCTTTCTGTAACACAGTTTCTAACAAGCACAGGAGGTGAACTCCGAAATTCTGCGTTAATTGTGTAATACTTTATGGTTTTTAAAAAAAAGATTGATTGATTAAAAACAGGTGTTTCTCGGTTGTGTGCAATTTAAAATGTTATTTGAAATAGATATTGTATCCAAATTGTGTACAACAAAAGATCACATTAAAGTACTATTAATAGGATCTATCATTAGGCAGATTTCAGTGTGACGCTGACCATCGGCGCTGAGAGCTCGGCGCGTAGCAATCTGTAGGGGTGCTGTAAAACACTTATAATAACGCCGACTGGGAAATTTAGCGACTAGCAAAATACGCGACTGGAAATAAGGTTAATGGAATAAATGCGCCGAACTCTGACGGTCGGCGCTGACAGTATTTCCATACAGAGGCTACGCGCGCTGAGCTCTCAGCGCCGATTATCAGCGTGACATTAAAATCAGCCTCATGCCTTAAAAGAAACTTCTTTGAAGGCATGAGGTTTCCACCCTTACGCGTTCTCCCTTCTCTGACATATGGCTGAGCCTCTATAACCTTTGAGGTTATGTTACGGTTTTCAGATGACCTAATATTACATACTTACTCGTATATAGCTATTCTCTAGCTATAAAACATAAACAGTATTCCCTCAGTGGGTATTTTTTCTTAATCATCTGGACATTAACCTACTATCCTACTGACAAAGTTATACACAACTATAACTACAACCCGTTCCGGATGGAACTAATTCATAGGTCTTTTCTACACTATAGGCCATATACACAGGCTTAGAGATGCGCAGCAAGCAAGCTATTTTAAGGGCTATATGCTCGCGGTTCCAAATCGGAATGAGGAGATACGTAGAAGAACGCGGGTCACCGACATAGCCGAGCGTAATAGTTACTGAAATGGCAATGGGGCCATACAGCGCGTAGAACGGGTGGCTGTTGGGCCGAAAAGTTCACTACGAGACCAGCGGAGGAAGTCCACCTACTAGATGGAAAATTTACCAAGTCATTCACTTGGTAAATTTTGCGAGTTCACGATGGATGGAGGCCGCAGAAATAACAAGATATTTTTGAGGGAGGCATTTGTCGAGCTTTAGACGTCCTACGGCTGAAACGATGCTGCTGATGTAGATAGCTAGATCTCAAATTCTTTGTAACAGCCTTATCGAAAGAAAATGATAAAGGTCACGTGCATAATACAATAAAATAACATTTTACTACCTTACCCACCCATTCTGGAATGTACGAAATAACTATTTAAATAATCCAACAATAGCAATAAGCACGGGAGTACATCCAAGCATTCAGCGAGATATCCAAGTTATGTTGATTGCTCGACTGACAGTAGACTTTATAAATAAACTTATGACAAGCAATGCGCGTGCACGTTGCATGCAGTGTCTCTATAAATGTGATTCGCTTAATGGGAGCTGAATTAGGCGAATGCTTGCGAGCTCGTGAGATGCGTAAAAGTACTGTTTTTAGTACTGTGTTTATCTGATATGTTGGCAGTCGCTTTGAGGGGATGCCGGGGTATTGCAATGCTAGGTCTGGTTGAAGGAAGAAGTCTAGAGGCAATGAATCTTAAATCTTCAAATATATTATTGCTTTGAAAGAATGGTCAATTTTATTAGCTAGTTTATTTAAGTGTATTTAGAGTGATAAATAAAATCCTACATATTCTCTGTCTGATAAACAGATACAGCTGGGTTGTTATAACTGTCAAGACAACGTTATTTCCTTGAAAATGTTTGTTTAATAAATTTAGTTTTATTAATTTTGTTGACGTTGACCGGTCCATGTGCTTCTAAGGAAATAATCGTTTTGACTTTAACTTTGTCTGTATGACGCTAACAACAGTGTCGAAATTTCGAAATCTCCGATTCAAGTCCTATTTTCTTAAATTGTGTTTGTGTCAAATTGTGTCAAAATTTTTGTGTGCGTTTAAGTGGGTTCGAGAATGGTTTAGATTCACAATACGGTCAACTAGGTGCGAAGATGGGCGGACCGCTAGTTTTATTGTAAAAATTACTCATATTTATTATAATACGGGAAAGATCAGAAAACACACTTACACATCACTTAAATCCTTACAAAGTTTTGCGCATATAATATTAGTAGGATTAATAAAATACAATTTTAGCCAATAATATACCTATTTATTTTAAAACTTCAATGTCACCTATCTCCCCCTTTGCTATGTGCGGGGCATTCCACCAACCGTAGTATTTCCTGTACCTGGTGCAAGGTGAATACAATCGAGAATAGTCGATAAGGCTCACTATTACGGTGCATAGTAGCTTGGCAGAGCGCTGGCGGCGAGGCAAGAATGTGTTGTTGATTGACGGACGAACTTGACGCTTCCATTCATGATAAATATATATAAATAAATAAATATATCCGGACAATCCACACAACAACATCTAGCCCCGTGGTGAGCTCTAGGCTTGTGTTACGGGTACTAGACATCTGATATACTTTATATAATAGACATACATAATATAGATATTTTTAGTATACATATGACACACACAAACCAAGGAGAAAGTGCTTGCAGAACGTACAAACACTTGACTCCTCAGCGGGAGTCGAATCCGTAAACTCTTGCGCCCCAATCGGACCTTCGCCCACCGCGCCAATGGGGCAGTCCTGATGAGGGCCTAGACGCCCTCGTCGCCTCTCCTAGTTACTGGATTATAGACACAAGTGCTATTGTGTGGTTACAAAAAAAAACAATATATGCAAACAGATTTTAAAAAAAGGCCAAACTCAGCATGTTATTTTGCACATGACAAAACAACGTGTTAACAAATTGTTAACACTTGTAAACAAACAAAGAACCTCAGCCGCAATCGAACCCGCTACCTCTTGCGCCGCAGACGGACCTTCACCCACCGCCCCACTGAGGCACTCAAAAGATGAGCATTGCTATTACATATATTGACGACTTCTGTGGCTCGGTGGACGGAAGCCCGCCTGAGGCGCAGAAGGCGGCGGGTTCGATTCCCGTCGGGGAACCAGATTATGTACGATCAACAATTTCTGGTTTCGGGCCTGGGTGTTTTCTATGTATCATAAATATGTATTTACAAAAAAAATATCTATGTAGTATATATCAGTCACCTAACTCTACAAGCTCTGCTTAGTTTGTGGTTAGGTACTTAATGCTGTGAAATTAGTCCAAAAATATTTTAAAATATTTTTATATGAGAGCAACACAGCAAGGGAACAAATTAATTCCATAATATTACGAGGAAGGGTAGCTCAAATTGCTAGCCAAGACAATATACACAACGCAATTATACTGTGCCGTGGGTGCTCGCTACCACAAAATGCTTTCTTATTTTTCTCCTAAGAGGCTTTATTGAAAAAGTAATCATCTACGGCAGTAAATAATCCCGCCGCGAAATAAATAAAGAAATATTGAACCTTTTTGTTGCCACTAAAGTAGTTCGTTAAAGAGGCAATGGGCAGGCTACACTAGAACAAGGGACAGTTGGGGGTTGCTTAAAATAAGGGGATAAAAATAAAAAAAATAAAGAAACCCTTTAAGTTGCCACTAAAGTAGTTTGTTGAAGTGGCAATGAGCTGGCTACACAGCTTTGGAAAACAAGCTAAAATTAAGAAAAAATATAACCCATAGTAAAATTACCAAAAAAGTTATTTTTTTAGTTATTTTTACAGTCTATAAGCCTAATTAAAGAAATGGTTGATACGCAACTTTAATTCGATAGAAATTTCTTCGGATAGAAAATTGTTGAAAGATTCTATAAATGTTTAAACGGAACCGATCGCCGTATGAATCATTAAAATTGGCCCAGGCTTTTGGTCTGTATACTGGACAAAAGATCAAACATACCTACATAGACTGATAAACACGTTACCACTCCTTTGCGTTGCGCAGTCGGGTAAACAGTTGGCGTTAAAACAGTACATATTATTATTTGCCATTATATATTGGAAGCAAGTCATTATCTCAGATGAGTTTCCCAAATAAGTCTTTAAGTTATCACCATAGTTTTTTTTTGCTATAAACGCTATTTCTTATTTATACGTCTTCGGTAAATTCTTAGGTTCTTGGTTCTCATTCGGTAAACAACTTAAAAATAAATAATTTGCTTAAAGTTGCAAATCCGTAATTAATAAAATATCTTCTACTCAAATATAGATATGATGGAAACATAATGCTTAGAGAACTTTCCACGTCTGAATTACGATTTTTACACCCAACCCAAGATGGGTTAGGTTACATAAACATAAGCACAAAACAGACAAATTTTAAACAATGTGTTCTCGTAATCGCAGCAAGAACGTTATTAAAATGGCAATAGACAGTAAGAATAATTGGTATCGATACAGAACAAAGGATGATAATATTGATAATATATATTCTCTCATTGTAGATATGGGTACATAGAATAAAATATGACAGCCCAGTTGCAACCATTAATAAAAGTAATTATATTACTTAATTCTAGCTAAGTATGAAATAATATAACACAATAATTACAAATACAAAATATTAACTACGTTTAAAAAACGACTATAAATTAATGGCTGCTCTCGGTTTTATCTGGGTTGTCAAAAGCTGCAAGCATACCCTTTCGAATAAAACGAGTTTTTTTTAATCGATTCATAATTTCTTACGGAGATATCTCGTAACAAACATTCAAAATAAAACAAAAAGACATTTAGTCCAACTGAAACCCTCCTCCTTTTTGAAGTCGGTTAAAAATGGTAAATACTTTTAATAAAAGGTACAATTGAAAGCATACGGCAGGTGCTGAAATTCAATTCAGATGTACATATTATTGAAATCCCTTCAAATGGTATTGTTCGCGGGATGAATTTTTCAATAAAAGCTTTTATCCCTCGAATGTAGCAATCATACATTTTATAATTAAAATCAACCGGAAGCAAATCCCATCGGTTGGAGATTTTGACGATATTCATAATGTACCTGTGGTATATATATATGCCATAAATGGAATTCACTAATGTTATTTGAGTTGGATAACTGCAAATAAAATAAATTATTCTCAAGTGTATGTTAAAAGTTTAGTTTTTGTGATCCTTAAGTAATTTTGAAATTATATTGTATCAATGTTTGTTTGAATTCATTGTTTCAAAAACAATTTGATCTAGTCACTCAATGATGAAGTAATTTTGGTTCCAGCATTAATTAAAGTCTCTATACGCGTCTCTCTGTCCATATGTTTGTGATATTCTCAAAAAGAACATAAGGGATTATTCCGTAGTTTAAAGCAACAGATATATGTAGTGATTCAAAAGGAAGATTCTATAATTTGAATCCGTGCATAATCGTAATGGATCGCGCTGTCTGTAAATGGCACATAGATTCACAGTTCCGTCAACTGTTTTCACAATGACGAGTGCATTGTAATGAAGTTGATCAGACGTAGGTACCTATCTACTTGATCGTTTCGCAATCAATCAGCATCGCCAAACGCCCACGCCGATGCATTATGAATCGGTTGATAGTGCTGCAGTCACCCATTGTCATTGCTAGTGCTAGTGCTCTCTGGGATACCTGAGAAATCATACAATCAGGTAAACAAAACAAACAGACAAAAATGCGCTCCAAAAAAATCTAAGGAGATGGCCTCCGAATTTAAAAAGCGGCATTTGAAACTCTATGGTTCTTATTTAAAAAGTTTAAATGTACAAAGTTGTGTTTGAACTTGACCAGGTCAACAAACTTGACAAAAACAAAACAAAACCTTTCCTTATTTGAAATCTGTTCGATTATTTGAGTTGGTAAATTATTTGAGAATCAAAGATTCCTTTTTGAAAAGTTATTCGTGTGTGTGTGAACAACAAACTAGACGAAAACAAAAAATACTTTCCTAAATTGAATTATTATGAGTACGCGCTATTTTTCAAAATCAATAAGTCGAAAGAGGTTATACCTCTAATAATTGAAAATAATGTTTGTGCGACGTAATACTGTTATGTGATGTGATTTGTGATATAAAAGTTAGCTATACGTAACGTTGGTGAGCGTAACCGAATCAATCCGTCAACACACGGTAAATACAGACAATGGTTTGTTGTGAAACAAAATTTGTTGTTTGATGCATTCTCAAGCAAGAATGAGAAAACTAAATATTTATTTATTACTGGTTCAGTAATCATATACGGGGAACCACTGCTCTAATAGGCTCCAGTAGGTATAAAAGTCAAAGTCCAAAATGGAATTGTAATTTTATAAGTCGTTAGATATCTCTGAATTTCGTTGATGAAAAATAATCCGAAGCACTCAACTGTGAATTGTTTTAAACGCATTATTAAAATAAACGTTGGAGCGTTTCCTTATTGTCCTTGGAGGCCCAAAATGTTCATTCATTAAAAAATTTCGCTTATTTCATCAACTTCATTTTTCTTCCTGTAGAAAGACATGCTTTATATATACACTTAATTTTTGTTGTTTTGGTTGTAAGTGGAATACATCACCATTTGACCGCAGCCCACTCGTGGACATAGACCTGATGGCGACCACTCTGATCCTGTTTGGGTGTACCTCATACTCCTCACAGCCAGAGCTGTGTTATTTTTTGTGAGCTTGAGAGAGACATTTATTGACTACAAACAACATCCGCACAGCAAATGAATTCTTAAGGCAGTAAAAATATCTGGGGGCACGGCAGTGCCCCCACCAAGTCGAGCAAAAAAGCGGCACGGCCGTACCATCCTTTTCTCGAAGCAATTCAGGCCATTTTCGACCCCCTGTAACTTCGTTGTGGATAAAACTAGAAGACTGAAATTTTCAGTAACCATGCAGGATTGTAAAGACACGGTATATTTCAAATTTCATTCAATTTGAACCAGTATTTTAAGAATTATAACGGGTCAAATTTCGTAATTTTGTCACTCACTGACTGACTCACCGATCATCAAAATTCTAAGGCACTTCTAGCAGACCTAGAAGCTTCAAATTTGGAATATAAGTAGTGTTTGGTGTATGAATCAAGGAAAAACTAAAAAATCTAGAAAAAACCGGTATAGAGGGCGCTGTCGTACCTTTTCTCGAAGCAATTCAGGCCATTTTCGACCCCCTGTAACTTCGTTGTGGAGCAAACTAGAAGACTGAAATTTTCAGTAACCATGCAGGCATTGTAAAGACACGGTATATTTTAAATTTCAATTAATTTGAACCAGTATTTTAAGAATTATAACGGGTCAAATTTCTTAATTTTGTCACTCATTGACTCACCGATCATCAAAATTCTAAGGCACTTCTAGCAGACCTAGAAGCTTCAAATTTGGAATATAAGTAGTGTTTGGTGTATGAATCAAGGAAAAACAAAAAAATCTAGAAAATACCGGTATAGAGGGCGCTGTCACAACGCCACGTATATACGAAATATGTACTAAAGTAATAACAATGCAAAATATAAATAAATCCAATCTAGACCGGCAAAAAGAAAATTATATGGACATAATATACAATAAGTAGAAGGTACCGAAAAGGAAAAAGGTAGAACTGTCTACAAAATACAAAAAGAAATGAGATCCCATCAAAAACAATACTTGTCAAAAAAACCAAGTCGCGCAACTCAGTTGTTCTGCGGTAAAAAGTTGTGAGATCCAAGTAAATACAAGTCTTCAAATTTCGTTTCAAAATTCTTTAATGTTTTATACAAATATATTGAGACTTGGCCATCGCACTAAATAATTGAATTTACACGTGTTTTCAGGCGATTGAATTAACGCGTGTTTTCAGGCGATGGCCAAGTCTTAATATGTTAATATAAAACATTAAAGAATTTTGAGACGAAATTTGAAGACTTGGATTTACTTGGATCTCACAACTTTTTACCGCAGAACAACTGAGTTGCGCGACTTGGTTTTTTTGACAAGTATTGTTTTTGATGGGATACATATTACAGACATGGACAACAAAAACAAACAGTAATTTTGTGAGACGTGCCAAAAGGCCAAAAGGTCCTGCCTCTCCATAATGCAACCCCTTAGAGCGTGGAGGTGCGCTGGTTTTCAGACGACTTCAGCTCGGCTTGGATCTCCAGTATTTTGAAATCTCATGGCCCTTCGTTAGTGCAGTAGTGATATTCATCCGCAACTTTAAAAGTAATTCACGCATCTAGGTCGACTTTTCCAGCCTGCCCATTCCCAATTTGAAGAGCTGTTTACTTAGTTCGCCTTAGTGAAAAAGTACCAAAATTGACGAGATGTATAGTAAACATCAATCCATCAACTCGGGAGAGCCATATTCCGCCAAAAACTAAGGTTATCTTAATCTGTCTGTTTGCTCAGGAAATAGAGGATTTGTCCATTTTTATTTAGTTTCTGTGCAAAAAGTTATTTGTCTAGTTCATCTATATTTTCTTTCACTTTTGGCACAGTTCCTGTGGAGAACTTTGGGTATTTTTTCAAAAAGAAACATTATGAAATTTAGTTACCTAGATTAGAATCGTCAATAGCGAGGTCAATTTATTCAGTTTACGACAGTTATGCGACAGTTCATCTGTTTCTATTCCATTTAAGGTCCAATTTTGAGGTGATTAAATTATTTAATATAAACACAAAACCAAAGTATCACTTTCCAGTATCATGAAGCATAGATTAGGCTTCAATGTTTAAGACACAGGTTCTATTATTGTTGAAATCATTAATACCATAGATGAAATAATCGGTCCTTCTTAATACTCAATTATCAAATTAGATATTAGAACACAGGAAGGCAGATTTTCTAAGCAATAGTCATATCTAACAATTCCGTGTATCATTCTCCTATTCATCATTTGTCAGATGGGTATGCGATGAAACGCCGGAAACGCCTGCGCGGCCATACCTGCCATTCCTGACAAGTCGTGTCACTGTCATCTGACTCACTGTCAATAACTGACAAATAAACAATGAGCAAACATCACAATTATAGTACTTACTTGTAATAACAAAGTTGCTGCGCTATGCCGTTTTGCAGACTATTTAGCACTTTAGACATTGGCATTTTAGATTCAATTGTAAATTAATCTAATACTTATATATAAATCTAATTTAATTGTAGCTGCGTTTGATTCAATATGTATAAAATTTCGGCTTGGCTGCCAAGAGGCCATCCTAAGACTTATCTACAACTACTTTAATGCTTGTCAAAATCATTAATAAGCAAGCCCAATTACAGTATGGTGACGACATCAGATAAAAAAATCCTCTGACGAGCGCTTCATAAACATGACATATTTTTCACTCTTTTTATTGTATTAGGTACCAGCTGGTCCGTTCGATCATTGCATGGATATGAAAACCCTCTTCTTAAATAACTCTGCATATTGCTGTAAACCGCATAAGGATCCGTCCAGTCTGTTTTAAGTTTTCCTCGAACAAAAAAACAGACACGCGTTGCGGGTTGGCTTGGGGTACTTTAATTTACTTGACTTTGACTTTGACTATTGTATTGCAATGATAAAATTAAATAGTTAAAACTCCTATTACATTATTATTGCATTAATCTAAATTTAAAATTTAAGAAAAGCTTCCGATTCCAATGCTTTAATTTCCATAAAAGGAAAACACCATAATATTATGTAACGTGCACGCGATGCGCTTTCATTTGATACCCCACTCGAGAATATTTACAGATTTTCAGTTTTCCTTCCCCACTCTCACCCTTTTAAACGGCACAACCGATTTTCATAAAACTTGTTCAATATAAATAACACACGCGCCAAACTCACCATTCATACAAAAAAAAAAAACTAAATTGAAATCGCTTCATCCGTTCGGGAGCTATGATGGCCCAGACAGACAGACAGACACGTCAAACATAAAACTCCCCTCTTTTTTGGTCAGGTTTAAAATAATCGCTATTATGGTAGCGATGAAACGGCTACATTACATTTACAAATATAAAATTCTGAAATGAAGAACAAAATTCACGTTTTAAATGATGCGAAAACTATTGTTTTATTTTTTATTTTTTCTACCTAATTCAACTGCCGAAATATCATAAAGCCGAAAAAAAAATATCATACATATTACGAAGTCTTTTTATTTTACCAACTCCAAAGCATTCATTGTGATTGCTATATCTATCTATATAAATAAAAATGAATTGTTGTTCGTTACTCTGATTAAAATTTGAGAACGGCTGGGCCGATTAAGCTGATTTTGGTTTTAAAATGTTTGTCGTAGTCAAGGGTAGGTCTAAACAGTGAGCAAATAAGGAAAAATTGCCGGGAACTTTTTTAACCCGTGCGACGCTGGGGCGGGCCGCTAGTTCTAAATAAAATACTGAGATGAGCCGTACAGTGTAACCGGCGCCACGGACTAAGCCATCCCTTTTACAGTATTAGAGACTTTAGAGCGCACGCAGCTCGTGCGAGACTCATTCACTCCACTGAGCTTCCTGTCAACCCGGATTAGACCTTACTGTCTTATGCCTACTAACTACGAGTAGAAGAGACAACGTTTAGGATTTAAATTACAGTAGCTTTTACGCACCTGTGTGTGGGACTACGTTAAGTGTACAGGAATATTTACAAAGACGGGTAGGTTTTTAACAAAAGAATCGCCCTTTATTTCGAAAAATATGAATCCTAGGGCCGCGGGCATCGGCTGCCAATCGGAATGTTGCCTCCATCGCCTCCCGTTGGCGTAACCATTTCCGAACATTTTCGATATAAATTTATTGAAGACTCTTTATAACTAGAAACATAAAAATACACGCCAAATTCAGAAGCTTATATTTTGTTAATTCGGTTAAACAGAAAATGATGAAAAACAATTGACAAAAAAAAAGTATGTAGGGTCGACATAACAAATTGAAACTAACAAACAGCAACGACAATTTTTAATGTAACGCCAGAACTAATTAACCAGTTATTAAAAAAAAAAAGGGAACAACTTGCAAGAAATCTTTCATAAAAAACTAATCATCCATTGGTTGGTGGAGCTCAGTAATAACCAATCTCAAATCTTTTAGTTCAATTTAGGCGTGTTCAATCAATCTAGTTTAAGGGGCGACGTTCGTGCAATCGTCGTTGTTTCTTAATTTCTGTTAATTTTGAAGTTGACAAGTCAACTCAACCCAAAATATCAATAAATTATCAAAATAACAATAAAGTTATAAAAAAGAACTACACTATGAAATCTACATTAGTTTGACTTAAATAAATTACCAAAAATACAAGTCGTATTTAGTCTACGCAATTTTAAATAATCTAAGAATGATTTCTAAGCGATTGTACAAACTTAGTGGACTGTTTTAAAACTTTTCTCTGTTGCATTGGGAAACATCCTGTAACGACAGAGTAACAATTGTTGTTGAATAAATAAATAATAAATAAATTTGTTTTCATTTTTGCAATTAAACGCAACCCTTACATTTCTGAGAAGTTACGAGTTGAAACAATTTTAGGAATTTTGGTTTCTTTTGTGCGATTTCGCGAGCTTTCTTATATTTTTGTACAAAGAAAGGTATTTCTTTGAGCTATGTTACTTGGAATTCATACATAAGCTTTTTGGCATTTTAAGCGGGCTTCATCGTTTGTCAAGGGGCTGAAGGGAACAGGAGGGCCAACAACAATTTTATATGAAAGAAACTAAACTTCATTTAACTTAAAAAACGTCTCAAGGATCTGTCAAGTGAAGTGCGATACATAGAGTGTACGTTGTGCGCCTTTGGAAGAAGCACGTATAAGCTACCGATTTTTCCATTTATATGTAAGTATATTGGATCACATGGATTTTCTTCCAAAATACTTCTAAAATTTATCATTTTACACTCGGTTCCAAACTCGGGTCAGTCACATAACCCCGAATAACTACTGAACTACAAGATTCAGGATTCTTTATTAATAACCAAGGTTATACAGGTCAGGTTTGTATAAAACACCATACTACGTTTGCTATTTTAGTAAGGATACAAGATACAAAATCATTTATTTCCATTGTTTGGATTTACAAATCTTAGAAACGTCAAAAAGGAAGATTGTTCAGTTGAGAATTTAATTATAAAGGCAAAAAGTAAATTTAAAACATATCTGCACCTGCAATAATGAATGCAATACCAAACTAAGTCACATTTTCCAGTTTGCTGTTTTTTGTGACTGACCCGTTAATTTTATTAAATTTTTTAGACACACAAAACACATTACAAAGTCAAAGTCAAAACGTTTATTTCCTTAGAAGCACATGGCCCACATAGACAACATTTATGACTAAACTATATATATCTAAACCTAAGATCTATGTTTGCAACATAATATGTGTGCACTACAAACATTTATGAGACCAATGATTAAGAAACATAAATCTAAATTTAAAATTTAAGAAAAACCCCCGATTTTAATGCTTTCATTTCTTTAATTGTAAAACAATATAATAGTATGTAATGTGGAGACAGACAGACCGACCGACAGACAGACAGACACGTCGAACTTATAACACCCCTCTTTTTTGGTCGGTGGTTAATAATGGACAAAGAAAGAAGAAGACTTAATATTAAAGATCATTGAAGAGGAGAGATGCTTGAGTCTTTTGCTTAATTCTTTCTTTTTTTGATCTTGCATATAAACTGAGATAGATTATAGGTGAATGGGTACATCTAGTTCGGTATTATTTATTTCTGAAACCGAGTGTAGATAGAACCAACGAAACGTTATGTCTCCAGTATGGGTATTATATTACATAATTTAACTTCTGATAAATGTGTATCTTATCTATTTGAAATTTAAGGATACGTATCACAACAAAATACACACCTACACAGAATCCTTTCAATTTTCTGGTTGTAATAGACTTTTAAAACTCAACAGACAAGGGAATATTTTTATAATAAATAGTTTCTTATTAAAATATAACTCGTATTTAGAATCTACTCGTAGATTATTTTGGGTTCAGTTGATTATTAGCGCACATTATATATACTCTGTATTATATGTATAACAATGCCTTTTTTGTGCTATAGACGATGTGAAAAGGGAGCCTTGGTAGGGAAAAGTGTAATAATTCGATTTAAATTGTATTGACCATATTATTTGTACCGGTACTGGACTACTTATAGATTAATATAAAAATTTGGTAAACTGCACTGGATAAAAATTGTTGGTGGAGCTTTTTACCACCAGTAGGACACAACAGACCAGATAAAGAAGGTTTTCGTTGTAATTCCAACTCCTTATGCACTTCCATCCCAGTGATTTTTCTGGCATGTCAATAGTGGACTTCCTGGGTGTTTAATTTTAGGTGCGGATAAAACTGTGTTGTTCTTTTAGCTTCTCAACTCCGTGTTAAAAATTTAAGCCAACTGTCAAAACTATGTTATTTTTGTATTCAAACTTTTAGTTGACCTGCTTCTTCCCTATGCTTCTTTGAAACAAATAGTTTAGACTTTGACTTAGAGTTTGTGGTTGTTGTGCAGGATGTCTGGCGCGGGCGCGGGCGGGATGGCGGTGGACATGCGGCGCACGAAGCTGAGCGCGGCCGACGCGGCGCTGATCGCCGGCGAGGTCACCAAGCCGAGCTGGGCCTCCAGGAACGAGGGCATCCACGAGCGGGTCTCCTTCGACGACACGCTGTGGGGCTTCGAGCTCGCGGGGGGCATCTACTACAACACCCCGCTCAGGGTGGTCCATGTAAGTAGCTGGTGCTGCTACCAACACAGCTGAGCCTGCTTAAATATTGAAGACTAAGAAGAAAGTTTTATTCATGTTACATCTGCATGCTATGCTAAACATACGAAATAAAAATAAAAACACTGATGAACACAAAAGGGTGGTCGATTAAGCATTTGCTGTGACTGCACTTACTTATTACAATAAGGTTAACATAGATTCTGAAACTATCAAGAAAACGAGCTTAAATTCGGATTGAAAACTGAGTTTAAGAGATGAAAGCTGGGTTGCTCTTTTCGTTTTTCAACTCAGTGTAAAAAATTGAAGCGAACTGTCAAGATGATCGTTTTTAGTTTTTATTAATATTAACTTTGAGTTAATATTGCGCGGAAATAATCGTTTTGACTTTCACTTTAACATTGAAACTAATTAAAACCAGCTTTCAATTAAAAAATATTATCAAAACTGCGCAAGATCAAAAATTGAGCACGTACCTATTGAAGTCAAGCACTCGACAGAATTCTAGCGAAATTCTCTGAAGTTTTCTGACACGATGTCCACGGTGAGTCTGCTGCGACGCCTGCATATTTCTCTCTCGATTGGCTTAAAATCCGAATTTGCACTACAATGCAGTACATTCGAGAACCTTCCACAACATTCCACGCATTCCTACAACCGTTGGCGAAATTAGATTTTTGGAACTCCGCACCAAAAGATAACAAAGGGACTAAAGTTTCGTGTTATCTTTGCACAAATTAAAATGATTATTAATGCTGGTAGCAAGCTTTGTTATTTTCTAGCTTCAAAGTATTATATTGAAAACCCTACATATTTCTTTATAGATACAACCGATACTAGGTAAATGCTTATAAATATAACCTCAAAACCTCAACTGTTTAACTTCTTTCAAAAAACAGCGCTCTTTTTTTTTAAATAAAAGGCCAATTAATTTTAATGAAAACGACTTGAATAAGATTAAATACTCGGTCCCCGACTGAAATGAAATTGCACAGCAAGATTGGGACTGAATGAAATGCATTCAGCGAAATATATCAATAGCTGCAGGCATTCTGTCGTGATTGAAAGCGCCGTTTGTAAGTGTCACTAATGAGTGGGCTGGTGACGCGTGGCTGAGATGAAGAGGGTATTTTTGATTCAGGGCGAATCGTATTTGCATGAATATTCATAGGTTAGCAAGTTCTCATTGTAATAATCTAAATTTACAATTAAAAAAAAACCCCTATTCCAGAACTGTCATAAAAAGGCACCCTTAAAAGTAAAAAGGCATACTATTTTGTAATGTGCACGTGATGCGCTTTCATTTGAGATCCCACACGAGTATATTTACAGATTTTTGGTCTTCCTTCCCCACTTTTACCCTAACTTTTTAACGGGTCAACCGATTTTCAATAAACTTGTCTAAGAACACTCGCGCAAAACTCACCTTTCATACAACGAAAAACTATATTGAAATCCGATCATCCGTTCGGGAGATATGATGTCCCAGACAGACTGACAGATCCACAGACAGACAGACAGACAGTCAAACAGACAGACAGACATACACGTTAAACTTACGCTTACCTTAACAAAGCAAGATTTGCTGTGATGTTGAACGATGTTTTAAATGAATTATTATTATTATAACACCCCTCTTTTTTGTCGGGGGTTAAAACTAACGTTCTCTATAATCGACTAGGTTTAGCCGTGCAAATACTAAGTGATATGCTCACAGGGACTTCTAAAGCTACTTAATTAGAGAACACCTAGCTCAGATCCTAAGAGCACTAGAGAGCTGTAGTTGTTAGGTATTTTGCCCAATTAGGAGTAAGTTTATTACAGAGGTACTTGATATTGAGCTCAAGATAGATAAGTGGCTGGTAATAAAGTGGGGCGCTGTGCGGCGTCGCCCGCTTCGTGTGTAATTATTAATGTAATGTAATTATTTTAACGTTAAAAGTAGGCTGAACTACCCCAATATTATAAACTACATATTTGCCAGTGAAAATACCCACAAAGTCGACCCAGAAGCAACAAATAGCCAGATAACAAGTAATTAATAATAACGAAAATTAATAGTAATTATTAATATACATAAATATTTGTTTTTTATTCATTAGAAACAAGATACAAATTCATTTATTTCCATTGTTTGGTTTCTAAATCTTAGAAACGTCAAAATAGTAAAACAAAAAAAAAATCTATAAAAAGTCTTTAATAAAATCATATTTGAATAAGTTATACTTTTAGATTAAATTAACTAAAAGCTCTAATCTACATAGATAGATAGATATTTCCGGACAATCTTCACAACAACATCTAGCCCCGCGGTAAACTCTAAGCTTGTGTTACGGGTACTAGACATCTGATATACTTAATATAATAGACATACATATGTATATTTTTTATTAAACATATAAAACACCCAGACCAAGGAGAAAAGTGCTTGCAGAACGTACATACACTTGACCCCTCGGCGGGAATCGAAACCGCTTCTAAGCGCGATCTAAGCAGTTAGCAAAACGTGGCTATTACTATTACAAACAAACAACCCTCAATTTTATAATGGCATTTATAATAGATATTCCCTGTTTTCCATATAATTAAGATATTTGTAAAGTTTAGTTTCATTAGTGTGGTGTACAATAAAGTATTCTGTATTCTATTCTATTTTATTTCTATTGCCTGTAGTAAAGTGCAGAGCGTTCAATGCGCGACATTCAAGTTCATTCAGGGTTCTATTCTCGTCCGCGACACCGGCACCGGCGCGTGCAGCTGACAACTTGACACTCAATTCACTCAAAACAATAATCACTGCTCTTGTTCTGACAGCGGCTAAATTTGGCTCTAATTTAGTTATGAAAACAGTCCCAATTATCATAACCATTTAAGACACTTAAAGGGCGCTTTACGCAATTGCAATATATAGAAGACAACTTGTTTTATATATGACTCAAACGGGTTACAGTTTTCGATATTTCGACGCTGTTAAAAGCTAACCACCTTATGCGAAATAGTGAACTAAACTTATATAAGATAAAATGTCGTTACTATTTGTTTGACCTTTTCACTTACTTTGACTTTTGAGCATGTTAGCAAGAGACAATATTAATGCTACTTAGACAGCTTTGCTATCTATTTTGCATAAAGAAGGTAAGCTACTAGCTTCTTGCTCAGACAAAGATATCTGAATGGCAGATCCAATCGACAAATTATGTGGGAAGAGATAGGCCTGTTTTTCCTGTAAGTCTATTTACACTCTTTTTAACCCCCAACGCTAAAAGAGGGGTGTAATAAGTTTGGCGTGTCTGTCTGTAGTTTTTTGTATGATAGTTGAGTTTGGCGCGTGATTTCTTAGACATGATGAATCGGGGGATTTTGTAAATATATATTTTTGACCACAATTTCACCTGACGATAAATTCACACGATGTGTCTGATGGGTGCGCTATGGTTGCAGGTGAAGGAAGGCAGCCGCGCCGAGCAGGCCTGCATCAAGAAGGGCGACACGGTGAAGCGCATCAACGACCTGGACACCTCCAAGCTGACGCTGCAGGAGGCGCACGACATCATCGTGGAGTCCGGCATCCATCTCAAGATCTCTGTCACCTCGTCAGTATCTATCTCCTAATACTATAATAATATTATAAAGGGGAACGATCTGTTTGTAGTGAATATACTTCGAAACTACCGAACGGATCTGAAATTTACTTTCACCAATTGAAAGCCACGCTTTCCCCGAGAAAGATAGGCTATGTTTTATTTTCGAAAATAATAGGCGTCTTACTCCTAAGTGAGCGCAGTTTATACCAAGCTATCTGCGAGTTTCAAAAACGTCCCGACATAAGGCAGCCAATGGATGCGATTACAGTCAAAAAGTCCCGCATTTAAGACACTCCCGCGTCGCGTGCCGCTGTCTGCGATTGGTTAAACTCTTAATGTTCCTTTGTATAAAAGTATAGTAGCTCTCACTCCATTAATTTAAAGCACATGCCCCATTCATATGAATATTGTATAATTGGAAACAGGACGCACCTGGATGAAATTGGCACAAGACCGTAATGGGTGGCGAGAGCAAGAGGAGGCCTATACCCAGCAGTGGGTGAAGTCAGGCTGCGGATGATGATGATGATGGAAACAGTGTCGGGCTGACACGTTCGATCGCGTTGCTCGTTGGCATCGCGCGGCCGAGAGACTAATTACAACGAGCTTCTAATCGCGTCCTATTAATTACGCGCGAGTGTGCGCTTGTCGGGTTTAATGTGGATGTTTCATATGTAATGAGGTCAATTGATTTATCTGTGGTTATATTAATTAATTAAATACCTTTTCAAATGTGTTTAATTGGTTTGCTGCGCAAATTTGTCATTGTTCTGGCGGTTAAAGAAGCATAAGTTATTGATTTTAAAGTTACCTGATAATACAATACGTATAATTCGCAAAATAGAACCAGCTTTTTCAGCAAAAACAAGCAATTGTTAGTATAAAATATATTTTGGTAGTTTATAATATATTGTGTTACAACAATATTTGGTCTTAAAACCTCCTTTAACCTTTAAAAGATCATTTATAAACTGTTTTGAATAGAAACTAAAATAGCATACCAGTTTTAAGTACCACTTAAAACCTTTACCACCAGTAAAAAATTCCAGGTTCTTGTTTGTTTATGTGTGAGCTATTGTGTATGTCATGAGCGATTATCAAACATTAGCTGAACGAAATTTCGTATGGAAAATAATAAGAAAATTATTTAAATGTTATTACTAACTTTTATTCGTTGCATAAAAAGAAGGAGTTTTAAATAAGAGAGTCAACATATATTTAGAATATTTTTAAAGCTATAAATAAAAAGTGGTACATTTTTTTTTATAAGTACCTTTGTGTTTAAAAGCCACTATTAAAGTGGAACTGCCTTGATGTTGCTTGCTTTTGGAGGTTTTGTCTGTTCACGTCCGTAAGTGGTAACCCTCTGAATCCTGACACGTGACCTCCGGGTGGTGCTAAGAACAGTCTCCGGTGGGAGGCTTCGGCCGCGGCTTGTCACCACCCCCCGGGCTGGGCCAGTGCGTGAAGCGATTTTTTCGTGTTTCGTAATGTGGCCCGGAGAAGCCACCTTCTAGGTCTTCATGTCCCATCTTAGACCACATCGTCACTTTACATCAGGTGAGATTGTGGTCAAATGTAGTCTTAACAATGATAAAAAAAAAAAAAAAGATGTGTATTTAACCAATTTACATGTATTTTAATTTATTTCAGTCCCGACGACGAGGAGGACGCCTACTACACCTATGAGGATCCTCTCGTAAGTACTCGTACGGTTTATTTTAAAATTGCTGTTTTTATTAGTAATGTTTACTTGAAAGTGCAACAGACGAACGCCCATTTTGTTTATAAAAAGCTAGCATATATATGTATATATATTAATTAATGAAATACCTTTTCAAGTGTGTCTAGGCGGCTTTGCTTTTTTTTCAACAGGGCCATACTTACATGTAGTTTTCAAATACTCGCTTTTTTATTATGATTTTTTTCGCTGTTTTCTTTTATATTATGTTACTTCTAATACTTTCACAAATGTCAAGTAAAAAGGATTCATGATGATATGTTATGTAGTACCAACTTATATTGAAAATTATAACTATTACACATGTTAATTTTACGAGAACGTTCTTGACCAAATAACTTCAAAACGCCTTTCAATCACAATTATTCATACAAACATGTAAACAAGCATTACTTCATAAGTCAGTTTGTAGGACAAACAGCTCGCAGCCAAACCAACGTCAAAGTTAAATCAATTAACGACGGCCTGCCGAAACCCACCACTGTATTTGGTACCCTCGGCGGGCGGCATACGGTTCCAAATACCTTGTTACTGCTGTCTGAGAAATAAAGTTTTCATTATACAATTATCATAGTAAAAATAACACAGTAGGGAATTAAATATTCAACTTTTGTACCAATGGTTGACTACTAATACTGTATAATGGACAATGTGCAGGGCAGCATAGTGTTGAGTTTAGACTCATTCTACTTCTTTTGTCTTTTGTTTTAAATAAATAAATATGTAAATATTTCCAGTCTAATCACACAGCATCACCCCCAAACTAAGCAGAGCTTGTACTATGTCTGTATTATTTTTAGCTGTAATTTAATAATATATATATTTTTTATTTGTTCTGTCCTGTGAATTTTCATTCAATTTTCTTTTGTTTTTCCTGTGGTTATTGAACCTATATCTGTGTCTGTTTACGAGTACTGAATACATCTTTTCTATTCTATTCTATTCTAAATAAAAGGTAGTCACGTGTATCGTAGGTAAGCAAGTCAGGACGCGACCCGCAAACAGGCAGCTAGTTACAAATTCACAAACAAACAACAAACATACACCTTTGTTATTGAGTTACGCGTGTTTGCTGATCATGACCGCCAATATGTTTGTGGTTCAACACAGTCACGCGGTATATCCTGCTTCTGTGGGGTAGCATGCCAGTTATTCTCTATTCTACCGTAGAAACTGATAAAAAAGTTGATACTTAGAGAATAGTAGCTGCGTCTGCTCTTTCCAGCACGTACATTTTACGTATACCTTAATTTTCTTTTTATTCTACTGTATTCAAAATTTATGTAAGTAGATAATGTTTGTAACTATTTGAAATGACTGAACGAATTTGGCTGAAATTTGGTACATAGGCATACAATGTATAGTATAATAATAATAGCTTTTAGGCTGGTTAAACACACAGGCGATTAAGCCCCGATTTCACCATTGGCTTTATATATAATTTTATAGACATTTGTAAAATAATTTCACTTATTGTTTTACATTGTTAAGAATAAGAATAAGAATAATTTATTTGCATAAAACATGAGTGTATACATGGTATTAAGTTTAAAAAAAAAAGTGTTCTACATGTTTTGCCAATCCTGGCGTGCAAATTTGAGAGGGCACAATGCATTTGGTCACAAAGTAAAGTAAAGTAGTAGTAGTGCAAGTGGTAAGGTTTGGCATTTATAATTTTATTAAACAATGAGTTAATATATTTTATTATGATTATGTGATTATAATTAAATATTACAATTAAACACATCATATGCATAGGAAATGACATGTAAAAATTGTTATTAATAAATACCTACTATTATGATAAATTCGATTTGTAGCATTAAATGGTGAAATTGGGGCTTAATGCCTTCCTCGTTAAATATATAGTGTAAAACGATGTTAGGTAGAAATAGAGAAATATTTATGTTAACAATTATATTGTCGTTGCCTTTCTGATGTTAGCGCTGTGGCTACCTTCCTTAATAATAACAAGTTCCTCTTGAAATGGAGTGATTCCTTTTATAGCTGAAAATGTAATCGAGATGTTCGCGTGAAAGAGACGGATGTATATAAGCATCTTTATCGCTCAAGTAAGCGGTGGAGGCTGTCCTTAAATACCAATTGATATTAAAATAAATTTTTAAAAAATACCAATTTGTATTGTGGTCAATATTAAAATATTGACCACAATACAAATTGGTATTTTTCTAAAAGAATCTGTTGTAATAAAACATATTTTGTAGAGGGCCGTGTAACAAGAGAAATTAGATGACAGAATTTGTATTATATTCTCATATTACTATTTTGGTTACAATAAATTGAAGTCTCATAAATGGTCAAAATGTCAAATAGTCGAAGAAATATAAACACGTAATCATCATCATTGATGATTATGGTGATATGAGGTATATCAGATGTCTATAGTACCCGTAGCGCAAGCTCAAAGCTCTCCACGGGGTTGTGGTGTAAATCGTCCCGAAATAATTATTTATTATATTATAAACATGTAGAACATTTTTTTAAAACTTACTTCAATGGGTACACTCTTGTTTTATGCAAATATGTTATATAGGTACTCATGTTTTTATGGTTTCTGGTCTGGGTGTTTTCTATGTATCATTATGTACCTATGTATTTTCAAAAAAAATGTATCTATGTTCAGTCACCAGTACAAGCTTTGTTTAGTTAGGGGTTAGGTGATGCTGAGTAATAAAAAAAAATAATTCTTGCTGTACATGCTGGGCCATCACCTATTTCGGCTCACAACGTTTATGTGTCAAACAAATGAGTAGTGCTGATTTTTATGTTGTATTTAGTAGTTTGGTTTTAAATATACTTTATTTTTCTGTATTTGTGTCGTCGAAATAAATGTATTTCTTTCTTTCCTTCTTATCTGGGTGTTTAATATGTATAATAAAAAATATCTATAAGTTGACTATTATATTAAGTTTATCAGATATCTAGTACACGTAACGCAAGCTTAGAGCTTACCCCGGGGCTAGATGTTGTTGTGTAGATTGTCCGGTAACATTTATTTATTTTATTTTATTTATTGTAATAAATTGTCCGCCATCTTGGCAGCTGGAGGACGCGGCGCTGGCGGAGGAGCTGCGGCGCGCGCGGGAGGCGGAGCGGGTCCGCAGGGCCATCGAGCGCGCGGTCAGTCACTACACTATCGCTTCTTATTCATCTTCATCACCACCCTATTAACGTTCCCACTGCCGGGACACAGGGACTTCTCTCTTGGCGAGAGAGATAATGCCTCAATTCACCACGCTGGACAAGTCCGGGTTGGTAAATGTCACATGTCCTCTTACTAACTCTTTTTAACCCGATGTTTGCCTTCACCGTCAAAGCGCGTAATTAAAGCGCACATAAATGTCTCAAGAAGAAAAATCCAGAGATGCATTGCGGGGTTTTTAACCCACGACCTTCGGAATGAAAGTCGAGTGTGATGTGATAGTTAAGCCTTAGCTAAGTATAATTAGTAGTTTTTTGAGTGCCTTAACGGTGAGGCAAACATCGTGAGGAAACCGGCATGTTCTGAGAACTCTAAAGATCTTGAAGGACATGGTGTCATTCTCTTGGCCACCCGCACTTGGCCAGCGTGGTGAATTACAGCCTAATCTCTCTTGCCAGGAGACAAGTCCCTGCGTCCCAGCAGTGGGAACGCTTATAGGGTAATGATGAAGTAGGTATATAACGTTGACACGTCCTCAGAGCCGCGCGTGCAGCCTGCCGTGGCCGTGGGTGCGCCGCACCAACATCATCTACCGCGAGTCCAACTGCTTCCTGGTGCCCAGCAAGTACGAGGGGAAACACAAGTACGCCTCTATCAACTTACTAATACATACTTACACATAAATTATACATATATATTATTCTTATAAATAAATGCTATTATACGGTTAATGAATTCCTTATTGACAAATTTTAGTATTATATAACTGATCAAAATATATTTAAAGATGTATCTGCATATAATAATAATTAACTAATCAGGAAATATTTCACAGACAAATCACATTTGTGAGCAAATGCATTGTGCCCTCTCAAATTTGCACGCCAGGTTTGGCAAAACATGTAGAACACTTTTTTTTTAAACTTACTACCATGTATACACTCATGTTTTATGCAAATAAATTATTCTTATTCTTACTAATTAATGTTTGTTTGATAATTACACAGGCAAGGTTTGTATTAATGACTTGCACGAAATTAACTTGGATACGAGATTTTCTTTTCATTTCTAAAGATATTGTACAACCTTTTATAAGTTAGTCTAAATTTATTTGTTTGTAAAATCAGGATAATTGTCCAGGAGTCGGGTGTGGACACTACCACACAGTTGTAAAGCTTCGGTAGTGTCATCGTATCCTATTATTTATGTGCATAGTTAATATTTGACCTGAATAAATTATTTTATTATCTAAAATTAAAATTCTCGTGTGTTCGTAATCTAACTCCTCCGAAACTGTTCGACCGATTTTCGTCATCCGAAGCATGCATATCGGCCTGGGTGGAGAATCGGACAACATCTATTTTTCATCGCCCTTTAATGTTAAGGGTGGGTCCACGCCTAAATTTTTATTTTTTGGGTTTTTTTATTTTTAAGATAATTACACAGGCAAGGCATACAAAAATACATACAACCCTAAATATTCCACCCTTCTACGATCAACCCCTAACGAACTAGGCGATACCAAGTTCACCGGCTAGTTATTATTATATGGCGCTTTACTTCCCAGGGATCAGTTCCCGGAGCTGCCCCACATCAGGTACACGGACGACATCAGCGGGATCGACCGCGGCTCGCCCGTCGACTGGGCCAAGAAGAGCCGCGCGACCGACGACACCGAGAAGGGGGAGAACGTCTCCGGCCTGGCCCACGACAAGGAAACCGACAAGATCATCGACGAGATCATTGAGGACAAAACCCACACAAACAAAACTGTACAAAATAAAACGAATAAAGTCTCGGAAAAGAAATTAGAGCAAAAATCAAATAATGTCTTAGAGGAGATCTTGGAGGAGAAGGAAGCCGATAAGATCATAGACGAAATTCTCGAGGAGAGCGAAGATGTGAACAGGAACATACCGAGCGATGTCGAAGACGTCTCGCACAGCGATGCTGATGACGCGCACACGGAGATGAATGGCGAGGTGGTCGGCCCCGACAGTGAAGAAGATGGGGCGATGCATGCTGTTGAAGATGACAGTGAGGAAAATATAGAAACGGAAAAATTAGAAACAACAGATATTAATGTCGACGGTGGCGACAGTCAAAAAGAAATCGACGATAGTATAGAATTGACCGAGGAATCTAGTATTTTGGATAATAGTGTAGATAATTTAGATGTAGACGAGTCTTTAGAAGTTAATGACGAAGTTGAAGTCAACGCTCCGACTAGCGACTACGTTAATGATGATGATGCGAAAACCGAGGATGACAACGTCGTCGATGGCATAGTGGGGGACGCGGACTCGGACTCGACCAAAGAAAAGTAGTTTAGACATTCCAACGAAATACGAACTGAATATATAAATTTAATTTTTCCAATAAATAACTCAATTTCGAAAGCCGTGTTTTACTTTGAATCATCATTATCACCCTATTAACGTTCCCACTGCTGGGACACAGGGACTTCTCTCTTGACGAGAGAGATTAGGCCTTAATTCACCACGCTGGCCAAGTGCGGGTTGGTGAATGTCACATGTCCTTCAAACTGTTTAAAGTTCTCAGAACATGCCGGTTTCCTCACGATGTTTGCCTTCACCGTTAAAGCACGTGTTTAAAGCGCACATAAATTTCTCAAGAAAAATCCAGAGGTGCGTGGCGGGGTTTGAACTCACGACCTTCGGAATGAAAGTCGAGTGTCCTCCCACTTAGCCAACACGGCTTTTCGAGTGTCCTCCCACTTAGCCAACACGGCTTTTGAAACTTTTTTTGACTTTGAATATAAAGTGAGATAAAACTCGAAAGTAATTGAAGAATCATTTGCTTTAATAAAGTTTGGTTTGCTCCGTAGCAGTGTAAAGTACCTAAAGTTAGATGACTTTGGAAAGTCGATTATCTATTTGATTGGACTTAATACAAAACGCTTCTGCTTAAAGGCTAAATAATAAGATATAGTGAAATGAAATGAAATGAAATACATTTATTTTGGTACAAACAAATAACAGCACAGTAGACAGCAAACAAACAGACACAAGAAAAAAAACATAAAAAAACCACAAACAGAAAATTAGCTGCCAGGCTGTGCTGCCATGTACCAAAAAAGGAGCAGTCTCAGCTTAATGCCACTCCGCTCCCCGGGAGAGGGATCGAAGCAACGCTGGTTTTCAGACTGCTCCTGATTGGATGACATCACAGTCTGTAGATTATAATTAGATACAGTACAATATACACACTTTTCAAATAACATACAAAAATAAAATACAGAAAAAAAAACAGATCGATTACTATTTATAAAAAAAAAAGAGAAACGTAAAAGACGAGGAGAAAAACCAACCTTACATTTAAATAAATATCTGTATCTGTCATTGTGACAGTGACGTAAAACGATTAGTCTAAGATTTTTATTGCACAGATTGCACTGCACTTGACCTTGACCGACAACGCCACGTGTCGTCAAGCATGCGAGACACGTTTTTTCACTGATATCATCATACGTCATCAAAATTCAACAACTAAAATATTACAATACTGAATTTACAAGTGACAAACAAAAAGTTGTACTAAATCGTTTCTAAATCTTAATGTTGATGTAAAGCTTTATTCTCAAATCGTCTCGTTATGAGAGCCCTTGTGCCCATGAGATTAATCATCTGGAGTGAAAAAATGAAGCGGTATAATCAGAGCAAAAGTGTACATAGTAACTGACAAATATGAGAATGGAAAGGAAAGAAACCTGAGGTAAGAATAATTTACATTTACACATCATAATAAATACAGAAATATACTTGAGTCAACAACCCAAAACAATTTATTTAGATAAATAGGTTCATGAAGTAATGTACCTAGCATAATTAATACTATAAAAAAATAATTATAAATAATCGAATAAATTATTATCCTGTAAGTACATGTGTAATATTAATATGTGACAGAGGTGTGAATGTTACGATGTAAGAAAGTAATGTGTTGAGATGAAGAATGACGGATGAATATTTAAGTAAAACATTTTGTGCCAACCGCACATAATGTGGGAGAAGTGCAAGAGAATAGTATGTTGATGATAAAGTTAAACACTACTTAGTTTTTTGAAGTTTTAATAGCTCAGCTTTATAGTGACGTTTAAAAGTTGAAATTGTTTTCAGGTTCCTGACTGGCGGAGGTGTATCATTCCAGCAACGTGATGAGGCAAATCGAAAAGACCCACGAAATGTAATGGTTCTGTGCCGGGGAGTAATAAATATAAGCTGAGAGCTCTGTTACG
This sequence comes from Gymnoscelis rufifasciata, assembly GCA_929108375.1. NCBI lineage: Eukaryota > Metazoa > Arthropoda > Insecta > Lepidoptera > Geometridae > Gymnoscelis > Gymnoscelis rufifasciata. The sequence goes on from OV815311.1 coordinate 16,216,852, forward strand.
CTTTGGATACCTTGAGAAGTCACTGGCCCACCTAAGCTTGTCATATAGGTAAGTTGGCTTTTTATTTTGAATTAGTCCAAACATAAGTGTTGCCAGATGTAACTTCCTGCGTGCTTCCATCTTCATTATGTTAAAGGAATTAAGAAATGGGGTAACATGGGATCTAGGTGGGATGTTAAAACAAAAACGAGCACAGGCATTCTGAACTCTTTGTATAAGTTGTGACGTTCTTTTTAAGAGGCATGGACCATACACTGTGTCACAGTAATTTAGACGTGATAACACCAATGACTCACAAAGAGTTATTCTAAGATCTTGGCTAAGATATGGGCGCACTTTATACAAAATTTTAAGGCGATAGAAACATTGACGTACCATATCTGCAATGTGAGATTCAAAATGTAGGTGCTTGTCCATGATTAAGCCTAAATTTTTGGCTTCCTCAACACGTTCAACAGGTTCACCATTTACTCTAATGCACATATTGGTATCAGCAAGTTTGTGAAGCCTAGTCCCAATTAGCATGTATAGTAATTTTATATAGAAGGAAAGTGCCCTCACAAACTAGACAGTAGCCGCGTCTTATCGCGGCGTTGTCGTTCGCATGAGGCGTTTTGTCGCGAAGCTTTAAGGAAATTACATTTACAAATGTGTGCAGAAAAATGCATCCTCTCAAATATCGCAAAAAGGTCAACCTATAAAAAGTTTATCACTTTGATATATCATAAAAAAAAATTATTGAGGTCCGCAGCCTGTCGTGGGGTGTCATCTATAGTTATGTTAAATAAACTACAACTTTTGTCGTCGTTAAAGTCCATACCGCGCTTTACGCCTTTAAAACATTACGAATGTTCCTATGCTCTCGCGTTCAGTGATGCACAAAACTGCACTAGGTTTTATTAAAATACGTGAGTTGTATAGAATGAAGATAAACGAGTTTCAAATTCTACTTTTTAATCATATTTCGTCGCTGCGCGCTCCATACAACTTTAGCATAATGAGAACACAGATGTAGCTTCACTCTCAATTCTGTTAACTGCAGGAATTCACCGTTTTCTAGATTATACCGCGAACTGTACAAATATACCTTTAATAAATAAACAAAATATAAACATATAAACATTTCCAGACAATATAAACAACAACATCTAGCGCCGTGGATAGCTATAAATAAATATCATACCAAGAGGTGGTTAACATAAGATTTCTAGACACTTCAAAACATTTTTTTTCTAAATATAACCGCGAATAATCAGGAAAATCATTTTTCTTCACGTTACAACTCTGCAAATATTTATAAAGATAATAGACTTATCTACACTAACATTATAAGGAGGTAAAGTTTTTTAGATTGCTTGACCCGTTGAGAGGGTCAGTCTCTGGGTCTACTAAAAGGATTTATATGAAAAATTGGTACACAGATACTCTAAGGCCAACAATTACTTCCAACAGCATTTTAATATTGGGGCAAATTCATGAGTTATTAAAGCAAAATACTGTTGCAAATATCATTTCTTATAATTTAGGCAATAAACTGTACAAATAGTGACTAACGAGACGGAAAATTATAAATTAATTGAAAATAATCATCTGTTTAAGGCACGCGGGATGGCTCCTCGTTTAGATATTAATTAACGTCTGTTGTTCATAAAATACTTAATTAACAGGACAGAATCATTTTGCTCAAAGTAAAAGTTGAGCTATAATGGTGTCCTGTTTAAAATAAATCTCACATTTTATTATAATTAGTTCTTATTGTGGAGGTTATTTTTGTCCCGCGATCTATTTTTACGGGCGATGTTATTACCTACGATAAAAGTAATCATAATCGTAATAATATCGTTGTTTCGTGCGGTTACATAAAGCTGTTATAATGGCTTAATTCCCAGACAATGAGCCGCGTCGGGGTATCCCCACATTAACTTAGGATTAGCTTATTATAACGAACTTATGAACTGGCAAGAAAGGTTATTTCTTTGAAATTTTTAAATGAAATTATTAGTTCTAAATTTGCATAGAATGAATTAACATTCTTTTAAAATTTGTCCCCAGCAAACGTTGTTTTGCTAAATGAAAAATAGATGATGGCCGATTCTCAGACCTTCTCAATATGCTCACAAAATTCATGAGAATCGGTCAAGCCGTTTCGGAGGAGTATGGGAACGAAAACTGTGACACGAGAATTTTATATATAAGAAGATTATATAGCTTTACCAAACATAATTACTGTTTTGTGTTTCAGAGATAATGAAATTCTTATTAATAAAGATTTGGAATACGGTCCTTGCTGTACCTCCTGATAACTACAAGATATTAGTGAATAGATACTTCTAGACCTTTGAAACCCTCCCTCGGCCACTTAAAACAACACTAAACATCGTGAGATTGTGCTCAAACAAAGGTAGATATAATATATGTTTTCTCCCTCTCTCTTCAACCGTAATGTGTCCACTACTGACCAAACAGATATATATACATATTTAGCACAAAACTTGTAATATTAAAAAAAATATATAACTAGCTATCCGGCCCGGCTTTGCCCCTATTGTAGGTAATAGATTTTCTCGCGGTTAAAAGTATCATTTGTCCTTTAAACGGTTAAGTCCATGCCAAACTTATTTTAAATCTGGCTTTGCTCGCAATATTGGGTTTCCCGCAAAATGTGGTATTTTACGGTCGTAAAATATGTATTATTCTGAAATATCAACTATTATTAGTGAAGTTTCATAAAAATACATCCAGTAGTTTATGCAGGAAAGAGCAACAAACACACTCACATCCTCACAAACCTCGCGTTTATAATATTAGTAGGATGGGCCGCAGTGGAGCTGGAGGCCGCCCGCCCCGTGTTCACAACAATCAACATATTCCAGCGTTGTTTCCACGCTTACGGCACTTACATAAAAAATAAACATTTCCAGCAAAAATCACAGGAGTGTTGGATATCGGAGGTGGGACAATAAAAGCAATACCCTATAGGTTTTACGCGCAGTAAACTTTAGTGGCGCTTTTTATGACGCGTGTTACAGACAGACAGACATTGTATGTACATACAGGATATATTATGTCAGATCTCAGCTAAACGTAAGTGAAGAGCGAATAGAATAAAGGTCTTATGATTTAAAACTGGTAACATACCATGATCACGGAAACAAAACTGTGTTGTTTCCGTGATCATGGCGCTTGCAACAGCGTCAAAATATCGGAAAACTCAAAAACCGTCAAATCATGGTATGTTACCCGTTTTAAATCATAATATTGTTAAAAACCATGATAATTTTAAAAGTTAGAATATGAAGATGATGAAACAGACCTTCTGTTTCACCATCTTCGACTTAAATTAGACGATGAGTAACATAACATTAAGGTTATTTCGCCCAGTGTCATGTGACAAAGCGAGTTAGCTTTAGACATAACTAAACATTGCTTACTTTACTTGTAGGTATAATATGAAATAAGATATATTATTATTATCTATCGTTGTGCGTCGTGATCACCAGACCAAAGCTTGAGTCGTGTTTTAATTTGTTGCTGGAGCTAACAATAAAGTCATAATAACATAAAACAAGTGACAGTTAACAGAGCTCTTTACTATTTGACATTACTCACTAACCAGTAAACAGTTTTAGTGTAATAGCTTTGAAGACGAATAGAAGTATGACCACAGTCAACCGTCTTATCAATCTGGAATTGTCGTCGTGTTTGTGGTTGAAACCGCAGACGACGGCAATCGCCATCTTCTGCGACACCGCAGCCTGTCGCAATAAGAGAATACAGCTTTGTTTGACTTGATTGATTCATGGTACTCAATAGTCTACCATTATTTACGTTTTTATCAAGAATTCAAATTCTTTGGCACTGTAGTGATACACAAAATTTTATACTAGACTGTGTGGCGAGAAATATCTTATTCAACATTTGATTTTATATTATATCACAATAAATTAATATGTAAAATGAGTTCTGTCCGTCGCGCTTTAGCAGCAATTTATTTTATAGAAAGCGTAATAATAATTATTAATACTTTGCCTAAAAGTGTGTATATATACGCGACACTTTGCAGTACTCCAAATCAATCACATTTTATCGTGCGCTGAACTTTAAACTTATTTTTAAATGGTGGAAAGCACTTAAACCAGCTTCCATAAAAAAATGTTATCCCCATTATCTGTACCCAAAAATCAAACCTAATATGAGGCTACATTTTATTTTGTAGATTGTCCAGGAATACTTGTTTACCTAGGGAGTCCAGGTGTCAATGTAGGCGAAGAGCCCCTGTATGCCGGCGTCGTCGCGTGGGCGAGTCAACACCTACTATTTGCGAGATAATTCCTAAAATATTTGCGAAAATTCCCAGGTGTTTGTTTAAGAGCCCGGAAAGATGTTTTTCATTTTGTTACACTGAATTATTTTGTGAAAATGTTAATGGCAGGTTCCGAGAACTTGGAAGAGTTTGAGAGCCATCTTTTATTTACAATAATGCTGATAAATTATTGCTTTGTCACTAAAACCAAAGTCGTATACTATATTTCAGATCGATCGGTTGATAGGAAGAGGGTGTAATTTTAATTTCCAAATTTGACCAAGTAAGAATGAAAACAAATAAGTCAAGCTAAATAAACCCGTTTAGAAATAAACCTACATCTACATAAAAGGAATATAAATCAAAAATAAAAATCTAACGCTCTGTGAACGACACAGACATATTAATCACTTACAGTAGAATTAGAAGCCGAATCTTTCAACGCGAAAATCATTCGAGTTTGAAACTCAACAAACAAACAGTTTCAGGAATAAAATAAAAGTAAATTATCGAGTTTTCTGCTCGATTGCTCGACTAAGCCGTTGCTTTATTTATAAGTAACTGAGTAAATATTTTTCCGAGGATTTCCAATCGCTCTCCGTTCTCTGTGCCGTGTGTGGGCAGACGCCCGGGGCTCCGCAAAAAAGAATACAGCGCTATTTTGATTCAATTAACCCTGTTTTTTAGGAATCTTCCCTCGCGCTGTGTTTTTAGGACCAAAGAAAAAGTCCATGCGTACAAACCTTTGTAAATGAATAGGATGCCAGTACCCGTTAGCGTTTACGGGTAAAATATACAAGGTGGTTCGGATATGGTATAATATACAGCAGAGAGGGTGTGAATGGCACGCACCAGGCGAACATATTTTGTTCTACATCTTTTCGATTTGGAGGCTTTTTTTTCGGAAACTTTTTTTTTTCTTATTTTTTTAGCCTAATCTAATCTTTAGGTCATGGTTAGCCTCATATAAGTTTACTTATTTTTTTTTTAACCCCTGGACGAAATAAAAAAAATTAAAGATAAATTTGAACCACTGTTTATTTAGTGATTATTATTGTGATACTAAATGAGATAGGTTTCACTTTAATTGTCACCTCTCAAGGTATCCAATTAAAATAAAAAAATAATAAATAGCTTATGGCTATCATTCACGCAAAAATTGGATCTACAAATTTACACTTTAAAGATATTTTGTTCGACAAATGGCCTCCATATGGAAAAGTTGTAGAACAAAATATGTTTGCTAGTGCGTGCCATTCACACCCTTTCCGCAGTATATATCATAAAGGAAACACCTTGTATAACTCCACTAGGTGGCCCATTCCGGTTTTGCTCGCCCTTTTTCTTGAATCACTCTACCTATTGGTGCAAACCGCATAAAGATCCTGTCAGTAGTTTTTCAGTTTATCGCGAACATAGAAACAGGGAACATAGGGACAGACAGATGCGGCGCGGCGGGGGAGTTACGATAAGTAGAGATGTGAAATGACTTAATAACTCAATGGTAATTATTTACAACAGAATAAACATTCAACTTAAAACTAAGTAAAAACAGTAATCTATAACTAAGACTCCACTATCAGCCTGTCCGTCTGTCTACCAGTCCAGAAATATTTGAAACACTCTGGATAATTTAACGGAACAGTTAGCGACTAACGGCGGGTATATTTCACCGTCCGTAAACGGTGGCTAAATGGATTGGATTGGAAATAGTTCAGTAATTGGAAAGTTCTGAAGCTGACTCAGCGAGATGTCGCGCTGTGGTCGTTGAACTACCGAGAGCGGGCCACATCCGATGCCTTGCAATTTCAACTTTCACTCCAACTTGAGTTAATGTCCGCCCATTTTAAAAATTTACTTTACATTATTGAGCTTACAATTAATTATTACACAATTATGATTAATATAGAAAATAATCCTTTTAAGGTACTTTATTATATTATTATGCGGATTTCCTTATTTTGTGATGTTTAAGTGTATGAAACTAATAAATAAATATATCCGGACAATCTCATATTCTTAAATACTTGACCCCTTGGCTGTAATCAACTTGATATCTCTTGCTGCAAGCGGGCCTTCACTCAACAGGCCACTGAGACAGTCAAAATAAAAAAAAATAAGAAAATCAGGAATCAACCGAACCATTATGTTCATTTAATGTTTTATGGTTTAACATTAAACATTAAATGAACCGAGTCAAAGTTAAAAAATATGTTATTGTTGAAATATCAATTTACTTGACACCATGAAGCAGAAAAACAGTGAATTGGTTTTTTTTTTATGTTAGTTAAGCCTTTATTTGACCACAATCTCACCTGATGTAATGTGACGATGTGGTCTAAGATGGGGCATGAAGACCTAGAATGTAGATGGCTTCTCCGGGCCTCATCAAACACGAAACACGAAAAATTCACACACACACAGTGTATCACAGTAACTCTCGTCTTGGTCTCGTCGTTATTAAATAAAACACGTTTGTTAAAAGTGTATTTCCAACACTTCGTCTCAGTGTCCGCATGCGAGTATAGTTTTTATCTCTAAAGGCCTGTTTCACCATCTCCGAGCACTCGCTCAGTCACGTGCGACAAGCCGAGATAGCTCTAGACATAACTAACTATCGACACGAATTATTGAAATAATTAAAACTATACAATATAATACTAAAACGCTATATCATACACAACACCGGAACATAAACAGCAAAATAAACATGTACAGCAAAATAAAAAAAAACGAGTACGAACACAACAAGCGATCTCTTTCAGGCAACCTTAGGATGGAAAATACTATACTCAAAATTGAAAGGAGGAAAGGCTAACTCCTGTTTAGTTCATTGTATTAAGTTCAATTATTAAGGAATGATTACTATTATTTTATGTATTATTATTATGATTTATTAATTTTGGTTTCTGATATTTTTATTTATGATTTATTTAGTTGATAAATCTGTCAATTTTAATTTATTTTTATGATTTTTAATTTTTGTAACAACTTTTTAACATTCTTCCTCATTGCATTGGGATTTTCCTGTAATATATGGTAAAAAAATGTATTTTTTTTTAAACATCCTTGGTTTTCAAAAACAAAACACAAGGTTCCAATCATAATCACAAATAATAGTCATAATATAATATATGTAGTTACTATCATTTTAGGAGTATTGTGAGCTCGTATCAGTATGCCTCGCCCGGCCCTTGCCTGCCCCGTCCCCGCCAGTGGCCGCGCCTCTAATGACCGGCACTTGGCCGGCGCCGGCCATCGGACAGATGCTCACACTCACTGTCACAATACCTGCACAGAGACTTCACTCTCGACGAGAGGTATAAGATGTTAACATCATCTGTTTTAAAATTATACAGAAAACAATTGAGACGTATTCGTTACCTTCGCACGCGGGATAAATAATTTAACCTAAAAGTGAAAAACATTATCAACATTAAAAGCACCTCTATTTACATCCGCACTGATGGAACGTGGACTTCTCTCTGAATGAGACGTTTACATACTTGAAAATAATTAGTATAATTATTATTCGTATATTAAGGAATGATACACTGAGACCTGACGTTGCACTGAGCGGGCGCGGGCGCAGCAATATTTGAAACACGTACACGCGGGCCACGCGACGTCGCACTCATGAGCTTGTGGTTTACAAACCAACAGCTGAATACAAAACAAGTGTCTCTCATTCCATCCCACATAATGGCTAAACGACAAAAACCGCCTCTTCACAATGGAGCGTAAACAATTAACGGGGATTGTGCTACGTAATTGCTACGGCGTAGAGCTCGTAGCTCGTAGCGGTTCGCAACTCGTAGAGGTGCTACGACCTCGTTGAAATTGGAAACAAACACTTTGGAACGAGATGAGAATTATGTTTAAGGTTTCATTGTGGGATTGAATAGATAAATAAATATATAAAACTAGCTTTCCGCCCGCATAATGTAAGATTTTCCCGCGGTTTAAAGTAGTTTACGTCCTTTACCGGGTAAAAAGATATGTCCGTGCCAAATTTCATGCGAATCGGGTTTTGCTCGCAACAGTTGATTTTCCTGATACTGATATGTTAGCTATTTTATTGCGAAGTTTTATTGAAATCTATTTAGTAGTTTTTGGTGTGAGAGAGCAACAACCACACTTACCTACACATACATCCTCACGACTGTCGCGTTTATAATGTTAACTAGCAAGGAGCGGTGAAAGATATGAAACGATGTTAAGGAATTATAAGTTTTTAATAACGTGCTACTTTTTTTAAATTTTGCGGGTTCGATACCCAGTTGTGACTGCACTTTTGAATGCAGTTTTATTGTTATCAAAATCAATATAAAGTGTTCTTCCAGTAAAATGTTCTATCTTCAATATTTAAGGTACTTTCTCTCCACGTGTCAAGGCCGTGAGAAACCCTGTATATATATTTCTACAGTTCATCATCATCATCATCACCCTATTAACGTTCCCACTGCTGGGACACAGGGACTTCTCTCTTGTAGAGAGAGATTAGGCCTTAATTCACCACGCTGGCCAAGTGCGGGTTGGTGAATGTCACATGTCCTTCAAACTCTTTTAAAGTTCTCAGAACATGCCGGTTTCCTCACGATGTTTTGCCTTCACCGTTAAAGCACGTGTTTAAAGCGCACATAAATTTCTCAAGAAGAAAAATCCAGAGGTGCGTGGCGGGGTTTGAACCCACGACCTTCGGAATGAAAGTCGAGTGTCCTCCCACTTAGCCAACACGGCTGTACACACTGCTGTTTCTACAGTTGTCCATAGTGATTATCATTTTAGCCGTAGGACACCCAACAACAGGACATAGACTTAAATATTCATTCACCGGGAATCACCTGGGTGAATAAAGTCTACTTAATGCACCTGGGTGAAATAACTTAGGTGAATTATGTACACTGCCCCGGAAGTAGCACGCATCCACCATGAACCTCGCAAACTCTTCCACCCATCTGGTTGGTGGAAGTCACTTTATCCAGATAATTTGACTAACATAATTTCAATTTCAATATTATTTATAAATTATAACATATTATGTCAATACCAATTACGCATTTAACTCAATATAGAACTATAATTGATCAATTACTAATAATGTACCGAGGTGTTTGTAATGATGTTAATTAGCTTTGATGATCAAAGCGATATGTCAATAATTGGAGCCAACTTCCTGTGACGTCGTCAGAAAGCAATCTCCTGATTGACTTCATCTCACGTCACCGCAATCTCAGATTAAAAGCGCCTTTACACCGAAGCTACATTGATGTGTTTGACTTGTATCCATTACAGGGCTCTCTATAGTAGAGGCTCTAAGTAGGGGAGCCCAAGCGCGGATTTCAGATTAACTCAAGCGCGGTAGATTGAAAGAAAACAAAAAGAAATCTTTTAATACACTAGATTAATATACAGAGGCATACCTCGACCTCTGTGGCTCGGTGGTGTCCAAGGTCCGCCTGAGGCGCAGGAGGTTGCGGGTTCGATTTCCGCCGCGGGACCAGATTTGGTACGATCGACAATTTCTGGTTTCAGGTCTGGGTGTTTCCTATGTATCATAAGTAGGTATGTATTCACAAAAAAAAATATCTATGTGGTATTATCAAACCATAAAACTTGTAATTTTTTTTCTCCATCTATGGTTGTCTGGAAGAAATTGGTTTTAGCATTAGGACCGCCCATTACGCACTAGTTAGTTAGGTTTAGTTTCATTTCTTATTGTATTGTTTATCTGGTGTGTAATAAAGTATTTTCTATTCTATTCTATATCAGTCACCTAACACCCATAGTACAAGCTCTGCTTTAGTTTGGGGTCAGATAATGTTATGTGAACTATACTAATAATATAAAGCTGGAGAGATTGATTGTTAGTTTATTGCATTGTTTAGTTTATTGATTTGCATAATTATTTCACTGTTGGAGAGCCAATTTATCATAAAAGGCACGACAAAAGAACGACTTCAGTTTGTCGGATGAAAAAGGCTACATCAGCTACTATAGGCTAGTGCGGGAAAAGACGTCGTTTCCTCGGGAAACACGGGGAACGCCTCGCCGTGGCCTAAAAATCTAATCATATATATGGCTAAGCTTGCAAAAAAAAATGGTACAGATAAAAAAAACTTTTGAAGTGAAACTTCTTTAGAATCGTTGTGATTTGAAACCGGATGCAACGGAAAAAACGACAGGTAAGCCAATCTTAAACGCTAACAAGGTTAAGCAACGTTGCGCGACGCCAGTATTTAGATGGGTGACCGCCCGAACAAAATCTTTTTACACAGTATATTTTTTTTGTCTTTTTTTTTAAGACATCTCATTTTTTTGTCGATTTACTGAAGTTTCACTTCTATCGTGTGTGAATCGCACATTTATTTTTTTAGTAATCTGAATCTGGAGTCTAGAGTCTCACCTCCAGCAGTGGATGAGACAAAGCATAGCCTCCATTATTGATAGTCATGTGAAGATGATTTACCAAAACTGCAAGCTAGGCAATGTCGTCGCTATAAATCATTAATGTTATGAAGTGTGCGTGTAAAAGTGCTTTAAACGATAAAATATACCAAATTTAAAAGTTTGACTGTCCGTCGGATGTAAAATTAAAATGAATAATGGAGTAAGTCATTTAATTTAGATGTTAATCGCAGCGGTAAATGAGCTCTCTAGACGTAATTACGGCGGAGAAGTTGTTTTACATTTCAAACTTACTTTATATCTATTGTTATTACTTTTTTAGGGTTCCGTAAGCGAACAAGCTTTATTGCGCAACTTAGACAGTTTCATTCTCATTCCTGTCGAGAGTTATTTATTCAGTTCGTTTCTATCTTCGACAATAGGTTGGTGTATGTACCTAATGTTACCCCTTTTGTGTTTGTGTGTTATCTGTTAAAAAATATTATCTCTACTATATAAAATTTTACATTTCACAATGTTAGTTACTGTACTCCTCCGAACCGTCTAGTCACGAGCTTAGAGCTAACCACTGGACTAGATGTTGTTGTGTGGTATGTCCAGAAATATAATTCATAATTCTTTATTGCACACACAAAAATACACATATAAAATTTTATAACTGAGCCAAAATGTACAAAAGGTGAGTTTAACCCTAAAAGAGTTTTCTAACAGCGGACCTCGACATACAAGAGACGTGTTAAAAAGAGTATAATTTATATGATTTGTATTTATGCATCATCCTTTATTAGTTGCTTCAATCAGAAACCTACGACGGTCCTGAACTCTGGAAGCAGAACCACTCCGACCCGCGCACGTATCGGAACTTCAGAATAGAATCAGTAAGTAGTAAGTTGAACCCGAAACTTGGCTCTGGCACTGATTGTTCCTAGCGCAAATGATATCGACTCTAATTAACTACGAGCGAGACTTCCTGAACTCCGAGATTGACTCACGTAAGTGAATGTGGAATAGATTACTTTGCACGAAAGTATTTTAAGGTAAAAAACCGTGATGGCTGAGTGGGAGGATACTCAAATTTCATAATATAAAGATAATAATAATAATAATAACTTTGCGGAAATCCACGGGCGGTGCAGGTGTGTGCAGTTGCGGGCATTGCAGGTGTGTGCAGTTGTGGGCGTTGCAGGTGTGTGCAGTTGCGGGCGTTGCAGGTGTGTGCAGTTGCAGGCATTGCAGGTGTGTGCAGTTGCGGGCGTTGCAGGTGTGTGCAGTTGCGGGCATTGCAGGTGTGTGCAGTTGCGGGCGTTGCAGGTGTGTGCAGTTGTGGGCGTTGCAGGTGTGTGCAGTTGCGGGCATTGCAGGTGTGTGCAGTTGCGGGCATTGCAGGTGTGTGCAGTTGCGGGCGTTGCAGGTGTGTGCAGTTGCAGGCATTGCAGGTGTGTGCAGTTGCGGGCGTTGCAGGTGTGTGCAGTTGCGGGCATTGCAGGTGTGTGCAGTTGCGGGCGTTGCAGGTGTGTGCAGTGGGGCGGGTGGTGCAGTAGCGAGACATCGTGAGGAAGACATGATCTGAGAACTTTGGATAGTTTGAAGGATGACATTTAACAACCCGCACTTGGCCAGCGTGGTGAATTAAGGCCTTATCTCTCTTAAATAAAGCGCACATAAATGTCTCAAGAAGAAAAATCCAGAGGTGCGAGGCGGGGTTTGGACCCACGACCTTCGGAATGAAAGACGAGTGTCCTCCGCCAACACGGCTTTTTATTTATGCAGTATTTTTTTTTATAAATAAAAACTAAAAAATGTATCACCGCTGTGCCGGTCGGAGTGGGGGGGGGGGGGTTCTTTTTTTTTCGTTACGGAATTTCTGGATTCGGTCTCCACACTCAAGGCCCGCGATAGAAGCTGTGCAATAATAGCTTAAAAACCCGTCTATTTCATCTACTCTATTACGTCGTCCTGCGCTGCATTCGCCGATCCGTGGGCCTCATTCGAGAATTTTTTGAAGTTGTGTGCTGAGCATTATACATTGAATAAAGTTCCTATAATATTCTAGTATCGATAAATAAAACGTATAGTAATAAGTTTGGCTTATGACAGATGTCCCAAAATTTAACGTAGTACTCACAGAATGACGTAACAATGTAATATTTTAATGTAGATTTAATAACTCAATCTCAATTTATGTAATCACTTCTCAATTAATACAGCATGGATACAATTATTATATTGTCGTTATGAATCGGTTATGTAAAATGTTATTGCGTCCATTTAATGCTGTAAAATAAAACTTGATGTAACGCTGTAGATAAAGGTCGTTTGATGTAATTTGAGCGGGACATTAAAGGCTATCATTTTGTGAGTACTTCTAAGTTATTTCGTTCGTGGTCTTGTTAATTTTACATTAAGATGGTGACAATTTTGCTACGAAAATACAATAAGCAAAACTAAATATTTATAATATAAATAAGTTTGATAAGTATTAAGTACTACACCTTGAATTACGTGTTTTTTTTTTATTGATAAGCCCATTTTTTGACCACAATCTCACCTGATGTAAAGTGAAGATGTGGTCTAAGATGGAGCATGAAGGCCTAGAAGATGGCTTCTCCGGGCCACATTACGAAACACGAAAAAATCGCTGCACGCACTGGCCCAGCCCGGAGGGTGGTGACAAGCCGCGGCAGAAGCCTACCACCAGAGACTCATCTTAGCACCACCCGGAGGTCACGTGTAAGGATTCAGAGGGTACCACTTACGGACGTGAACAGACAAAACCTCCGGGTACAGTTCATTCGAATTGTTAAACCAAAAAAAAAATAAGTAAAAATATTTATAGTGTAAAAAGATGCACTTAGATAGGTCCCTAAAAATAAAGTTTTTTAGTTATATATAATGTATTTATCCTAAAAAATCTGGTCCACCGACGGGAATCATACCGCAACGAGCCCATTCAACACAAATTGTGTTATTCATCTTTTGGGGTCAATTAACAATTTGTGCTATTGCTATCTGTATGCTAAGATTAAAAGGGATTGCTGTAAATAATTATTTCGCATGTAAAAAATAACTTCATCAAACATCTATGGAGTTAATTAAAGAACACCATAATTTGTGAGAAGCAATTTATCTATCTATAAAAAGCCGTGTTGGCTAGGAGGTAGCATACTCGACTTTCATACCGAAGATCGTGGCTTCAACACCGCTGCGCACCTCTGGATGTTTCTTCTCGAATAATGTATGTGCGCTTTAAGCACGTGTTTAACGGCGAAGACAAACTTCCTAAGAAAACTGGCATGTTTTAAGAACTTTGAAGAGTTTTAAGAACATGTGACATTAATATCTCTCTTCTGGAGAGAAGTCCTTGTATCTTAGCAGTGGGAACGTAAAACGGGGTTTTATTTAAATATAATATACATATAATATGTCTATTAAAAATATAAACTAAAAGACGCTACAATCAATTTACATAGAAGAGCAGTATAAACATATTTAAATTTACGTTCTTTGATCTCAAAGAAAATAAACGCTGAAAATATACAGTGTTCTTCACAAAGAGAACTTTAGCTCGTGGAGACGAACCCAGGACAGGTTAGGTTAATTAGCTTCAGGTTGGAGCCTGATTTTTCATTTCATATTTTTATGATTATAAGTTTTTTAACCCTCAGAGTTGCACAGTGCCGATTGGCACACATGAGTAGATGATATATTTATAATAATTCGCAGATCAAGAGGATTAAGCGTTTTAGAATCGTAAGGGAACAATTAATAACATTTTTTTTGTAGTTTATCTATGCCCAGCGTTTGCAGTTCACTGGCAATTTTCATCAACACATGATGATCATTTCGCTAAATAATATACAAATTGAAGCAAATCTTAAGCGGACAAATATTATCATGAGGGAGGAATTAGGATTTTTTATTGATTTAGGCCGAAAGTCCGGGACGAGTACTACATAATTCCATTATTAATTTATGTCTTTCTTAATTATTTGTTACTTCACATTATTTTTCATAAAAACATATTTTTTACTTCATTAACCATAAAATACAGTAGGTGATACACAAACAACCATATGAATTAAAGTGGTGATTGTTACTTTTAAAATTTTGCTTGTTTTTTTAAACCCACCAAATCCAAATTTCATTCCAACTTCATAAAAACAAGACCAAGTACTCCACTCCGCCCTAAGCCCTTCAGCTCTCAGAAACAATTGATGAAACCCTATTAAATTAAATGAAAACGGGTCCACTCCAGCAGCCTGCTTTCAAAGTGAAAAGAATAATCAAAATCGGATCACAGAGATAAAATAACCTGAGAAAATAAATGTAAATGAATACTTCCGCCTTTTCAGGAGTTAACGAATGCACGGGACTTTCAAATGGACTGTTTCTTTTGTCTTGTATTCTTTATTCTAAAAAATCCCATTTTTTATTAAATAGCTTTTGATGTCAAAGTCTTTAAGAGGTTTCCATGGTAATAAACTGATTTTATCAAACTTTCATTAAGTTTGTGAACCAAACGCTCCGTTAGTAACGCCACAATGGGCGTTGTTTCAGTCACCCGGAAAGGACAGTGATTTTAATAAACCAATAAGCTAAAAAGCTTATTGGTTTACTTTGGATGGGTTGTATATATTTTTGGTAATTTAACAACTAGTAGAAACGTTTAAAATCTCAGCCCTCATACAGTCCATTTTAAACAGCATCTTCATTTTGAATAATGTATTATGATTTATATTCTGACAAATGTGGGCTTTTCTATACAAAAAATAAATCCTTTAATCCCCAAAGTAAAACATAAAATAAAATATTGAAAATCGAAATAAATTGAATGGTTGAATAGTCATTTTGTGAGTTGGCATCCGCACTGCTATGCCAGAGGGGTCGTTCGTCCGAATGAATTCATAACATTCCTCGCACAGCCCATAAAACAAAATTAATTCCACCTTTAGATAGGCCTTCAATTAATTTCGAAATGAATTATACACGTGACGCACAAACCGTTTGTCTGTTACATTGTGACTACGTAAGGTCAGTTCAGTTCAGTTCAGTTTCTTGTAATTGGACTTTGCGCTTGAAGCGACAATTTGCCAGTGTCGAGTTAAATCTTAATATATATAAATCTCGTGTCACAATGTTTGTCCTCGATGGACTCCTAAACCACTTAACCGATTATAATAAAATTCGCACACCATGTGCAGTTCGATCCAACTTGAGAGATAGGATGGTTTTACGGCGAGAAAAATTCGAATAATTTCCGGGAAAAATTTATACCCGTGCGACGCCGGGGCGGGCCGCTAGTATAATTATAAAGTGAAAAAGATGTAACTTAGTTGAATGCCATTTTCCCGTATATCTAGGTAAGGTCTAATTGAATGATTTATATATCAGTGTCAGTGGTCAGTGTATGTTACTCTACGAATTATTTATAGAAAATAGACCTTTTCGTTTAGGATCCGCCATAGAACGGCCTTCACCGAGATGCTTATTTGAAAAACTTATTTTATAGTCAATTTAATATGTTAATAATTAATGTTTAATTTTCTCAGGAGAGAGAAAGCCTGTAAAATCATAACCACTTGGTAATTTTAACCCCCGATCAAAAAAGAGGGGTGTTATAAGTTTGACGTGTCAGTCTTAAAAAAAAAAGAAAAAAAAACATAAAAGATTTATGTTGCCGAAAACGCCGAAAACGGCATTTAGTTTATAAAATTTCTCCATAAAATATGGGTTCTAAGTAACCAAAAGCAATATAGAAATACATAAACAATGTCACGGTTTTCAGCTAGTCTTAAATTAATTCCTTCGCTTCTTCAGGCTAATAGACCCAGGGGAAATTATGGATTAATAATGAACTCTGTGCGTGTCGTAATAAAGGCGAGAATGGGTCACTGTGGGCTGTGAAGGAGGCTGCTTTATTGAATTTGTGGACGTGAAGAGCGCTTGAAGCCTCGCTGTTATGTTCAAACCTATATTTGGACTAAAAATAATGTGTTCAGCTTTTTGGGAGTCACTTCAATTAAACTTTCAGTTGTCAGTCGAAGCTAAACATAATTTTCGCTTATATATATTTTTCGATTAGGAAAAAAGTAGGTTCTTAATTATATCATCAAAATCATTATTTAAGCCATAAATGTCCACAGCTAAACATAGGCCTCCATCAGAGATTTCTAGTAATTTCGGCTGGCCTGCAACCGCCGTGTTCAACTATCTTATTGGTGGACGTCCTACGCCGTGCTTGCCAATCCATGGTATCTGTGGGGTTCACATGTATTTATTTATTTATTATTACATATTTATTATATTACCTACGTATTTATTTAATTATTAAAATTTCATCATAATAATATTCACGCCTTGTCTTCACACTTACTTACTTTCATATATCTACTTTTCTCATTTACTTTCAGTTCATACTTATGTTCATACTTCTATACATCTAATCTTAACTCTAACTTACCGTTCATACACTCACACTATGTTCTTACTTTCGCCTCTTAGATAGTTTATTCTTCTACCCTCAACTTCACTTATTTAATTCTCAACGGAATTCGAAAACAAAGGACAGTCGTATGGAACCTTCCTACCGCGCACTACTTACTTTCGCTGTTATTACCGTTAACAATAGATTTTGCAAATCTGTTGGTGTTAAACTATCTTCTCGCTCTGTGTAACGTTTATCTTCTGTCCGTGTTTATTGTTTACCGTAACTTTCATTGTGCTGTGCCTTCCGCTCCTTCTTATAAAACTGTAGTGTTTAAATACAGTGTGTTAAACCTAACCTGTCGGACTTATTTTCACCTGAACCTACCACAGCTACAGGTACGAACTTATTACCTACCTATCAACTACAGTATCCTTTCTAGAACTTTTCGGCCTAACGTCCATCTGTTCTACGTGCTATACCTTAATTTTATACCCGTGTACTTTTTATCCAGGAACGTGTTTTGACAATAAATTATTAAATGAAAACTGTTATCAGTAAGTTGCCTTCATTTATATGTGATAATATGATCGATTTGAGAAGCACTCGATTTGTCATTAATAATAAATAATTTAGGAGGCTTTTGCCCATCATTGGAAAAATATAGGCTAGCAGATAAGATTACATAGCTGAAGTGAGTTTCTGTGGTGGTCAAATATTACTTATGTTTGAATAGTTAGAACACTGTATCTCCACTACGAGTAACACGAGTATACAGAAGACGTCTAATAGTTTGTCTGTCCGTAAGTAATTGGAGTTGTAATTGCAAAGCGTCGCGCCTTTTATTCTCAGTAGTAAATCTATTTAACGGCCCCGGGCCCGTTCGGGGAAAGTCACCGCGGGATGGGATTCCATAAAATAAACTTGAAGAAAGTTTTACGCACGAGTGTCGTTTATTTATATATTGCTTTTTATTTGAGGGTTTGCCGCCTGCCGCGCCTCGCACGATCATCTCGAGACGCCTCATTTGAAAGCACCGTTACACGTGAGTTTTAAATTATTTAAAATAAATTGGAATTTGTTTGCTACTTTAAATATATGTAGTAATATGTATCCCGTTCTGATTTATTCGCAGGTCAATTTCTTCTCAAATCCTTAGATATTTATAGCCAAATTTAGACATTTAAGAACTGATGTGAAGACGTTTGCAAGTATAGAGAGTTATTCTGATTGGCAGACCGAAAGATATAATTAAAGTCAAAGTCAAAACGTTTATTTCCTTTGACGCATAAGCATACATGGACAGGTCAACTTAAAGCTAATTTAAATAAAAAACTAAGAATAATCAAGGAAATAACATAGTCTTGACAGTTCGCTTCAATTTTTTACACTGAGTTGAGAAGCGAATAGAACAACCCAGCTTTCATCTCTTATGTTGATATAATAACAATATTGGTGTACAACATGGTTACAATTAATTATACATTTAACATTAACAAAATGCTAGTCAAACATGCACATAACAGAAAAAAAATCAAAATTCAGCTATTTTGTCCATCCTAGTGGAACGGAGCTACATCCGTCCAAGCATTATCATCTTTGATATAGTCTTCTATAGAATAAAAGGCTTTTTTCAGAAGACATTTTTTAATTAAAAGCTTAAATTTCTGAATGGGTAGGTCAGTTATAAACTGCGGAAGCTTATTATAAAAACGGACACAATTTCCCATAAAAGATTTCCCAACCTTACGTAATCTAAATGTAGGGATTTGTAGTTTATTCTTATTTCTAGTATTAATATTGTGAAAATCACTCTTTTTTAGAAAATCTTGCTTGGTTTTGTATGTGTACAACAAGTTCTCATAAATATATTGTGAAGCAACAGTCATAATATTTATTTCCTTAAATTTATCACGTAAGGAATCGCGTGGTTTCATTTTATAGATTGAACGCACAGCTCTTTTCTGAAGAATAAAAATAGTTTGAATATCAGCTGCCGTTCCCCAAAGCAAGATACCGTATGACATGACACTATGGAAGTAACTAAAATAAACAAGTCTCAGTCAGTTTAATTATATATATCGCATAGTCCGTACTGCATAAGCTGCTGAACTAAGTCTACTTGCAAGAGCATTAATTTGAGGTTTCCATTGAAGTTTTGAATCAATATGTAGCCCTAGAAACACTGTTGAGTCAACAAGATCAAGCGTTTCATTATCTAATATTATTTTTATAGGACGTTCTCTGACTGTTGGTAGTTTAAAATTAATACATTTCGTTTTTTTCGCGTTCAGTAACAAATTATTAGCAGTAAACCAATTAAGTACGCTAGACAAAGAATTATTTACGTCGTCAAAGTTATCTTTATCTCTATCTACCTTAAAAATAAGAGAGGTGTCATCCGCAAATAAAACTATGTCACATAGGTCCTTGGCATAAAAAGGAAGATCATTTACATAAACTAAAAATAAGAAAGGTCCTAGAATCGATCCTTGCGGCACGCCTAGTTCTATTTTAGAGCCCGTGGATCTTTCAGTTCCAACTTGTACTATTTGGATTCTATTTGCCAGATATGACTTAAGAAGGTCTAAAGCTTTACTGCAAATACCGTAATGTTTTAATTTATTTAATAACGTAACATGACTTACACAGTCAAAAGCCTTCGAGAGATCACAAAATACACCAATAGCATTTTGTGATTTATCCAAGGCCCCTAAGACGTGTTTTAGTAGTGCAGCACCTGCATCATTAGTGGATCTACCTTTGGGGAAGCCAAACTGGTTATTATGTAATAATTTGTTAAAATTAAAGTGTTCAGTGAGTTGATTTAAAATAATTTTTTCAAATATTTTACTCATGACAGGAAGCACTGATATAGGCCTATAATTGGCAGGGTCATTATGACTGCCAGATTTAAAAAGAGGGACAAGCTTACCATGTTTCATGAGATCTGGAAATATACCCATCTCAATACACTTATTAAAAATATGAGCTAGATATGGTGCAATGTCGTAAATGATGTTACCTAGAATTTTTGTTGATATGTTCCAAAGGTCCTCGGTATTTTTTATGTTAAGGGACTTGTATGTTTTCACAATATCGTCAGTGTCAACGTAACTGAAATCGAAACTCGGTACACATTTATCAACAGATAATTCTAATAAATCTACAGCCTTTTCGGCGGAGGAGTTTAATGATTGGGTTACAGTCTTAGAAACGTTACAAAAAAACTTATCGAAGGCATTCGCTACCTCTTTATTTTTAGTTAAAACGGTGTCATTTATTTTTAATATAATATCTTTCTTTTGTGGCTTTGACCTTCCAGTCTCATTATTTATAATATTCCAAGTAGCTTTAGGTTTATTAGTAGAACTTGTTATTTTGTTTCTAAGAAAGAGAGATTTAGCGGTATTGCATACTTGTTTAAACAGCTTCGAATATTTTTTTACGTATGAAAGAAAAGAGTCGTTATGTAACATTGATTCCCTGTCAGAATAGAGTTCGTATAGTTTATTCCTGCTTTTAAAAATTCCTGGCGTAGCCCAGTCAGTGAAACTAACTTTTTCTCTAACCTTACAAAATTTAATCTTAAATATATCCTCGTGTGCCCTTGCAATAATTTCGGATAGCGAAGTAAAAAGATCATTAGGGTCATCAATATAAGGTAATGAGACAAGATTATATGCTATTTTACTTTGGAAAATTGAGATGCGCTCCTTTGTAATAGGCCTGTAACTAAATTCCACTAACTTATTATTAGAATTGGTATAAGGGAACTTAACACTTTGTCCATAATGGTCTGAATTCAAATGTTGTATTACTGATTTACAGATAGGAGATTGATTACTGAAAATATTGTCTATACAAGTGGCGGTAGTTGCAGTTACTCTAGTTGGTTCATTAAAAATGTTATGCATACTAAAACATTTGAATAAATTAAGTAGTCTATCAGCTAGAGGATTTTGTAAGATATCTATATTGAAATCACCACAGACAATCAGAGACTTGTTGCAGGTGAACATTTTAAGAAGTACTTCTTCCATAGTAGATTCAAAAATATCCTGGTTGACATTCGGAGGACGATAAACACATAAGATTAAATGCTGCTCCAGTTCCACACAAGACAGTTCAATGTTTCTCTCAATACTTAACTTAACTATGTCTTTACGCTCTTTATATTTAAGATTGTTTTTGACAAATATTAATGATCCACCGCGGATAGCGGTGCTCCTTTTATAACAACTAGCACAACAATAATTACTATAAAAAGGTAGCAGCTGATTATTTTGAATCCAGTGTTCTGTTATGCACATTATATCAACACTCAAAAAATTTAAAAATAATTCTAGTTCTAAAACTTTGCTGGTTAAGCCTTGTATATTTTGATGTACTATATGTAATTCTAATTGCTTTACCATTGTCGAAGAAGTCAGTTTAAATTAATATTATCTGACATTGTAATAACTTTGCCCTCATTAGTAAAATTACTAACTACTCGTACAGGCTCGTCCGGTAACTTCGTTATACTTTCTATAACTGGATCAAAAATATTATATGCTAACAATTTAGCAAGAGTTAATTTACATTTTTTACTAAGGTACAACGTATCTTTAGTCATAACGCAATTACTAATAAAATTATTAGTTTCGAAAAATAAAACGTCACAATGACGACATGTCAGATTATACATAAGTAAATTTATGTTATATATAAGTCGATTTTGCTTTTCACTCAATGACTTTGAGTACGGAAGAGAACAAAGAATCAATTTGCCAAGGCCACACTGTATCTTATTTAGCAAAATTTCAACTAATTTAATTATTTCAGACCGTTTTATGTTTACATTACTTAATTGAACTATAAGGCTTGTATTACTGTCCAAACTAGAGTCACCATTAATAAGGCTTGTCATTGTACTAATACTACAATCAGTAAAACAATTATTTGTGACAGATTGCATTAGGAGGTCATTCAACAGCAACCCCATTCCAGAGCCATCTGAATATATCACAGTTTTCCGGGTCTTACAGCTGGAGTTTAGCCTAACCGGGGACTGTATTTTTTTTTGTGCAGGTTGCATCTGTAAAGATCCCTCATTGCTTAGAAAACTGAAGCTTTCATCGGCAATTGGTGGGTCTGTTTGGGTGCTATTGCACTGTACTTGTACATAACTACTATCATTACTTATAATATTAACATAATTATGAATTTTTTTATAGTGAGCCTCGGCTTCCTTTTGAACCGTTTTATATTTACATGTAATATCATGAAGTGATCTTTCTAAACTAACTATCTTCTCTGCCATGTAATCTAACTCTGTGGAGTTTCTTCCTATTAAAATATTGATTGCAAACATTACAATCATTAAACTGCTGAATTTTATTTTAATTACTTTTAATAATGTTATTGCAAACTCATTTTAAATTAGAATAATTAAATAAACAGTTTTTTTTTAAACCAAATTAATAAAAACCGGATAAGCACAGAGCTTAGTGGCTATTTTCACCTAATTTGTATTAATAGTAATTTAAGTAAGAAACCCTTATTCAAAGAAATTAGACACTCTTTTGTTCTACGTCCCGTCTTAAGAGAGACATTAATTACGAACCGTTTTTGAAAACGGTCTGTCGTTCTGTGTGAGGGCTCCAGTCTAATCGACATTTAAACGCAAAGTAATGAGAGTGTGCGTCGGCGCGCCGTGCGCTGGCCCGTGTACACGGAGGTGCATATTACTCGCACACAGTGTCACATTTTACGGGGTAAAAGTATCCTATGTCCTTTCCCAAGCTCTAGAGAATCGGTGTACTTAGTTTAATTTAAATCACGATCACGTTCAAACCGCACGGAGCAGCGCGGCGACGCTCGTACTGTGTGCCACACTGACCACTACGGCAAGGGAACCAGTCTACGCATACAAGCCCAGATAAAAACAACATATTTTTCTGACTTTCTAACGTCGTGTTTTGTTATCACTTTTTAATTGACTTGAACAAAAAAAGGAGATTAAATTTATTGTATGTTTTTTTTGTTATTATCTCGACACAGTCGAACGGGAGACGGCACGCGGCGGCGCCGAGAATAAGATCATTTATTTCCATTGTTTGGTTTTACAAATTTAAAAAAAATCAAAAATAAAATACAAAATTTTAAAAAAATAAACGTAGGTGCTCAAAGATAAATATTAAATAAATTTATCATATGTGATCGCTTCGCTTTTTTTTACACTAAAGAACGATTACGACTATTATGAATTCTTTCAGCGTTAGATAGCCTATTTACCGCGGTACGCAGGCCATGTGCTACTGAATACCGCGGGAAGATACGACGTTCTTGCGGGAAAATAAAAAAACACTAGCGATGACGTGGAGTGTAAGGCTATCTCTCTCTCTCTGTAGTCGGCCCCTCATGTCTGAGGATCGTGGCCAGCATCGGAGTTACATCGGGAGCGGATAATTTGTCTCCATCGGGTTCTGTCCATCGCATCTCTGACAGTGTCGCAAAATTTGGACGACGATGGAACCTTCATTTTATCTGCCCATCGAGTTGGTGAACGTCCTCGGGATCGTTTTCCTTCGGTGTTACTGTGGGTAGTTTTATTATAATTAATGTATATGCAGGTAGATGAATAAACCAGTTCATTGCTACCACACAAGTGTCTCATTATGCTCCCGTATAAAATAATACTTTAACATGGCGCAGCCGGGTAAAAATTACCGAAAATATATAAAATGTTGAGCTGAAGTGATAAAGGTGCAGCACACATGAAGACAAATACCTATGTACAAGAAATTTGAAGAAATTAAGTAAAGTGTTACGCGTCACAATGGAGTCCTTGTTGAAGCCGCCGCAGCCATTTTTGTTCGAGAATAATTCAGCCAATGTAACTTCTGGAAATTTGAGTAAGAAATGGGAGACATGGAAAAAATCATTTATAATATATTACGAGGCGTGTGAACTATCTAAAAAAGAAGAGAAAGTGCAGTTGAATATATTATTACATATAATTGGTGATCGATGCAGAGAAGTCTATGATCAATTCAAGAACAAAGAAGAAATAAAGTCAGTTGATGCATTGATAAAATGTTTTGATTTGGTATTTTTGCCTAAGAAAAATTTAACAATTGAACGTCATATATTTTTTACACGCGATCAAGGTGAATTGGAGTCATTGGAACAATATGTATTTGAATTGAACAAAATGGCGAATAAATGTGAGTTTGGAGATTTATGCAGTGACTTGGTACGAGATCGTCTGATTTGTGGAATACGAGACAGCAGCTTGCGTGAAAGATTATTGCGGGAAGTTAATTTAAAGTTAGCTAAGGCAGTGGATATTTGCCGATTAGCGGAATTGTCACGCGCGCAAGCAGGAAAAATAAAAACAGAAATTTCGGATTGTGATGTTCACCGAGTGGACGCTTTGAACGGAGAAATCGATCCTCAAGCTAAAGAGGTACATTGGGTTCGAAAGAATGGGAGAGGTGGATCTCAGTTGCAGTCTCGGCGTGGATCAGCGCGGGACAGTAGGAGTAACGGATCTGGAGTGAAAGATAGTTCCATTGCGTCGCGTTCCGTTCAGCAAAGAAATGTTACTTACACTCAAAAAGGTCGATCTCAAGATGGTGTTTGTCAGAAGTGCGGTGTTAGGCATAATAGATACAGATGCCCAGCGTTTGGTGTGGAGTGTTATAAGTGCCATAAAATGAACCATTTCGCGAGGATGTGCAAAGCGGTTTATGCGGTACAGGAGGATTGTCATGGGGAGGCCATTGATCAGGTAATAAATGTTAATTATTCAGATAAATGGTTTGCTCAATTAACGATAAATAATTTTGCCCTAAAATTTAAACTGGATACAGGGGCTGATGTGAATATTATTCCGAAAAAGTTTTTGAATTTATTATGTGTTTCCGAGTCCGATTTATCAAAAACTTCTATAAAATTACATGGTTATTCAGGAAGTACAATTAGGGTGATAGGAAAATGTTACATGAAAGTTAAATATAAATTAAACTGCTATTTTTTGAAATTTATTATTGCGGATGTTGATTCTGTTCCTATTTTAGGAAAACATGCATGTGAAGAACTAATGGTAATAAAACGCGTTATGTCTATTAGTAATAATAACGACAATTTTTTGAAGGAGTATAAAGATGTTTTTGAGGGTGTGGGTTGCTTGCCAGGGGAGTATAAAATACAGTTGAAAGAGAACAGCCAACCTGTGATACATCCACCTAGAAAATTGCCTATTGCTCTTAGAGACCAAGTAAAAAATAAATTAATTGAAATGCAATCACAAGGTATCATATCAAAGGTAGAAGGACCTACAGATTGGGTAAATAGCATGACTGTAGTGAAAAAACCTAATGGCGATATTAGAATCTGTTTGGATCCACGTGATTTAAATAATGCAATAAAAAGAGAGCATTTTAAATTACCTACTTTTGAGGAAGTAACAAGTCAGTTATCAGGGGCAGCAGTCTTTAGTACATTAGATGCAAAACATTCATTTTGGCAAGTGAAATTAACAGATACTGATTTATGTACATTTAATACTATTTTTGGCAGGTATAAATTTTTGAGAATGCCTTTTGGAATTTCATCAGCTTCTGAGGTATTTCATAAAAAATTATACGAACACTTAGATGATTTGGAGGGGGTGATTCAGTTTATTGATGATATCTTGATTTTTGGCCCTAATAAAGAAGTGCATGATCAAAGGTTAAGGAAAGTTTTACAGAGGTGTAGGGAAATTAATATTAAATTAAACAAACAAAAATGTAAATTTGGTTTATTGGAGATTACATATTTGGGGCATAAGATATCAAAAAACGGAATTTTACCTGATGAATCACATGTAATGGCAATAAAAAACATGCCGGTTCCATTAAATGTTAAAGATGTGGAGAGATTTTTAGGGTTAGTTACTTATGTTAGCAGTTTCATTCCTAATTTGTCAGAAAAAACCGCGCTTATCCGGGAACTATTGAAAAAAGAAGTAGAATGGCACTGGGATGACAGGCATCAGAAATGTTTTGAGAATATTAAAAATATATTATCTAGTCCTCCAGTTTTACAATATTATTCTTTAGATAAACCGATAACTATATCTGTAGATGCGAGTAAGAACGGACTTGGAGCTTGTTTATTACAAAACAATTTGCCAGTATCATACGCATCAAAGTCACTTACAAAAACCGAGCAGGCATATGCACAAATAGAGAAAGAACTGTATGCCTGTGTGTTTGCGTGTGAAAGATTTTATATGTATATATATGGTCGGTCCGATATAACAATAGAAACAGATCATAAGCCTTTAGTCAGCATTATTAAAAAACCTTTAGCGAGCGCGCCTCCACGTTTACAAAGAATGTTAATGAGATTACAGCCTTACACATTCAAACTTGTTTACAAGCCAGGAAAATATTTATTTATTGCTGATACATTGTCGCGGGCTGTGGCTCCAAATAGTTTAAATCAGTGCCGTGAGAATGAGTCACGGCCACGAGATTACCTACACTTCAAAGCGCAGGTGTGTGCGTTATCAGCTGCTAATGAGCTAACAGATTCACATCTTATAAAGATACAAAAATGCACTAAAGAGGATAATGAAATGCAGTTGTTGACAAAAATTATTAAATCGGGCTGGCCTGTCCATAAAAATAACCTAGATCATATTTTATGCCCTTATTGGGGTTACAGAGATGAATTAACTGTAGAATTTGGTATTGTTTGGAAAGGTTCTAGAATTGTTATTCCGAAATCCTTACGACTAGAAATGTTAGGAGTCATTCACACGGGGCATATGGGTTTAGAAAAGTGTAGATTGAGAGCCCGTGAAAGTATATTTTGGCCAAATATGAATACACAATTAAATGATTATATAAGTAATTGTCAGATATGTTTATCGCATAGAAAACAGAACTCAAAAGAGCCACTAATAAGTCACGAAATACCGGAATTGCCGTGGAATAAAGTTGGCACAGATTTATTTCATTTTGGTGATAAGGTTTATATATTAGTTGTTGATTATTTTAGTAAGTTTATAGAGATTGATGAGGTACGCTCGCAGCATTCTGAAGAAATTATAGAAAAACTTAAACGTATATTTGCTAGGCACGGCATTCCACAGACAGTCATGAGTGATAATGGTCCAGAATTTTCATCAAATGAATTTAGAAATTTTGCGTTACAGTGGAATTTTAAGCATAAAACTTCTTCACCTGGTTATGCCCAGTCAAACGGACAGGTTGAACGGTCGATACAAACAATAAAGAACTTACTGAGAAAGTCTGTAAACAATAACTCATCATTTTTTTTGGGTTACTTGGAATATTTAAACACACCAATAAGTACAGATATACCTTCTCCGGCCGAGCTATTATATAGTAGAAAATTAAGGAGTATATTACCAAGGGCACCAATGTTTTTAAGACCAAGAATTCACTCTGATGTATTATGCAAGTTGAAAGACCGACAATTGTCTCAAAAGTTACACTATGATAAACAGTCTCGTGAATTAAAACAGCTGACGTTAGGCCAAAAGGTGAAGGTGAGAAATAATAACAAATGGGAACCTGGAGTAATCAATGCAAAAATAGACCCTAGGTCGTATTTGATTAGGATGTTAACAGGGCGCGTATTAAGACGTAATCGGAAACACATAATATTAGATTCTGTAAATCGAGTTGATCCGATACAACCTCATTCAACATATTATGATGATATTTTAGAAAACTATGGTCAATCTACTCAAGTCACATCTAGTTCTAGTATTCCGTCCGGAAGTCAAACAATTAATCATTATACTACTCGTTCTGGCAGGACAGTGATACCTCCTGATCGGTGGACCTACCCAGTGGACGCTCGCCGCGGCACACGTACATAAGAAATAAATAAGTGATACATTAAGGTGATACCTACTTTGATAGTTAACTAATGCAACTGTAAGATTATATGCAAAATAATTTAAATTAAGACATTTTACCTAAGTATTTGATATAGTAAATGATAAATTAATTTAAAGATAAGATTTTAAAAGATAATAATAATAATTTAAATTGAGACATTGTATTTGTTAAATGATAAATTTTAAGTATGAATATAAATAGTAAATGAAATTATGTATTTGGGATAATTTTATACCGGTTTATTTAGTAGTTATTAGGTTAGATTGCATGCTAGTATAGGTATCATGTATTAGTTTTGTTTTGTTAATTAAGCATGATGGAATAAAATTGTAATTGTTAAGATTTTGTAATTTTTAAAATATTAGCAATTCATTCATGTCTTTTGTTAAAAAGGGGTGTTATGTGGATTGAATATTGAATGAAAAATACTTAGCGTGGCTGTTAGTGTCCTGAAGAGTTTTATATGAATTCACGCAATAGTATTTAAATATGTTTATTGATTAGTTAATGATGCCTACAGGTCTTTTATTAGATAAGAAATGTTATGTAAATTAAAATAGGAATTCATAGTATTGTATTCTTATGAATGATAAAATAGTTATATAAGTATCTACACTGTATTTGTTATTTTTATAAAAAGGAGGTTGTGGGTAGTTTTATTATAATTAATGTATATGCAGGTAGATGAATAAACCAGTTCATTGCTACCACACAAGTGTCTCATTATGCTCCCGTATAAAATAATACTTTAACAGTTACCAACGATAATCAATTTAAGTGTAAGGGTATGCCTACTTCATTATAAAGTACATAAATATATGTTTAAATAGATAATGGAGTGTTGCCATTCTCACACTTGGCGAGCGTCATGTATAATAAAAAACTTAACAATTTATTGAAATATTGAATCCCTTTTCCAGAAAAATATTTCGAATTCAATAGTACGAACGCATCACAAAATAGGAGTATCGGAAAATATTTTAACACAATTTCAATCAGTTTTGCATTTTCCTTATACAAGAATGGATTGATGCAAGCTTTTGAAAGTCACATATAAACGGCTTACCGCCACGCCGGAGAGCACAATCACTATCCGCAAATATCACAATACTCGGAATGGCCCAGTTGAAGCTGCGATCTCTCGGTGCAGCTTCCATTGTTTTATTTATTCAAATATTCCCATTTATACGGAACAACCAATCGGACAGTTTTGGCTCGCGCGCGAGATATCCTGACAGACGGCGCCGCGGACGGTTTCATCTGATTGTAATAAGTCATTTGAAGGGACCTGTACGTAGGTACTTGTTATCTGATTCTGATAGCACTTATTTTTGGTCCTGTTTTTATCTTTTATTCACTTCACGTCGCTTCCGATTTTCGTCGCTTCCTACGTCTATTCTAGAATCTTGCTTACCTAGAAATTTTCTGTGTGGATAGTAAAAATTAAATGTTTTTTTTTTATGTGCGAGAATAAATTATGATTAATATATGATAAATAGTTAAATTGTTTAATGTCAATGTATTTTGTGCAAATATTGAGTATATTAAATTTTCAAAATTCTATGAAAGTTGTCATGTTTACAACATTTTAGATACATTTGTCTCAAGTCATAACTCAACGTCATTTAACGTTATAAAAACATTAAGACACGGAGATTATTTGTACGACAGTTATTTTTTTCTTTCTAATTATATATATTTATATATTGTTTTGATTGCTAAGCTAACACTAATCATGACGATAATTATGTTTTCATCCCCCCAAAATAGTGTTTTGCCCGATATCGATATCTGAGCGCAACACATTTTCATTTGGGTTTGGAACATAGTTAATAACCCTTTACATTCACAGCAATTAAACATTGTTTTATGTAAGTAAATAATTAATTTGCAAATAAAAATACTTAAATGTCGACACTTACAAAATTTGGTTATAATAGCGTTTTTATATAGGGAAAGTTTTCCGATATTTCGATAATGTCGCAAGCGCCACTACAGTGCAATATATCATTTCGACTTATTGTTTTAAAAATATTTTTTTATTTATATAATCAACATTTTTTTTAGTTATCTACACTATAACGTCAAAATCTTAACACCCTGTTTTACCACTAGGTCTGACATTTGACGTAACGCGCCCCCGCCTCTCAAAAGTTTTCGGGCCCAAAGCCGTCAACGAGATAATAATAATGTATATAAATATCTTGAAGCAGTTCTGTAGAGGGTGGCAAATAAATCATGTTTCGTTGTTCGAGCTGAAAGCCCTCTGCAGTTAAATGAAGCAGTATTAATCCCTTAAGCCGCCGCTACACACGGAGCAGCGGGACGGCAGACTTAATATATTTTTTATGCTAGATAAGCTTTCATTTGACCACAATTTCAAATTAAAGTGACGATGTGGTCTAAGATGGGGCATGTAGACCTAGAAATATAGCTTCTCCGGGCCACATTACGAAACACTAAAACATCGTTTCACGCATTAGCCCAGCCCGGAGGGTGGTGATATCAACACAACAACATCCACCGTGGTAAGCTCTAAAGCTTGACTTACGGGTACTAGGCATCTGATATACTTAATATAATAGAATGATTCATTTCATGTAGTACAAAATAAAATGAACGACGGAGGAGATTCTTGTGCATCGATTTCACCCCGTGTACGTTCGACGAGTTTTGATTGTTTTGGAGATATGAAACATATTTAGTTTCTTTGTATTACTGACTTAGTTCACAAAAATAATCATTTTGAAAAAACTGTTTACGGCGTGATTTTTGACATGGCACAAAAATAACTAAAATGAGACCGGTACTTAAGCTAAAATTAATTAAGCACTTAGGTTCCTAAAATGACTTTAAACCACAGAAAAACGATAGTGGTAGACATTCTACCAGTATACTTTAAATTTAACAAGTCTACAACCGAGCTTTTCTTTGGGCAGATATCATCAAGGAGTGTAATACATTTGATTTATTCTGCACAAGTGTGAATAAAGCACGCTTTTGAGTAGTGATTTCTTTGGGGTTTCTTATAGTAATAGTTAAATTTTTAGGTCCGTTATGAATAGTTCATCTTTTGGTTTATGCACTTAAATTAAATATTAGTTATTGTTATTAAAGTATGTTGTTAAGGTATTCATGTGTAGTTTTGTAACGAGTATTGTTTGTTTTTGTTTAACGTCGTAATTTGTTAGAAATTGTGTTTGATTTAATTATGGCTAGCTTTATAAATAGCTGTCTGTAATTAAATTAAGCTACTTATTTTGCTGTGTTAGCTGTAGGCCTTTCTTATAAATACATCACTTACCGTTGGGTGCAACTTTTTCTCACCGTTTGAACTTGAGAATATACATTATACAAGCCCAATTCTGAACCTTATCAATATACTATATCAATTCTTATTCCAATTATTTTTACGTCGATTAAAATGAAACATGCTCAAAGCTCAAGAAGTTTCTACTCTTTTGAAGTAGATTCGTCCCCACTCTCCCCTGACGTTGGCACACAAGCTGGTCGCCGGGCGGGGCCGCGGGTCGCGCCGCGCTCGCGTCACCAGAATGATGGATGATCAGCAGCCTTTCACCAAATTCAATATTCAATCACAACCTCTCAATATGGCGGCTCTAAACGCCTTCATTAGCGGACGGAGGTTATTTAATAATGTTATCATAAATCTTCGCATTCCGAGACTTTGAAGTGAATCAATCATCGTCGTGATGGAGTCTCTGAATATAATTTACATTGACTTCATAAAG
Source organism: Gymnoscelis rufifasciata (assembly GCA_929108375.1). Taxonomy (NCBI): domain Eukaryota; kingdom Metazoa; phylum Arthropoda; class Insecta; order Lepidoptera; family Geometridae; genus Gymnoscelis; species Gymnoscelis rufifasciata. The sequence goes on from OV815311.1 coordinate 16,248,649, forward strand.
TATTTTTAAGGTACCGGCGGGAGAAGAGAATAAATCGGTTCAAGTCGGTCGGTTGGCTTTTTATAATTTATATATTAATGGTTTATAACCTTAGCTGTCTGTCTCATCAACCGTGATGCCTTTTGAAAGAACAATTTACTTATAAGATAATAGATAACTCTTTATTATTTACCACGAAATAAAATAGTAATAAGACAATACATCGGAGTACAAAAGGTAACCTTGTCGATGTAAGCGATCTCTACCAAGTCATAGAATAATAAATTACCAAGTTAACTTAGGACTTGGAAGAGGGCATAGACAGTGGCGTAACGTTAAGATAATTTAATGAAGAGAGTACATACATTCTAAATAAACGATTGTAAAACAATTCAAAGATAGGATAGACAAGTTTCTACGAAGACATGCCTAATTCGCATGTAAAAACCTAATACCATCATAAATATATGTTTTATTGTTGCTTAACAATAAAACATAATATTTATGATTCTAATATAAGAGTGATAATTCTAAAGATTTTCCATCACGGTAATATAAAACACAAATAAACTCTTTATTAAATTGGAATAAATAGGGCTCATTATATTTTATAGTTTTTAGTTAATTAGTGTAAACAATCGAAATGCCAAAGGGCTTAAAATCAAGTAAGGCCAATGATATTCTTCATTAACACTCCATCCACTTACGGACCAAAACAAACTCTCCCAACCAGCCTCGTGTCAGATCTCGCTACATATAATATAATACACCCCAATATTGACACAACTCAATCTTAAAACAACCACACGGCAAAATTACCCAGAAATCCGAGAATGTCAATATTCCCTCAAAGATTATCCAAAAATTACTTCACATCGCAATCTGAGCACAACATAGCGAGCATGTGGACCCCGCTCTCCCCTTTCTCCAGTTAATAAGTGCCGGTGATGACGTCATCAAACCCTCGCAAATATTAGATCGGTGTCTGGGTCATGACATCTCTGTGTAACATGCAGGATACCGCGGCGCAAATATTGTATCAGTTTAGTCGTTTTGCAGCACTTATTTTTTTATTCTTTGGCAACTAATTCCCAGTACTTAGATATGGTTGCTTATTAAGAGGAAATACATTATCAAAATCGATAAAAAAAGAATTACAATACAACAAAATCATATCGATAGAATTCCGGATGATCCTTGACAGAATGCTCAGTTGAACTGGATGCTAAGATGCTAAGCTAACTACCATTATGACAACTGGAGTTACTCGCATAAATTCAAAAGATATTATATTATAAAGATAATACATTACATTTTGACGCGCGGTCTATACTTCGACGATGATAATTAGTATATCACACCTAGACAGCGGTCCTACCCCGCCCACCACGCTGTTGAACTGTTTTCTTGGCCATTCCAATGAAGTTTACAGCAAAGTCATTCTAACGTTTTCTATCTTATTTTTTAGTAATTACTCCCTATTTTATTATTGAAGTGAAACTTCTTTAGAATCGTTGTGATTTCAAACCGGATACAACGGAAATGCGACAGGTAAGCCAATCTTAAAATCTAACAAGGTTAAGCAACTTTGCGCGACGCCAGTACTTGGATGGGTGACCGCCCGAACAAAATCTTTTTGCAGAGTATTTTTTTTGTTTGTTTTTTATTCATCTCATTCTTATTGTCGATTTACTGAAGTTTCACTTCTATCGTGTGTGAATCGCAAACACACCTTTTTTATATCATAAAACAGTCAGTTTTTATCACTTCAATGGTCAATACTTATGTAGTATATTTTTCCCTCCATTACAGTGTTTTTCCTCAGTGTAGGGCTAAGTAGATCAATGCCTTGCCTAGCTCCTGCACTAGCGCTGATTGAGCGTCTGTGGGTGTTTGCGGAGCGCTGGTGGGCGCCCTGCGCTCAGAGCGTACCCAGGGGCCCCGCTAGCACGTACCTATACCTACCTAGTTACCCACACACGTCCTGTGATTTCCTCTGACACATACCAATTGACTGTATATACATGTTCGATATCATTATTATAATACGAAATCACTGACTTGAAGTCTACCAAATAATAAATAATTAATAAATCTAAATTTAAAATTTAAGAAAAACCCCCGATTCCAATGCCTTAATTTCCTTAAATGTAAAACAACATAATATTATGATATGTGGACGCGATGCGTTTTCAATTGATACCCCACACGAGTATATTTGCAGATTTTCGGTTTTGCTTCCCCACTCTCACCCTCATAACTTTTAAACGGCCCAACCGATTTTCATGAAACATGTCTAAGAACACTCGCGCAAGACTGACCTTTCATACAAAAAAACCTAATTGAAATCGCTCCATCCGTTCGGGAGCTATGGTGACACAGACAGACAGACAGACAGACAGACAGACAGACAGACAGACACGTCAAACTTATAACACCCCTCTTTTTTGGTCGGGGGTTAAAAATAGCTAATATATCTGTCACAGCTAAGCCTTTTAGTATATAATTATATTAGTTTTTATTTTATTCAAAAATAACACTAGGTTATGTACAGGCAGAGGTTATGGTTCTTCAGTTACCTGGCTGTGAATGTCCTCATGTTTTATCGCTCATTTCACCATTTTTTTCAATATATCAAGAACTTCTAGTCCGATAAAAATATCACGCTATAATAAATTGCTATGTTTTTTTCACAACCGGCCTGAATTAATGTTACTTATATCTGAAACCAAAAGATAATTTTATTGAACTATTCCTGAAATATTGGAGAAAATGGTGAAATCAGCGAAAAGGAATACACGGCTGATAAACACTGTGAACAAACTGAGCATGAATTAATGCTCACGCTGCGATGTGACGCCCGCCCAACAGCGCTAATTAAAAAATATAATGTCTTGAAAACTAATGGAGTTTAATTTTAGTAGAGTATTTATGAATACTCTACTAAAATTAAACCTTATATTATAGCCTTATATTATACTAGCTGTGCCCCGCGGTGTTACCCGCGTTATAATGGATTTTCCCGCGGAATGACGTTTTCCCGCGGTAAAAAGTAGCCTATGTTATTTTTCAGGCTCTAGAGATTCTGTGTACCAAATTTCATTTAAATCGCTTCAGTAGTTTTTACGTGAAAGAGTAACAAACATCCATACATCCATACTTACAAACTTTCGCCTTTATAATAGTAGTAGGATTGGTAGGCTTCGACCGCGGCTTGTCACTATCCAGGTTCATTACAATCAGGTGAAACTGATTAAAAATTATTTCGTGTTTCGTAATGTGGCCCGGAGAAGCCACCTTTTGGTCTACATGCCCCATCTTAGACCACATCGTCACTACACATCAGGTGAGATTGTGAAGAACACGTACCAAATGTAGACTTATCTAGCATAAAAAATCCAAGGAGTGGACATAGGAATCAATGAAAATACCTATCCCATCAAAAACAATACTTGTCAAAAAAACCAAGTCTCACAATTCAGTTGTTCTGCGGTAAAAAGTTGTGAGATCCATGTAATACCAAGTCAGTTATAAATTTATTCAGTCTCTACTTAAGCGAATGTTTTATATAAATATATTAAGACTTGGCCATCGCACTAAATAATTTAATTTACACGTGTTTTCAGGCGTTTTCATTTCTTTTTGTATTTTGTAGACAGTTCTACTTTTTCATTTTCGGTACCTTCTACTTATTGTATATATGTATATCTACTAGCAACGAATTTTTCTAAAGCCCCTCTGACTTATGAACTTTTCGTATATATTTCGTATATACGTGGCGTTGCGACAGCGCCCTCTATACCGGTATTTTCTAGATTTTTTAGTTTTTCTTTGATTCATACACCAAACAATACTTATATTCCAAATTTGAAGCTTCTAGATCTGCTAGAAGTGCCTTAGAATTTTGATGATCGGCGAGTCAGTCATTGAGTGACAAAATTAAGAAATTTAACCCGTTATAATTCTTAAAATACTGGTTCAAATTGAATGAAATTTAAAATATACCGTGTCTTTACAATGCCTGCATGGTTACTGAAAATTTCAGTCTTCTAGTTTTAACCACAACGAAGTTACAGGGGGTCGAAAATGGCCTGAATTGCTTCGAGAAAAGGTACGACAGCGCCCTCTATACCGGTTTTTTTCTAGATTTTTTAGTTTTTCCTTGATTCATACACCAAACACTACTTATATTCCAAATTTGAAGCTTCTAGGTCTGCTAGAAGTGCCTTAGAATTTTGATGATCGGTGAGTCAGTCAGTCAGTCAGTGAGTCACTCGTTATAATTCTTAAAATGCTAGTTCAAATTTAATGAAATTTGAAATATACCGTGTCTTTACAATCCTGCATGGTTGCTGAAAATTTCAGTCTTCTAGTTTTATCCACAACGAAGTTACAGGGGGTCGAAAATGGCCTGAATTGCTTCGAGAAAAGGATGGTACGGCCGTGACGCTTTTTTGCTCGACTTGGTGGGGGCACTGCCGTGCCCCCAGATTTGTAACTATTTAATTTCATCAGGTAGGAGACGATTTAATTCTTATGGCAGTAGGGGGTGAGGAGTGGAAGGTTCAAGGCCGCCGGCTGCTGGTTCAGTTCGCAATAACGACTGAACTTACAAACGAGGCGAGGGCGGAAATACTCGAGTGCCGTGTAATACGGACTCCGTTATAAACCGCTCGCTCTATGTATCCAGTAGCTTTACCATAAGTTGCCATTTTAGCTGCTGTAAATTTACAATATCCCATACATTTGACTTATACAGATTAAAATGTAAGTTTTATTAAATATATATATTATACATGTTGTAAATTTACAGCAGATGGAAGCGACCACCGACGATGCCTGTCAGAACGGCTGCTCTTTCGACAATACCTACCATTCATACAATTTTGGTCGGACAACCAACTTTCACATGGTATAGACAGTCGGTCGGTGGTCGAAATAGATCGTGTATTAACGCAACAAAACACCCAGGTTTAAAATTTTCGTTTTTTTTTAGTTTATAAGATTTATATTTTTATGTATGTTAGTCTATAAGGTATATGTTTATATGGGCCTTAGATGCCTGAAATAAATGATTTATTATTATTAAACTAGTGGTATTATAAAAACTGAGGCGCAAGTTCTCACGAACCTACAAGTTCTCACGAACCTAACTAGATTATTTTAAAATGAGAAAAACAGCATACGTACTTTTTATAGCTTAAAAAAATGCCAAAGGACTTACAATAAAATAAATTATGAAATTTTATGAATCTCTCGACTCTTATTCTCAGGCAATCCTATTAAGTAGTATCAGTGTCCTCCGCTATCTAGCGGCGCCGTCACATCGCAGCCCGCGGGTCAGGTTACCAGAACCTTCTGTTAATTTACGATTCTATAAATCCACATCCTAATCACCATAAATAACCTTCCGGATATTGTTCGCGCCAGCGCGGTCTCTTTCCTTTGTTTGAATTCGTTAGGCGTTACCTGCGCAACGATTTCACAATGCAAAAACAATAATGTAAGAACACTTCACTATTAGGTACCTAACGCCTTTTGCATATAAACCACTAATGCAACGGGGAAATAAGATCGAAGGTATCTGTAAACTACAACATACGGTGAAAATAAGTATTATCTATTCAATTAAGTATGTATTAATAGCTGTGCCGTGCCGCAAGTTGTAGTCGCCAAGCCAGCGCTTTTGTGGCCAACCTCATCCACGACCTCGTGGGATTATAGTTATATTTAATAAGTAGCGAATAATATTTATACATGATCCAGCGTCGGAAGCAGCCATCTCTTTGTTCAATGTATTTATTGCTAGTGGCGAAATTATTTATATATTATTTTTATTGATTTATTGTTTATAAGGTAGTTTAAGTTAAGTGTAATTAAAATAATCGTTTAGGGTATGATAGGACTGACATTTCATTGTATGACAAAATGACTTACAATTAAATTAGATTTTAAAAAATTTAAAAAGTTGCCTAAAGCGCAGCAAGTTACCTAAAGGCAGGTCCGTTTGTTGCTTGAGAGGTAACGGGTTCGTTTTATTGTCACATGTACAAGTGTACAAGTGTGTGCCAGTGTGAACAAGTGTTTCTATGTGTATACTCGTAATCATTTTGTATAGAATAAAGTACAAGCTTTGATTTTGATAATATTTTGTATCAAAACCAAAGCTTGTACTTAATTTTAAAATTAAATGTGCTCACTCTTGCCCGCAGTCGCCCGAGGCAGAGATTTAATTATTTATTTATTTATTTATTTTATTTATTTTAGAGGTCGACGGTGTAACTAGATCTCCCAGAAGTTTAAATAATTAAATTTTATTTGTTTGCTGTTTAATATTTATTGAATATTACAATTTGTTTTACTCTGAACTAACTACTCATAATGGTTTATCCAACATAATACAATCCACTTTAGTAATTTGACTAAAATACATCCATTAATAACAAATACACAATAATTTCACCGCTTTATACGATTGGAATCCATTTTAGGTCATTACATTACAGCAACGGCGGCGACTATTAGTTTAATTATTCAGCGATTAGCACTGTTTACGCGACTCGGACCAGAGCAGAACACAATAATAAACCTTGCACAGTTTATTTATACGATCTATGTCACTTAAACACTCTGTACCTATGTTATCGTTTTACACCTATGTTATGTTATCTTAGTTTATCTAAAGTTATCTAAACCTTACTTAACCATAACACATTCGCAGAAAAATTTAAACAATTTCTCTTTTATAACTTCTTACATAAAATTCAAAAGAATATTATATGACACGTGGTAGAACAGAAATCTGTGATATTTCACATTTAGTTTATGCACAAAGCAGTATCTATTTTTAGATGCATCGCGGTAGTTCAAACGCACCGAGATTTTCTTTCAAACGAGTGAAATCGCATCGCATTCAAAGGTGAGCATAGTGGAGTGGATGCCACGAATTACTTTTCTTTGTGCAAACGTCAAAGAGTATGCATATGCCAATTCGATGGCTTTTATATTCATGTTACGTGTACCTGACAAGCTTAAATTTAACTCGAGCTCAGCTAATACAATTGAAATACGTAATAGGTCATTTAAACTCAAAAGGACACAAGGCTTTGCTAAATGTATAAATGGGGAAATAAGAAACTCTGTTGTGAGTTATGAATTACGCCTCGCGAAGTAAGGATCCGCCCACATGCTATGTCAAAGTCATCCTAACAATGGATTCATGATTCAAATTCTAAAGGTGCGTACGGATTGCGCGTACCCTGGTACGCGTATTCAGTTTACGCGTATCCGGAACGCCTAGTCCATACCTGCAGCTACGCGTTCACTCTTGGGGTACGCGTACCGCACGAGCCAACTCGCAGCGCGAGCCACCGTCAGTCGGTTTTTGGTCGCGCGTCAAAGAGGACGCACGCGGCCGGCTACGCTATATTTGGACGGCAAAATGAATAAACACGCGTGTTCTTCGAGTCATGGCGAATGACTGGGGCTCGCGGAGCGCTCTGGATCGATTGACCTCGCGTACAGGTTCGCGGCGGTCCGTACAAGAGCTGTACGCGTATCCAATGTACGCGTGGACAACTACGCGTAACACAGGAACGCGCTATCCGTACGCACCTTAACAAAACTCCACGAAACGATAAAATAGCGTACTCGATGGAGAATGCACATACTAACTACTGTACAATCCATTCGCTTATACTGGTAGTCAAAATAGTAATGAGGGCTTGGTATTTTAATACCGAAAATTATAACACCTTCAAAATACCTAAAAGTCGTTTAACCTAGATTAAATATACCTAAAACTTCAAAATGTCGAATGGTTATAATAAAACATTAGTTCATAAAGTCGAAGTTGGAAATACCAATGAAACAAAAATAGATTTAATTAATTCTTCTATGAAATATTATTGTCTTTCTTTGTGATATCGCTTGCTTTCTCGGCATGTTCAGGTCACTGCTGGGGATGACCGGTACTATACGCTGGCGTCCACCACCCTGAGCTGCTGACTCGGCACCCTCAGCTAGGCGTCCACCACCGCGCTCATGGCACGCTGCTGGAGGGGCGAGGACTGTCGGAAGCGAGTCTGGTTTTGCGGCGGTCCTCGAAGCGGATGGCTTTGTTGAAGTAGGGGGTCGACGGCGGCATAGTCCCAGCGCTGGTAATCCCGGGCATTCCCCTCGCTGGGGAGCGCGTAGGCGGTGGAGCTGGAGCCGCCGAGGACCGCCCCGGCAGCAGGTCAGCGCCCTCTCCCTGGTGGCACTGCTGACTGAGCCCGTCCGGGCGGTCGTGTAAATCCAATCCAGATACGTCTTCTCAACATTCAACAGCAAATGCGGTATCTGAAATGATGATTTCTAATATTATTAAAAAACTCCTGAGTCGTTTTAAATGTAATATAGTTTTTTTGAGAATTTGTTTCTTTAAAAGACATATCCAATCAAAAAAACATTTTGCGTAGGTAACACCGCAAGGCACTGCTAGATCGGACAAGACATTGTTCTAGTAAATATTAAATCTTACCGTAGATAATGTTTACATTTCCTTAGAATCGTGTTTCTTTAAAAGAATCTGAATAAATAAACGTTACTTTCCTTTGTTTCAAGTAAATGAAACCCCGACAGGTTTTTCATTACAAGCTGCACCTGATTTAAATACTCATAACAGACAGAATTGTGATAAAAGAAATATTTTAAAGGTCGTAATATGTTAATTGGCTTATAAATATTTCATTAAGTATTTTATTGTCTTTGATATTCTTCACGACGAAAAGTTGAAGGTTTAAAATATGGTGTTTTCGCTTCCGCACACAAAAGGTCGAATCATGGACGTGCGAGTTTGTTCAGTAAACATGGTCGTGTTGAACTAGGGCCGGGGCTTGGATGCGGGAGAGCAAACTCCCTGATGTTGTTTTAGGAGGTAGACGTGTGCCGGGGGACGGAGACAGGCTGGGGACTCGCGGTGGATCCGATGGGAGGGTCTCCTCCTCGTTCGATCAGCAACACGGTGGTCTTCTTGTCCTCGGCCGGCCGGCGCGACGCAGCCTGCAGACCCCGCGCCCGCCACTATGAAGTCGTACTTTGCTCCATCAGAAAACCAATTCTCTATGTAAGTTAATTCTACGCGGGTAAATAACTGTTATAGCGGTTATCAGACACAATTGCCCCTTGCTACTAGGTATCGGGCGCTGGTAATAATTGCTGCCTTTGAGTGCATTGTAAGAAAATATGTTAATGTTGCTTACGTCTTCAACTGACAATTTTTAAATTCCGTTACCGACACCGAGCTATTATTGAAGAGTTACTAATTATGTGCTCAGACGAAGCAACATAAGGCCGCCCATTGATTCACAATCTCCTCCAGGCAACCTTGGGATGGACACAAATCTTATAGCACGATATTTTTTATGGTTTATGGTCGTGCGTGTTTATGTCCCTGTAAGCCTGCGTGCATGTGTGTGTGCAGTGGCGAGGAAAACAACGTCTTTACAAAGATACTTACAAAAAATAACTAAAAGTCGACCGCTATTGTGAATAGTAGCAATTTAAAGCCATTTCATATAATCCGTGTTCAAAGTGTGTATTATTTTTCTTGAAGATTTCCGCGGCTTCTCTCTCGGTCAAAGACAACAACTAGAACGTTTTTCTTAAGAAAAACAATTAAAATTTTCTACTAAGTACATTTTCATTTTGCTTTACTATTATAATACAATTTCTATATGAAATAATTAAATTACAAATTTCATTAATTTTAATTTTATTTATTTATTTATTTTCAAATACATGGAGCTCTATCATTACAGGTAACCTAATTCAATAGAGCCCATTAAATTACAAGTTAAAATTAATTAAAAATAGGCATAAAATTTAGATTAAAATTATGATAATATTGTATCTAATCTTCGACTTTTTTTAAAGTAACTTGAATTTAATATAAACAATTTAACTTGGTTTAGCCGAGATAACTCGGAAGCCTGGCCAGTCCTCAAACCTCGGATCAGGGCAGCAACCGGCTCCACTTTGTGATTCAAATTATTAAAATATCAAAAGGCTACCGCTCCCGTACATTAATTCCTTTTCACTTAGAAAATCTTTGCCAAAGGTCTATTAATAATCCTGGACTTACCAATGCAAATTGTGGAAGGGTGAGGCCTCGGAACAGGCAGGCCGACCTTCGCCCCGCGAGCGAAGGCAAGCTCCGTTATTTAAATATCTGTAGGTACCTACGCTCATTCTGCTATTTCATAAGAATAACTATTATAATGCCTTAATTACTGTGTCAAAAGAGTCTATATTAATTAGTGACGGCAGTGTTGCCCGCGTTATAATGGACGTTCCCTCGGTATGACATATTTTATCGCGGTAAAAAGTAGCCTGTGTCACTTCTTAAGCTTTAGAGAATCTGTGTACCTAATTTACTTAAAATCGGTTCGGTAGATACAGATATTACCCTACAACGTCACAAACATTCTCACAATCTTAACCTCTTTATAATATTAGTATAGATTATGATTTTCGAATACTGCTAGGATTTTTAAAAAACGTCAATGTTTGTATAGTCGTTTGGAAGTCCCTAAGTTTGTTGCTGTTTGACGCTGAACGGATGAACGTTTTTTACCAAAACATGGAATATATACATGTACATGTAAAAAAAATTATGCGCAATGCTCACACTTTCTCGTTGGTATGGGTGTTTAATATGTATATTATCTCATATTTCTAGTACCCGTAACACAAGCCTAGAGCTTACCACGGAAGAGTTTACCTCTAAGAGAATAAGTCCTTGAGTCCCAGCAGCGGGGGAAGTTAATAGGGTGTTGATTATGAATAATTTACGTGAATTGAAATACCCGTTATCAAAATAAGGAGTAGAGGTATTTCAGCTACTCATAGCAGCTTAGGCACTGGTCAAGCTTGGTTGCCACAAGCTGAGCGCGAGCGCGGGAAGGAGGGCGGTCAACGCATTTTGGAGATTAACTTTTTAAAGGCCATTGTATTCCCTTAGATAAGAACTTCAAAATTGTAATAACTACAGAATTGTACAAACTGATAAAGCTGTGTTGTTCTATTCGCTTCTCAACTCAGTATAAAACATTGAAGCGAATTGTCAAGACATTGTTATTTCCTTGATATTTTTTGTATAAACAATTTAATTTTATTAATTTTAAGTTGAAGCCTTCTGAATCTGACCCTTACCAAAGGTTTATGGTCTGTCATGAATTTAATTTTTTCCCATAAAGGTACGGTCTAAAATATTTTACGGACCAAACCATCGCTAACAATTCTTTTTCAATAGTAGGGTAATTTAATTCTGCTTTATTTAATGAACGGCTAGTATACGCTACTGGTAAGTTATCCTTATTACACAAAACTGAACCTATAGCAAACCCAGATGCGTCTGTATATAAAACAAACTCATTATCTTCAGAAAAATTTGGATACTGTAATATTGGTGGCTTTATTAATGATTCCTGTAATTTACGAAAAGATCTTTCACAAGCTTCTGTCCATTCAAAATTAATATTTTTACGACTCAAATTATTCAATGGTATTGTTATTTCTGCAAATGTAGGTATAAATCTTCTATAGTAATTTGCAAATGCAACGAATCGTCTAACTTCATCTGCATTTTTGGGTTTTGGATAGTTTTGAATTACTTTAATTTTTTCCGGATCTGGTTGTACACCTTTTTCGGAAACTAAATGACCTAAATACAAAATCTCTTTTTTTAGAAACTGGCATTTCTCTGGATTTACTTTTAAATTAACCTTACGTAACCTCTCAAAAATATCTATTAAGTTTTTATTATGTTGTTCTAGATTTCTACCAAAACAAATTAAATCATCCAAATATATAAGACATTTTTCATGGTTTAAACCAGACATAGCTACGGTCATCAGCCTACTAAACGCACTTGGTGAAATCTTCAGTCCCATCGGAAGCCTTTTCATTTGATATTGTTTGTCAGTTGTAAACGCCGTATATTTCCTACTAGACGAATCAAGCTGTAATTGATAATAACTTTGGCTAAGATCTAAATGAGAAAAATATATTGCACCAGATAATGAATCTAAAATTTCTACAATATTAGGTAACGGGAATTTGTCATCTTTTATTCGTTCATTCAGCTTTCGATAGTCAATCACAAGTCGCCATTTCTTTTCATTCATACTAGTTGATTTTTTGGGTACTAAAAGCACTGGACTAGACCATTCACTTTGACTCTCTTCAATTATATCGTCCTCCAGCATTTTCTTAATTTGTCTCTGAATTTCTGATTTATGATTTTGTGGTAACCTAAAGGGCTTAACATAGGATGGAACGACACCATCTTTAATCTGTATCGATTGTTCATATAAGTTTGAAACTCCCAATTTGTCCCCTTCAATAAAGAAAACGTCTGAATATTTTGCACAAATGTTTTCTATGCTAATTTGTTCTTCTCGATTCATATGACTTAATTTTAAATAAGAAAATATTTTTTTTACTCTACTTGCATTTTTTGTTTCTTTTTCAAATTTACAAATATCATAGTTATCTAATTTCGAATGTTCGACACTAAAATAACTTAATTGAATGTCTTCATCTCGAGTATTTAATATTTTTATTGGTATCCGACCATTAGTAGGGGTCACCAATGTGCTTGCCAAAAATATTCCATCGCCTAAGTCTTTTGGATGTATTACGCTATCATAAGTCAAATCTGAATGTATATAATGGATTGTTTCACTACGTGATGGTAATGTGATAAAGTTACAACCTAACTCACTTGTGTATATAGGTATTACAAGACTATTGTTGGTACAATCGTTTAACTGCATTAAGTTGTTTTCATAGTCTAAATTGCAATTAAATAGTTTGAAAAAATCTAAACCTAAAATCCCATTAGTCCGATATGGTAAATATTTAAATACGTAAAATTTATGAACAAATTCTTTACCTCCCGAGCAAAGTTTTAAATCTAAATATCCTTCCGAATAAACATCTACACCTATACCTTTTACACGGACTTTCTGTATATGGAATGGAATGCAATGCTTGACCAAAACTTCTTGCTTCACAACTGATAATGACGCACCGGTGTCAATTAACCAAGTGTATGGCACGTCGAATATACTAAGTGATACTAAACTTAGATTGTTACAATTATTATTTTTCAAGTGATTTTGCCCGAAAAAACAAATTATGTGTCTCCGTTTGCTTCTCAGTACTTAAATTATCATGGTCATTATCTGTTTGAGCCATATTAACCTGGCGTGCGAATGGTTGCGAATAAGATCTACCACGTCCCCTACCACGAGTCCAATTTCTCGAATTGTTTACGAACCTATTATTTTGGTACGAATTGGCATTATAGTACGAACCACGTCCTTGGGGCTGGCCTCTTAACGAAGTATTTGCTCTATACGATCCCTGGCCTCTTCTCTGAGAAAAAAACCTGTTATTTTGGAAATTTGACCTGCCTCTTCCTCGATGGTACGCCAATACCTGACCTTGAGTGTCTTGTACTCCCTTTGAGTGCAATTCTTCATCCAAAGCACCTTGAATAGCCTCCTTCAAAGTTTTGTAGTTTCTCGAAGCCACTATAATACTGGTACGATTATTCCTTAAGCCATCGGAAAATATTTTAATAGCATTTTTTTCATTTATCGGTTTTAATATATTGTATTTGGATTGATCACCGTTGGCCTGAGAAATAGTCAAATCAACAAACATATCTTCTATCTGCTTACCGTAGTTCTGGATACTCATATTGTACTGCTTTGAAGACTGCAGCTGCTTTTGAATAGCTGTATCAGATTTTTTGGATAAAAGATGTTCCCTCATATCTGTTAAAAGATCTGAAACAGACAAATATGTTTCTGACAAACGTAGCTTGGCGCTCTCTGATAACCTAGATTTAAGCACAAAAATAATCAAAGATTGCTTTCCGCTTTCATCTAACATTTGGTCATACATTTCTATATTAGAAATTAATTGTTTAGTAACTTTTTCGTCATCATTCATTAATGGTAAAAGTGATACCGCGGTTTTTAACTCAAAACGCTCCATGTTTTCAGTCAATTCCTCTACATCAGTCACCGTACAAAGTTCTTTAATTTTTTGATACAATAATAAAATATTATTACACAATATCTCTATATTTTCAATATCATCTTTCTTGTATTTCTCCTCTATAATTTCTTTTCCCACAATTTCTTTAATTTTATAATATTCATTATATAAAATATTTGATAAAGACAATTTTTCTTCTTTTACTTTTAAAGTTCTACGTTTTGGCCCAATTTTAACTAGATTTTCTTTTAGTGACTTGAATTTATCATGTAATTCTTTTAATTTTAAGGCCATAACATTAAAAAAAAAAACCTTTTTCTTATAGAAGTACTAGTAGTAATTACTAATTACTTACCAATGTAAAATGTTAATAAAAAAAAATACATACGCAACTTAAAGTCTCTATAAATGTTTATATTGTCCGTTTTCTTTCTTCATTTCACTCTCACTTAAATTTAACTTTGTTTGGAATTTCACTAAACTCACAATACATAACACTTTTTATTTGTAGAACACTTTTACGCACTAACACTCGAACAATTTCAGCTGGTGGTGCGCGTCGCCGTAGGGAATACATTAATGAAAAGTTGTTCAACTCCTGCTGAACCCACTTCTTGTGCATTTTTTTGTAGAATTTGATGAGAAAGTAAATCACTCCCAACAAAAGCATAACTGTTATTATTATTAATAAAATATTTATTGTTCCGGCATGAACCATTAGTTGATCAGTTTTCGCGCTGTTATTGCCTCCCGATGCATTTTGGGCAATAACGACCTCTTCTTTTTCTTGAGATATATTTGTCCCCATTGTCAAAGTAATAATTCAGAGTTCATGGTTGCTAATTATATTCAAAGAAAGTGACGATATGATGCGCGAACACGACACCGACTGGCAGGGTCGCCATATAAGGTGGGACCTAAGTTAAACAAGTGCTCTGTTCTAAAACATTATTTATTCTGCTCTTAATAAAATAGATACACGATTATTTATATCTTACAAGCTATGAGTACATCTACTACAACAACCACATAGTAAATGATAGTCTTAAAGATAAATTAGTATTTCTTAAACTTGATTGTACACAACCTATGTGCATACAGCCAAATATTTACACATTTCAAATATTATATTACAGAGGAAAAAACAAAAAGTAAACAGCTACACAGCAAACAGGCACAAAGAATACTTTAAGCTCAGTGCATCTATGCTAAAATATGGGCATGTGGTGAAAGTCTGTATTTTATATTACAGAATGATAATTAAAATGATCTGCGCCTTATGAGTGTGCGTATACAAAACGCTAGCTGTGTGCGACATCAGCTCACAATCTTATCTGGTATATATCTGGCCACACATGCATCTGAGATGTCGAGATGGCTATCAAATATATCGCACTTCGCAACAATTCAATCAGCAACACTGCCTGCAGGTGTTTACTATCTCATAGACAATATACATCAGCATTGCCCCGCGGTGTTATCCGAGTTACACAGATTATCACCTAAAATCACTTTTTTCCCGTTGAAAAATTAGCTTTATCACATTTCTCAGGCTCTTAAGCATCTGTGTACCAAATTTAAGTGCCCTAGGACGTTATCCGTGTTATAATGGATTTTCCCGCAGTAAAATATAATTTCCCGCTGTAAAAATCACATGTCACTTCTCAAGCTTTAGAGAAACCCTGTACCAAATTTCCTTCAAATCAGTTCAGTAGATCCAGAGATTATCGTCCTATTCCTACCACGGCACACACATTCACACAATTCTACAAACTTTACCTGTTTAAAATATTAATAATAGTAATAAGCAAATCGATTCTCGTTGACGTCACTATCCCACATGATGCCAATCTCTCTCAGCCTTCGCGAATATTTTAAACAGGTAAAGTTTGTAGAATTGTGTGAATGTGTGTGCCGTGGTAGGAATAGGACGATAATCTCTGGATCTACTGAACTGATTTGAAGGAAATTTGGTACAGGGTTTCTCTAAAGCTTGAGAAGTGACATGTGATTTTTACAGCGGGAAATTATATTTTACTGCGGGAAAATCCATTATAACACGGATAACGTCCTAGGGCACTTAAATTTGGTACACAGATGCTTAAGAGCCTGAGAAATGTGATAAAGCTAATTTTTCAACGGGAAAAAAGTGATTTTAGGTGATAATCTGTGTAACTCGGATAACACCGCGGGGCAATGCTGATGTATATTGTCTATGAGATAGTAAACACCTGCAGGCAGTGTTGCTGATTGAATTGTTGCGAAGTGCGATATATTTGATAGCCATCTCGACATCTCAGATGCATGTGTGGCCAGATATATACCAGATAAGATTGTGAGCTGATGTCGCACACAGCTAGCGTTTTGTATACGCACACTCATAAGGCGCAGATCATTTTAATTATCATTCTGTAATATAAAATACAGACTTTCACCACATGCCCATATTTTAGCATAGATGCACTGAGCTTAAAGTATTCTTTGTGCCTGTTTGCTGTGTAGCTGTTTACTTTTTGTTTTTTCCTCTGTAATATAATATTTGAAATGTGTAAATATTTGGCTGTATGCACATAGGTTGTGTACAATCAAGTTTAAGAAATACTAATTTATCTTTAAGACTATCATTTACTATGTGGTTGTTGTAGTAGATGTACTCATAGCTTGTAAGATATAAATAATCGTGTATCTATTTTATTAAGAGCAGAATAAATAATGTTTTAGAACAGAGCACTTGTTTAACTTAGGTCCCACCTTATATGGCGACCCTGCCAGTCGGTGTCGTGTTCGCGCATCATATCGTCACTTTCTTTGAATATAATTAGCAACCATGAACTCTGAATTATTACTTTGACAATGGGGACAAATATATCTCAAGAAAAAGAAGAGGTCGTTATTGCCCAAAATGCATCGGGAGGCAATAACAGCGCGAAAACTGATCAACTAATGGTTCATGCCGGAACAATAAATATTTTATTAATAATAATAACAGTTATGCTTTTGTTGGGAGTGATTTACTTTCTCATCAAATTCTACAAAAAAATGCACAAGAAGTGGGTTCAGCAGGAGTTGAACAACTTTTCATTAATGTATTCCCTACGGCGACGCGCACCACCAGCTGAAATTGTTCGAGTGTTAGTGCGTAAAAGTGTTCTACAAATAAAAAGTGTTATGTATTGTGAGTTTAGTGAAATTCCAAACAAAGTTAAATTTAAGTGAGAGTGAAATGAAGAAAGAAAACGGACAATATAAACATTTATAGAGACTTTAAGTTGCGTATGTATTTTTTTTTATTAACATTTTACATTGGTAAGTAATTAGTAATTACTACTAGTACTTCTATAAGAAAAAGGTTTTTTTTTTTAATGTTATGGCCTTAAAATTAAAAGAATTACATGATAAATTCAAGTCACTAAAAGAAAATCTAGTTAAAATTGGGCCAAAACGTAGAACTTTAAAAGTAAAAGAAGAAAAATTGTCTTTATCAAATATTTTATATAATGAATATTATAAAATTAAAGAAATTGTGGGAAAAGAAATTATAGAGGAGAAATACAAGAAAGATGATATTGAAAATATAGAGATATTGTGTAATAATATTTTATTATTGTATCAAAAAATTAAAGAACTTTGTACGGTGACTGATGTAGAGGAATTGACTGAAAACATGGAGCGTTTTGAGTTAAAAACCGCGGTATCACTTTTACCATTAATGAATGATGACGAAAAAGTTACTAAACAATTAATTTCTAATATAGAAATGTATGACCAAATGTTAGATGAAAGCGGAAAGCAATCTTTGATTATTTTTGTGCTTAAATCTAGGTTATCAGAGAGCGCCAAGCTACGTTTGTCAGAAACATATTTGTCTGTTTCAGATCTTTTAACAGATATGAGGGAACATCTTTTATCCAAAAAATCTGATACAGCTATTCAAAAGCAGCTGCAGTCTTCAAAGCAGTACAATATGAGTATCCAGAACTACGGTAAGCAGATAGAAGATATGTTTGTTGATTTGACTATTTCTCAGGCCAACGGTGATCAATCCAAATACAATATATTAAAACCGATAAATGAAAAAAATGCTATTAAAATATTTTCCGATGGCTTAAGGAATAATCGTACCAGTATTATAGTGGCTTCGAGAAACTACAAAACTTTGAAGGAGGCTATTCAAGGTGCTTTGGATGAAGAATTGCACTCAAAGGGAGTACAAGACACTCAAGGTCAGGTATTGGCGTACCATCGAGGAAGAGGCAGGTCAAATTTCCAAAATAACAGGTTTTTTTCTCAGAGAAGAGGCCAGGGATCGTATAGAGCAAATACTTCGTTAAGAGGCCAGCCCCAAGGACGTGGTTCGTACTATAATGCCAATTCGTACCAAAATAATAGGTTCGTAAACAATTCGAGAAATTGGACTCGTGGTAGGGGACGTGGTAGATCTTATTCGCAACCATTCGCACGCCAGGTTAATATGGCTCAAACAGATAATGACCATGATAATTTAAGTACTGAGAAGCAAACGGAGACACATAATTTGTTTTTTCGGGCAAAATCACTTGAAAAATAATAATTGTAACAATCTAAGTTTAGTATCACTTAGTATATTCGACGTGCCATACACTTGGTTAATTGACACCGGTGCGTCATTATCAGTTGTGAAGCAAGAAGTTTTGGTCAAGCATTGCATTCCATTCCATATACAGAAAGTCCGTGTAAAAGGTATAGGTGTAGATGTTTATTCGGAAGGATATTTAGATTTAAAACTTTGCTCGGGAGGTAAAGAATTTGTTCATAAATTTTACGTATTTAAATATTTACCATATCGGACTAATGGGATTTTAGGTTTAGATTTTTTCAAACTATTTAATTGCAATTTAGACTATGAAAACAACTTAATGCAGTTAAACGATTGTACCAACAATAGTCTTGTAATACCTATATACACAAGTGAGTTAGGTTGTAACTTTATCACATTACCATCACGTAGTGAAACAATCCATTATATACATTCAGATTTGACTTATGATAGCGTAATACATCCAAAAGACTTAGGCGATGGAATATTTTTGGCAAGCACATTGGTGACCCCTACTAATGGTCGGATACCAATAAAAATATTAAATACTCGAGATGAAGACATTCAATTAAGTTATTTTAGTGTCGAACATTCGAAATTAGATAACTATGATATTTGTAAATTTGAAAAAGAAACAAAAAATGCAAGTAGAGTAAAAAAAATATTTTCTTATTTAAAATTAAGTCATATGAATCGAGAAGAACAAATTAGCATAGAAAACATTTGTGCAAAATATTCAGACGTTTTCTTTATTGAAGGGGACAAATTGGGAGTTTCAAACTTATATGAACAATCGATACAGATTAAAGATGGTGTCGTTCCATCCTATGTTAAGCCCTTTAGGTTACCACAAAATCATAAATCAGAAATTCAGAGACAAATTAAGAAAATGCTGGAGGACGATATAATTGAAGAGAGTCAAAGTGAATGGTCTAGTCCAGTGCTTTTAGTACCCAAAAAATCAACTAGTATGAATGAAAAGAAATGGCGACTTGTGATTGACTATCGAAAGCTGAATGAACGAATAAAAGATGACAAATTCCCGTTACCTAATATTGTAGAAATTTTAGATTCATTATCTGGTGCAATATATTTTTCTCATTTAGATCTTAGCCAAAGTTATTATCAATTACAGCTTGATTCGTCTAGTAGGAAATATACGGCGTTTACAACTGACAAACAATATCAAATGAAAAGGCTTCCGATGGGACTGAAGATTTCACCAAGTGCGTTTAGTAGGCTGATGACCGTAGCTATGTCTGGTTTAAACCATGAAAAATGTCTTATATATTTGGATGATTTAATTTGTTTTGGTAGAAATCTAGAACAACATAATAAAAACTTAATAGATATTTTTGAGAGGTTACGTAAGGTTAATTTAAAAGTAAATCCAGAGAAATGCCAGTTTCTAAAAAAAGAGATTTTGTATTTAGGTCATTTAGTTTCCGAAAAAGGTGTACAACCAGATCCGGAAAAAATTAAAGTAATTCAAAACTATCCAAAACCCAAAAATGCAGATGAAGTTAGACGATTCGTTGCATTTGCAAATTACTATAGAAGATTTATACCTACATTTGCAGAAATAACAATACCATTGAATAATTTGAGTCGTAAAAATATTAATTTTGAATGGACAGAAGCTTGTGAAAGATCTTTTCGTAAATTACAGGAATCATTAATAAAGCCACCAATATTACAGTATCCAAATTTTTCTGAAGATAATGAGTTTGTTTTATATACAGACGCATCTGGGTTTGCTATAGGTTCAGTTTTGTGTAATAAGGATAACTTACCAGTAGCGTATACTAGCCGTTCATTAAATAAAGCAGAATTAAATTACCCTACTATTGAAAAAGAATTGTTAGCGATGGTTTGGTCCGTAAAATATTTTAGACCGTACCTTTATGGGAAAAAATTAAATTCATGACAGACCATAAACCTTTGGTATATTTATTCGGAATGAATAATCCATCGAGTAGACTTATGAAATTCAGATTAATTATGGAAGAATATGATTATACAATTGAATATGTGAAAGGGAAAGATAACAGTGTAGCAGATGCTTTATCACGAATAATAATAACATCAGATGATTTGAAAGATATGAATTCTAAAGTAGTAAATGTTATGACTAGGAGTATGACAAAACGGAAGGAAGAACAAGTAGGAGACAAAAACTTGGTCGATAATATTTCGACGAATCAATGGCCTGATCAACCGGAGATTGTAGAAATACTTAAAAAACCAAGAAATTGTGTGGAACTAGTAGTGTATGAAAGTACTAAAAGGAAGAAGGTTGATGAAAATACAGTACAAACAGATATGTTTGCTTATTTTCCTAATAAAAACGTTATCTATATTAATCCTTATTCTCGATCATGTTTAGCGCGAGACGTTTTCGTGAGAGAATTTGAATTATTTTGTAAAAGAATAAATGTAAATGAAATATTTATAATACAGAATAATGAGAATAAGAAATATATGAAATGGATTATAGATGAAATGAAAAATAATAAAGAATTTACTGGGCCCAGGGTAAATGTATTAAAAGATAATATAATAAGAATAAATGATGATGATGATAAAAAGGTTATACTTAATGATTTCCATATACTTCCAAGTAGTGGACATGCCGGTATGAGACGTATGTTAAATAATATGAAACGATACTATTATTGGACAAATATGGACGAAGATGTAAGAAAGTTTGTTAAGAAATGTGACAAGTGTCAAAGGCAAAAACATTCTTTGCGTACGAAAGAACCAATGACTATAACGACTACTGCAGAGTCGGCTTTAGATAAGATATTTTTAGATATTGTAGGACCTCTAGATAAGGATTATTATAACAATTCATATATACTTACACTGCAATGTGAATTAAGCAAATATGTAGAAGCGTATCCGTTAGAATCTAAAGATAGCATAAGTGTAGCTAAGGCTTTTGTAGAAAACTTTATTTTAAGATATGGTATACCCAGAGAAATAGCAACAGACAGAGGGACGGAGTTCATCTCGACAACAATGAAAGAGGTATGTAAACTATTAAATATTAATCAAATTTCATCTACAGCATATCATCATGAATCAATAGGTTCGCTGGAGAATTCTCATAAATCATTGAATGCTTTTCTTAGAATACAATGTAATAATGATTCTAGATATTGGAGTAAATGGCTACCATTTTGGTCTTTTTCGTACAATACATCAGTTCACACCGAAACAAAATATACACCATATGAACTTGTTTTTGGAAAACTATGTAGACTACCTAGTAATTTGTTAAGTAATAATGTAGATCCTTTATATAATAGTGATAATTATCCTTTAGAATTAAGATATAGATTACAAAAATCTCAACTTGATGCTAAGCATAATTTAATAAGAAGTAAACAAATTAGAAAATGTAATTATGACTCGTATTTGAAACCAATATCTTATAGAGAAGGAGATATGTTACTTGTTAAGAATGAAACAGCTAATAAATTTGAAAATGTATTTTTAGGACCATATAAAGTTGTAAAAGATATAACACCAAATGTAATAATAATGAAAAATAATAAAGAAGAAATTGTACACAAAAATAGAACAAAACCATATTTTACATAAAAAAAATAAATAAACAATGTATTTTTTTTATTATTTTTAGAAGGGTCGTGTAGTAGATGTACTCATAGCTTGTAAGATATAAATAATCGTGTATCTATTTTATTAAGAGCAGAATAAATAATGTTTTAGAACAGAGCACTTGTTTAACTTAGGTCCCACCTTATATTGTAATATGTTTTTTGCGTCTAAATAAATAAATAAAAAATAATTTCCTAAGTGGTCAAACTGCATGGAACATAGGTAATCTGTTTATTCCGTCTTTTTGCCAAATTTTTTGCTTTCGCAAGTTCCGTAATGGGGGCTCGCGACGCATACATTTAGTTCAGGTCGCACGAAGCGTTACGTTACGCGAATTAATATGTGTTAACCTCACTTTGAGATTAAACAATTTTAGTTTTTGTACGCCTCCTTCGCACGTAGGGGACGAACCTGCATCTCTGGCTTTTTTTTAAATATATAAAAAATATATTTAAATTGCTTATAATGTATTACATAATAATTTATTAACTTATTTATTTTATTTAGTTGCATCAACAAGATATACCTACATTAATACATTAAAAAAATCACACACTTTATTAATTACTACAAATACACAAATAAATCAAATTTCAATAATCTGCGTAACAATAATATGTGAAGTAATGATAAAGTTTACTAAATGGGAACAAATCGTAATAAAACGGCAAACACATGATCGGTTCCGAAAACCGATCATGGAGGCGATGACGGCATTGTGAGCTGTCAGCTGGTCGGCATGGAGCGTGTGGCAGGCTAATGTCCGCTTTCCACTGCGTAAGTGTAATGAGCGAGAAATAGTCAACCGGAACGTAGTTTGAAATGATAAATAGTTTTGCCCTTCCACTAAGAAAGAGTTTTAAAAAATAATATATTTCTCCTTCCACTGAAAACGAAAACTGAACTCGCTCAACTCGCTAACCTCTTATGTGACTCTTTCAACTCGCTCACTCCGCTCCGCTTTGGTGGAAGCACATGTATGAAAACCATCGTTACGAGTATAGCGGAGTCCGTAATGGGTCCGTTCCGCTCGCAGTGGAAGCGGGCATAATGGTGGTATTTTCGGTACATTCGATCCCTGTACATTCGAATATTTTCGCGCTACCCTCTAGCGGCGCCAACTCTATCCTATATTCATAGTTATATTTACATTATTCTTAGCTTTTATTTCAATTAACTTTAAGTAGACCTGTCCATTATGCCCTGTGCGTCTAAGGAAATAAACGTTTTGATTTTGACTTTGACTGATAGCCTCCATTCAGAAGGGTGTAAATACATATTAGATGTGTTACAAGCGATAGATGCATAGCACGAGGTAGAACTAGCCGCGCGTTGATTGGCTGACGCCGGCGCTCTATTTTACAGGCACTTTTCCGCGTCAGTGGGGCGGCTGAGCCAATCTCCGTGAAGTTCGTCACACAAGTGTATGTATATCCACGGATCGGCTTTTGCTGTTATGGGGATATCATAAAATATATCAAAGCATCTTTGTTTAGCTTTATTTATAATAGATACAAGTATCAATATAGGTTTGTGGGAGACTGGTGCCTGAGGTAGGTGTAGGTATCAACCTGTATCACAGGGCACCAGGGTCTCTCACTCGCGAACAAAAGATGTAGGACATTCTACTAGAAACATATCATTTAAAGTTTTAGGACAGAACTAATTTTACTAAATAAACTAACTAACAATGCAATTATTAGACTACGCTTAAATAGTGAAAAACTCCTATAATAGATTCGTTTACCTATATGTAGGGTCTTATGAAGGTTTGATGTGTTCCTGCATATTTATTTAATGTGGCTATTGTGTCATTGTGCGGCCTGAAAGGCCTATTGTGATCAAGTGTGTTCCTGCATAGCAGAACCTTCTGATTGAATTCAATTAACTAATTAAGGTACCTATTCGTAGGTACTAAGTAGTGCGTGTGTCCATTATACGAAACATAATTATGTTTAAGCCGTCTTTCGAAAGTTTAATTTTTTACCTAATACATTGAGTTTCTTAAATAGGAAAAAGTTTAATTTGTATACCTATCCTACAACAGCTTAAGCAATTACCTATGTAACTTGTTACTTATTACTATTTATTTATTTATAGATCTTAGGAAAACTTACAGATCTTAAAATATTTGATCTTAGGTAAACCTACTAACTTAGTGCTTTGGGTATACGGTATCCTTATAAGCCTTTTATGTTTTTTACAAAGTGATATACCCCAATTATAGGTTGAAACTGATATTCTAAATTCCAATATACGCGTGGGAGACGTGGGTCCGAGCCCCGATCTCGCTGGTCGGCTGCGTCACTTCGTCTTGATTGTTTCTACAGAAATTTAGAATATCAGTATCCTACTGTAACTACATCCCATCATACATCCCTATCTATCTACATTTAAGTACCTATAACTCGTCCAGCCAATGCCGACACAGGATTAAAACAAAATTTGCTCATTTATTCCAAAACTCTTAAATCTGTGAGATCTAGAGGTACAATTTATCAAAGTGACAGACCTCGTTGAAGTATTTGTTTTTACTATTTTCTTTGTGCAGAAAAGAATAAGTCGCATCTTGTACGCTTTGAGGGCTTTAACAATTCACGTCCCATCGGTGTAATTTGCAAGCACTCCGTCGACGCGTATCAAGGAGCCGGGTTCGAGTCCCAGGTGCGGGATATATATATCAGTCACGGGATGCGTCCCATTCTCTTTCCACACAATATACGGTATTTAAATACGGTATTAGTGCTACATTTCTTTTGTGTGTGTATGTCCGTTCGAACATTATTGTTAATTCATGTTTGGTGCTAAAACGAGTCTATTAATCTCAGCCACTATAGGTACTTAGATTATGAAATAGTCCATTTATCGAGGAATGATAAAGCTTATTTTTATCGCGGGAAAATACCTGCCTACCTCTATGAAACACGTGCCAAGCAGTGACGCGAACAACTACTTAAATATTTGTCGGATATCCCATTATCGAAGAGGCTTTAGGAATATTTTCCCATGGGAAGGTGCACTATTCTTTCATCAGGATTTTTTTAAGAATTACCTACCTACGTAGATTTTGTTTTTTTGTCTCTCCTGATGAGCAAAGCCGCGAGTGAGAAGATTATGCTTACCATGCTAGTTATTTCTGTGCAGATTGCAAAAAAAAATACCTCTTAAAAATTACAAACATACCTACCTACAGGTAATTTACTAATAAATGCACTTATGATAAGTGTTTACAAGTTCTCGAGTTAATAATGTGATTTCCTGTTATTTACCTGTTAGTTCGAGTGTGGCACTCTTCTTGAATTAGTTCTGTACCTAGTTGGGTAGGTACTTCATTAATTACCTATAACCGCTTAGAAATTACCTATAGTGGAGCCAATTTAATAGGCCACATTTGAGAGCTCGGCAAAATTTAACAAAGTCACCTTGTAACGGATACACAAAATACTTACTAAGTATCAATATTTTTAAAAGTATAAAACTACAAAATATCTTAGAATTAGAAAAAAATGACTATTGACTTTAGCTACTAAATTATTTAAAATAATTTATATAATGAACTGAAATTTATACAACATTCTTCTTATAAAAACTGAACTATTGCAAGGTTTCGGTCGGCGGTCGTGTAAATACTAGGGGTAATTTTATCAAATATTGAATGAATGAATGAGGATTTTATTGCACACACTATCAATTACAGAGTACATAAAAATCTAAATTTAAAATTTAAGAAAAACCCCCGATCCCAATGCCTTAATTTCCTTAAATGTAAAACAACATAATATTATGTAATGTGGACGCGATGCGTTTTCATTTGATACCCCACACTAGTATTTTTGCAGATTTTCGGTTTTGCTTCCCCACTCTCACCCCCATAACTTTTAAACGGCCCAACCGATTTTCATGAAACATGTCTAAGAACACTCGCGCAAGACTCACCTTATCATACAAAAAAAACTAAATTGAAATCGCTCCATCCGTTCGGGAGCTATGGTGACACAGACAGACTGACAGACAGACAGACAGACACGTCAAACTTATAACACCCCTCTTTTTTTGTCGGGGGTTAAAAATCAATTAGGTCGGGGCGCTTGCCCGGAGGTGCAGGGAAGATTCCTGCGAGCGAAGGCTATGGATACGTCTTTATCTTTTTCTACATAAAAAATTAAATAAATTACAGAGTCGTTCTAAATAACTAATTGCATGCTCAACAGGCGACCTCATTCATCCCTGAACTTTATTTCTTCCAGGCAACCAAGCCGTGAAAATAAAATAAGTAAAAAGATCATTAGATATTTTTTCTTATTTTATTACGTACTGTACTTCCTATTAAGGAAGTGAATATTTGTATAAATAATGAATAAAATATAAACTAAAAACTCCAAGAAATACCATAGTAATTAGGTAATATCGCACAAAAACCTTCGACAACCATCATCTCTGAGGGCAGACAGCGTTGAGGACAGTAATTCTCATTCAGAATAAATATTTTTGACACATTACGTTTCAGTTTTATTTTTTACTAGCTGTGCCCCGCGGTGTTACCCGCGTTATAATGGATTTTCCCGCGGAATGACGTTTTCCCGCGGTAAAAAGTAGCCTATGTTATTTTTCAGGCTCTAGAGATTCTTTGTACCAAATTTCATTTAAATCGGTTCAGTAGTTTTTACGTGAAAGAGTAACAAACATCCATACTTACAAACTTTCGCCTTTATAATAGTATAGTAGGATAAGTTTGTATATTACGATAGAAAAAAATATGGTCCAAATTATGTTTCATAAAATTCAAATTCAGATTCAAATAAATTCTTGTCACAGAAAAAGCACATAGAAACAGGTACAGGAAAAATATATACTTATACAAATACTTATTCTAGTGCAGTAACTATGACTCGACAAACAGAAATATACGTTAACAATATGTGCTGTAAACAGGCACAAAAATGAAACATTATTATGGGCCTATGGTACCTACGGGTACATTTTGATTTTGAATAATTTTGAAGAAGTGAATATACAATCTAATATATCTTTATAACAATTAATATATTTGCGCGTATTTACAGTATCGTTCGACGTGAGTTTCATCACTGGTCACAAGTTTGTTCAAAATACGGCGCACTAATAGGTCCTACCAGTGCGGGCTCCATGCAAACATGTAGAAATCCCTTTCAGATATTTTAACATTAATAACTTGTTCAGATCGATCTACAATTTCTGGTTTCGGCTCTGGGGGTTTCCTATGTATCTACTGTATATATGTATGTACATATTTACAAAAAAAAATGTATCCATATACTCGTAATTATCAGTCACCTAACACCCATAGTACAAGCTTTGTTTGGGGTTAGGTGATGCTCTGTGTGTAGTCCGGAAATATTTAAAAATATTTAAAAATATTTATTTATTTAGTTCAGTTCAGTTTCTTTATTGCAATAAAATAAACATTAAGGACCCTGTGTAAAGGGCATAGAAAAGAAGTTACTCACATACTTATTTAAACTAAGTATAAAACAACAATGTAACATAGCAAACATGCTACTACATACTACATTTCCCATGTAAAACTTTGTTTTACTATTTTTGCAATAATATATTTTGTTATAATTTCCAATCGATAACATGACATAATATATTATGTAGGTTACTAATACGCACGGAAAAATCGGCTAGTGTTCTCTAACACAGATCCAAAGGTCGCGAATTGCGTCGGGAGGCCGATAAACTTACACATTGTTTGTCGTTTTTTTCGTTTTTGATCATGCGATTTCATGATCAAAGTTTATAATAATTTTAATCGTATGACGCATATTATTCAACTTTGGTGTAATTTAGGGACGTACGGGATCCCTAGGACGGTAGGTACTTTTGAATAAATATCACGAAAAATGTTGTATGGTTTTTAATTACTTTAGGTATGATTAACTACTTGGAAAACTTGTATTTCATGACTGTGTTCTACCTATTTTATGTTTCCACACTACTCGATTAATAGCTTCGAGTAGTCGTTAATGGCTACTTGTCGATTAATTGATGACGCCGGGGTTCAAGGGCTCTGTACTATCTGCCACGTAATTTCTGCTGTACATTTACGATCTGCTCAAAACGGTATCATTGGGTACACAGACGACAGCACCATGTAGAAAAAAAATTAAGGATACAACACTAATTAAAACATGGCAGTTAAAGCAATAAACAATACACCATACATTTATCGTATGTACGTAGATAGGCTCAGGCACAGGCCAGTCAAAATGAACATAGAGTTGGTAAGAGGTCATGCTGCAGAGCTTAGATCCGTAGCCAAGTCACATACCTACATTCTACATACAGGTCAAATTCATAACCCTCCTTTTTGCTTCGCCGTAGTCGGGTAAATACAGTATGTTTACCATCATTATTGCACAGCTCTTCAATGTGTATCGAAATACTCACATAATTATCTAAATACGCAGGCGCTCGTCCGAGTATCGCGTCCCGCGTCCCGCGTCCCGCGTCACAGGTCACGGCCGTCGTACGACCTACGACTAAATTGCTACCTAAATTTGTTATCAATTTGCAAAATTCACACATAATCGCTTTTGTATGTAGGTTAACCAAAGTCAAAGTCAAACCAGTGTTTATAAACCTTTCAAATTATTTAAGAAGCTTTCTTTAATTTTTTTGGAAGAGGAATCTTATTTGTTGAAATGAAGCTGTTAATTTTGCAAGACATAACCTGGGATTTAAATTATACATCATCCTGATCTTATAATCTGATGCTTTATCAGATAGGATTGAATCAGTCAGATACATGGTAATATGTCAGCGATAACAACAAGAAGTAGCGATAAGGCCACCGGGGCGAGTTGGACGCCTCATCTACTGCCAAACAAAACACTTCAGATAACGGCTTATCAGCCCTCATACCGAGCTCGGTATAAAACATCCGCGGGAGAGCGAATCCGGCATTCTAAACAGACATGCTTTCGAGAGGTTTAGTACTGTTGTTGGCGCTGGCGGCTGCCGCGAGCGCCGCCAGCGCCCCCGCCGGGCGCCAGGACGCCGCGGCCAAGCGCGAGCTGGAGGAGTACATCGCGGACAAGCGCGGCGAGCTCAACCCGCGGTACCGCCTGCACTACCACGTGGCGCCGCCCGTCGGCTGGATGAACGACCCCAACGGCTTCTCGTACTACAAGGGCCAGTACCACATCTTCTACCAGTTCTACCCCTACGACTCCGTGTGGGGCCCCATGCACTGGGGGCACTCCGTCAGCCGCGACCTGTTGCACTGGCACACGCTGCCCACCGCGCTACTGCCCGACCAGGAGCAGTGCTTCTCCGGCAGCGCCGTGGTGGATGGCGGCACCATGGTGCTCATGTACACGGCGCACGAGGTCTCCGACCGCGAGCCCTACTTCAACGAGACCCAGTTCCTGGCCTTCAGTGACGACGGCGTCGACTTCACCAAGTACGCGGGCAACCCCGTCCTGCCGGCGGCGCCCAACGGCTCGCCCGACTTCCGCGACCCGAAGGTTTGGAAACACGACGATCATTGGTACGTCATTCTCGGCAGCAAGACCGACGACGAGAGAGGCCGAGTGCTGCTGTACCGGTCGAAGGACCTGATCGAGTGGGAGTTCCTGCGCGTGCTGGCCGAGTCCGGCGGCGACCTCGGCTACATGTGGGAGTGCCCGGACTTCTTCGAGCTGGACGGGCGGCATGTCCTCCTGTGGTCCCCGCAGGGCATGGAGCCGGTCGGAGACCGGTACAAGAACCTGCACCAGACCGGCTACATCATCGGACAATTCAACTATGAGTCTTTCGAATTCGTCCAACAGACGACATTCCAGGAGCTGGACTACGGCCACGACTTCTACGCGAGCCAGACGATGGAGAAGGACGGGCGGCGCTACGCGCTGGCCTGGTTCAACATGTGGGAGCAGCCGCACCCCGAGCAGGAGGACGGCTGGGCCGGCGCGCTCACGCAGGCGCGCGAGCTGCGCCTCCACGGGGACACGCTGCTGCAGAAACCTCTGAGACAAATGTTTACGCTTCGCCAGTATCCGAAACAGTTCGGTGGTAATTTGGAATCAGATCAGGTCATCGAGTTCGAGCAGACGGCCGAGATCTTCGTGAATGGAGATTTGGAGCAGGACATCACTCTGAAGATAGCTGGTCGCGACGGCGGGGAGGTGCTGGTGCGCTGGGACGCGGGCGCGCGCGAGGTGGTGGTGGACCGCGCGGGCGACGTGCGCAAGGTGCAGTGGACGCCGGTGGGGCGCCACTCCTGGAGGATCTTCCTGGACGCCAGCTCCCTGGAGCTCTTCTGCGGCGAGGGCGAGGTGGTGTTCAGCACCAGGGTCTACCCCACGGGCAACTGGCTCGTCACCAACCAGAGCCCGCAGTCCTTAAAAGTGAAAGCTTTCAAGCTGAGGCGTAGTGTTCCTTTGTAAATTAAATTAGGTACTTATTGTGATTTAGAACAAAATTCTCATTTTTATTTGGTATTATGTAGATAAGTAATGATAAGTTTCGTAAAATGTGATATTTCATAAGTATTAAATTTTGTTGAAAAAAATGGTTTAATAGATACATTTATGTTTTTCTTATGTCCCGGTATGTCCCAATTTTAAAATATTGTTACGTTGCATTTTTGATAAGGATAAATATATCTTTGATAGGTGCCCTCTTATAAGTTATTTTACAGTGGAACACTAATTATTGTCTTAACGTAACAAATAACTAAATAGAGCTTTTTACTAAAAATTCTCGCGAGTTCTCATTACAAATACTTACCTACCTAAAACACAAATGGATGCATTAGGTTTGTACGGGTCAATTTAATTAAAGAGTCTACATCTGACAGAGTATCAAAATTTAACAACGGACCTTGCAACGGAGAACAAAATAGAAAATGTCTCAAATAAAACGATAACAAATGTAGATACTTTTACTTCCCTTTGAAAATGCTACATGTGAAATGAAGCCAAGTTTCCGTCACAGGGTCAGCACCATCATCACCTGCAGCGCTGCGCACGCAACCTACCTAATAATTTTCTTTATTTATAATTTAACTAAATTCATCAGTTCGCAACGAGCCATCAAGGGTCGAGTGCTCATTAACACCATCTGAATTTATCCGTGTACTTCACCCATCTAGTGAGTTATGTTGCCTTTGTAAGGTATTTTATATACATACTAGCAGACCCCAGCAAACGATGTTTTGCAAAATAAAAAATAGATGTTGACCGATTCTCAGACTTCTCAATATGCTCACAAAATTTCATGAGAATCGGTCAAGCCGTTTCGGAGGAGTACGGGAACGAAAACTGTGACACGAGAATTTTATATATATACGTGTTAGATGTATACGTGGTTGGCGGGGCATCACCTTGCTGTAACACAGTTTCAGGCCAGCACAGGAGGAAGGTCTTATAGACTGCATGCATACCTATGGTGCTGCGAATGACTAATGGGTGTTTGCTTCAACGAAAGAAAGTTTGCAAGTACTACCATGTGTGTTCAAAATTGACCTTCGACTCCAGAAATGGTTGTATTTTTCGAAAGTCATTTTGTAATATTTACCTATGCGTGATTAAATGTTATGGCAACTACAATATTGCAAAACTATTACAAAATGAAGAGGTTTTTGTGTACTTACGAATCTTTTGTAAACCTAACATAATTTTGCGTCTATTTTGATAGAAAAATCAGTATGAGTAATCTTGTGTAGATCATGTTCTAAGACGTGTAATTTATCAAAAGAACTATAACTTTGCAAGAAGTTGTCGATCACCACCGCAAATACTCAGCGGTAGGTGCTTCCCACGAACTAGTTAACGAAACCGGAAGCCTGGAAGCTTGGAGATAAGTTTTGTTTGTGAGGAAACGCCTTGTGCGGCTTCTTGTTTATCTATTTATATAATAGCCACAATACTGAAGAACTAATAGAGGAGACATGCACCTATTATACAAGTGATTCAAAATCGGTAGGTATATACACCGAAATGGCACGCATCAAAATGGAAGCCCATTTGTTAAAAAAAAAATTAAATTGTAAATCAGTAAATCCAGTTTTTTTGTGAATGACAACCTTAATTATTACTTTTATTGGACACTTTAAGAGGGATCATTTAAAGTATCGCCTATCTTATTTAGTATCATAATGTTAATCACTTATGCTTTAAGATTTTTTTTATTTTTTTTTCTTGCTCTAAAAGCCTTTATTTGACCACAATCTCACCTGATGTAAAATGACGATGTGGTCTAAGCTGGGGCATGAAGACCTAGAAGGTAGATGGCATCTCCGGACCACATTACAAAACACAAAAAAATCGTTTCAAAATCGAAAAAAGGTCTCCAAATTTAAAAGATTTTTCCACCTATGTGCTTTCTCAAGCTCTAAAGAAACATCTGCTCGTTTTACTGCTGGACAGGTGAGGAGTCTTGAGTAAAATGAGTGGTGTAAAGTGTCCTGGACATGACGGGCTCAGTGTGGAGCACTTGGGGCATGCGGGTGTGCACCTCCCGAACGTGCTCGCTATGTTTTCCACAATGTGCATGAGTCACTCTCACTTGCCTTTGAATTTAATGAAAACTGTAGTGGTGCCAATTGTGAAAAATAGAACTGGGGATGTATCGGACCCTAAGAATGAACGGCCTTTTTCCCTGGCTATGGCTACCTTACTTTGGACTTTACTCGGAGATGGAGAAACAGGTGATGTGTCTTCAACCAACGATACTATGGCACCTTAGAAGTGTTACGGAACTAATATGGGCTGGAATAGAATACGCCATTAAATTTGGTATGTGTAACTATTTTATATAACTAATTAGTTGCTAATTAAAACTATAATTCATTTGTATAATATAAGTACATACGTGATCCGAGTAGGTACTACAAGATACAAGATACAAAATTATTTATTTCCATAGTTTGGTTTTACAAAACTTAGACACGTCAAAATAGATTACAAAAAAACATATAGGTCATAGGTGCTTAAAGATAAGTAGGAAATAAATTTATGGTATCTGGTCGCTTCGCTTTTTTTACACTAGAGCAAAGAAGCGATTAGAAACTCTAGCTCATTTTTGTATTGAAACTTTACAATCATTATTTGTTTGTTAGTCTTGTTTTTGATATTGTGTTGGAGCAGATTCCGTCCCAAGCAGTTTTGTCCTCAAGGTAATCCGATATATTATAATAAGCTTTTTTACAAAGATTGATTTTTACAATTTTCTTAAATTTAGTAATTGACAACTGTTGCAATTCTTTGGGAATCTTGTTGTAGAAGCGTATACATTGCCCTTTGAATGATACATTAACCTTATGCAGCCTAGTGGTGGGCAAAGCGAGTTTATATTAGGTCCTTACATATGAAATTGGCGTTTTGTATGGGAGGAACAAAAAGTCGAATATTTTTTAATATAATATATTTAATTAATCAAAGTATGAACCATTATTTTCTATGCACTTTTGCCATCTTATAGGTAGTTCATTGATCCCTTTACTAAAAAAACCAGTCGGACGGGAATCAATAAAATCTTTGAAGGCGATTTGGACTGCCCCATCGGAGTTGAATTTTTTCCCTTGCAAGAAGTTATCCAAATTTCGAAAAAAATGGTAATCTGTTGGAGCAAGGTCCGGGGAGTACGGAGGATGTCTTAGACTTTCCAATTGAAGCTCTTCTAATTTAGTAGCCGTCTGTTGCGCAGTGTGTGGTCTAGCGTTGTCGTGAAGCAGCAGTGGCGTGGAGCGATTGACCAGCCTAGGTTGTTTAGCCGCTAGCTTTTCCATCATGGTTTGCAATTGCTGACAATAGACATCAGCCGTAATAGTCTGGCCAGATTTGAGAAAACTGTAATGAACAATACCGGCACTAGTCCACCAAACGCTTACAAGTAACTTTTTTGGGGTTAATTTTCGCTTGGGGCAGGATTTGGCTGGCTGGCCAGGATCCAACCATTGCGCTGAGCGCTTCCGATTATCGTAAAGAACCCATTTTTCATCACAGGTAATGATTCGGTTTAAAATACCTTCATTATTGTGCCGGTTTAGTAATGTAACGCAGCAGTCGACGCGCGTTTGCCGGTTTGCTTCAGTCAATTCGTGAGGTACCCACCTTTCAAGCTTTTTAATCTTCCCAATTTGCTTCAAGTGAATTAAAACAGTTTTATCACTAACACCGCAGCCTGCAGCTAACTCGGACGTGGTTTGCGATGGATCCGCTTCCACAATAGCCTTCAACTCTTCATTATCAACTTGAGTCTCAGGCCGTCCACGGGGCTTGTTCTGCAAGTCGAAATTTCCAGAACGAAAACGTTGGAACCAAAAACGAACTGTGTTTTCTTTTGCAACACGACCGCCATACACATCATTCACCCTTCGAGTTGTTTCCGCAGCACTAGTGCCACGGCGGAACTCGTACTCGTAAATAATGCGATATTTTAAGTTTTCCATTTTGTAAAATGAGTGACGCAAACAGAAAAAAACAGAAGAAAAAAAACAAATGAATGACGATCATCGAAGCACAAATACATGAGTCTATAGCTGTACAAATTTGAATTTGGAATTCCTTACCAAAGAGGAGAAATTTGTGATTAAAGTGGCCAGTACGAAAAACGCCAATTTCATATGTAAGGACCTAATATTTATTTCTTGTATTTACATTGTGTTTATCACTATTTTTTGTAAACAAATTAATATTTTTATGCGTATACATAATGGCTTCATAAATATATTGACAAATGACGGTCAATATGTTTATTTCTTTGAATTTATCACGTAGCGAATCTCGGGGACCCATATTATAGATAGCACGAACAGCCCTTTTCTGCAGTACAAATATGGTATTTATGCGTCCTACTCCAGCACTCCCCCACAGCAAAATACCGTATGACATAATGCTATGGAAGTAACTAAAGTAGACCAGTCTAGATGTTGCAATATTAGTTAAAACTCTAATTTTTTTGACTGCGTAAGCAGCAGAACTGAGCCTTTTCGACAATTTATCTATATGAGGGTCCCATTGAAGCTTGCTATCTAAAGTTATACCTAGGAATACAGTATTTTCAACGAGCTCTAAATTGTCGCCCTTTATTTTAATATCTACAGAACCTTGTTTTACATTAGGTAGTGAAAATCGAATACATTTAGTTTTATTTTCATTCAATAATAGATTATTGGATTCAAACCAATGGACTACTTTAGAAATTGCATTATTTACCTTGTCAAAGTTATTAGTGCGACGATCTATTTTAAAAAGAAGTGAAGTATCATCAGCAAATAATACAATTTCATGTTGATCCTGTACAAGATGTGGCAAGTCATTTATGTATATCAAAAAAAGGTAAGGTCCTAATATGGATCCCTGAGGTACACCCATTGACACTAAGGACCCTGGAGATCGTTTCCCGTTGACATCAACTCTTTGAATTCTTTCGCTTAAATAGGAAGCAAAAAGATCCAAGGATTTGCCCCTAATTCCATAGTGGCTCAATTTCCTGATCAATGTTTCATGGTGCACGCAATCGAATGCCTTAGATAAATCACAGAAAATTCCTATTGCATCCTGCGACTTTTCCCAAGCATCATAAACATGAGTTAGTAACTCAACACCAGCATCAGCAGTGGACTTGCATTTAGTGAAGCCATATTGCTTGTTATGTAGTAAATTATTTGCATCAAAATGTAATGAGAGCTGGCTTAAAATAAGCTTCTCAAATATTTTACTAAATGTAGGCAGAACTGATATTGGTCTAAAGTTAGTAGGGTCCGTTGTATTGCCCGATTTGAACAATGGTACAATTTTACTATGTTTCATTAGGTCAGGAAACACTCCAGAGTCTATGCATTCATTGAATATATTAGCCAAATCAGGTGCCAGAGTAACTATTAGTGGTTTAAGAATGTGTACAGAAATACCCCAGAGATCTTGGGTTTTTTTTACATTTATCATTTTGAAGGCTTTAACAATGTCTTGTTCGTTGACATGTTTAAAATGAAAGATGTTTTTACAATCAGGTACGTTGTTTTTTAATAATGACACGGCAAGATCATGTGAAGAGTCTAAAGAGCTTGTAGTTGACATAGGAATGTCTGTAAAAAAACTTTCAAAAGCTTGTGCTATCTCTAAATCATTATTAATAACTGTTTCATTTACTTTAAGTTTGTATTCATTGTTATTGTTCTGAGTTTTGCCAGTCTCATCATTAATTATTTTCCAGGTAGTTTTAATTATGTTACTACTGTTTTTAATTTTTGAACTTAGATAATTTGATTTTGCCAATTGGCAGACATTTTTGAAAATTTTTGAATATATTTTGACTTTATCTTTGAACTTTTCACAGGAGTTATATTGCTTTTCGCTATACAATTCATACAATTTTTGTCTGCTTTTATGTATACCTACAGTTGCCCACTCACTAAAACCAGGTTTGTCTGAGACTACAATTGATTTAGTTGTAAATATTACATTAAAAATGTTATAAAATTGATTGAAAAATGTACTATAAAGTTGATTGGGATTGTTGTTATAGTAATCAAAAGGAAGCTGTAGATCCCAACTACATTTAAACCTCTCAAATCGATTTGTAGTCACTGGTACAAAGCTAATTTTCTTTTTTATAATTTGTCTAGAACTCATATTAAATTTTACATATTGCCCTAGATGATCGGATTTTAGGTTACTTATTATATTTTTGCTGATTACATTTTCATTTAGGCTGGTAAAAATATTATCTAAACATTTTGCTGATGTGTCTGTTATTCTGGTTGGTTCCATAAATAAAGGTATTAAGTTATAGGAACCAAATAAATTACATATTCTAGTATTTAATGAATAGATTTCTAGGAGATCTATATTAAAATCCCCGCAAATAATAATACTTTTGTTTTTTTTACACATTTTAAATAAAACATCATCCATAACCTTTTCAAATATTTCATATGATGCTGACGGTGGTCTGTATACGCTTACTACAAAACTCTGCTCCAACTCCACACATGCTATTTCAATTTGGCTTTCAACGGACAAGCATGTTATGTCTTGTCTATTCTTAAACTTTATTGCCTTATTTAGCAATATAACACTACCGCCTCGAATAGCATGTGTTCTACAGAACGAACTACCAACTTGGTGACTTGGGAAGTTAAACATCAGTTCATAATCTTTAAGCCAATGCTCTGTAATACACAGAATGTCAACATTAAAAGAACTTAAATACAATTCTATTTCAAATAATTTACTATTAATTCCTTGTATATTTTGATGCACCAGGGTAGTAGTAGGAGATGTTGTATTTTGTTTACATTTTAGCATTTTTTTGGGGTGATTCATATTATTTGACTTTTTAAGGTATTTATTTGTGTTTTTATTGATTTGAATTAAATTTTGGCAAGAGACTTCCTCTATTGTCTTAGTATCTAATTTAAAAAACTTGGAAAAAGTTCCAAAGACTTACAAGAAGTGTCATTATAATGCTCAAAAGAAGCATTTTTATGAGCCAAATTATTGGCTGATGTACTTAAAAAATAACATAGCGAATCAGCTAATTGTCTAGTGTAAAAATTTGAAAGGTAATAATTACCTTTAGTCAAGTAATATTTTTTATTAACTATACAGTTAATATCAATCACATGTACAGGATTATTGCATGAAATTGTATGCAAAGTCATGTTTAGATTATATCTAATGTTATTTTCCTTTTGTGGCAAACTTTGGCTATAAGGAAATGTATAGAATACAATATTGCCCACCTGTAGTGAAAATAGTTCATCTACATATTTAATTAGGTCAGATTTCTTTACATTTCCTCTATTTCCCATCAAAATTATCAAATTAGTGAGTTTATTTATTGAAGTATCACTTCTAATGTTTTTCATGATTTGATGCAAATCAGAATAGGGAAAACAATTATTTACTATTGGATGTTTCATACTAATATTTAAAAACTTACCAACATTTTTACTCATTACAAGGTAGGGAATAATAATAATAATGCTTTGTCTCATTAAGTGAAACATGCTAGAATCTCGGTAGGTACCATGTCAGTGTTATCATTTATAACCTTTGATATGTTTTGTAAAAAAGTTACAGGGTATGGTCGGTGATAAATTGTACAATAGTGTTTTTTGTCGCCAATATTATTAATTATATGTATTTAGTATTATTTATTATTATATGTAGGTATATAACAATACGTATGAAAGTAAGTAGTACTGAAAGAATGATATTGTGTCCTTTTTGAATAATAAAGTTTTGAAATTAAATTATGAATGAGTGCGGCAGTGATTTTGTAGATCCAAAGTCACAAAAAATATTAAAAAAAAACATTTTTTTAATTAGAATAATATTATTATGATATTTAAGTATTTTTAATAAAAAAAACAATAGTATGAAGTTAGTTCAAATACATTTAATATTGTAAACTAAGCTTTTTGTTAGTCATGCATGAAGCTAACAACGAGTCATGTACGTAACCAATGCATCAATGTAATGAATGTTACTGTACAATTTATCGCGAGCATGCCCTACCAGTAAACTTAAACATCAAAAATACAAAAATTAACAGAAATGCAAACTTATTAAAAATGGAAAACTTTTGAGACGTGAGATAATGCACTACATACTCAGCCGTGAGATATCATTGCAGATCACAGTGTCGCCATCATCCAGAATTAGAATCAGATAACTTATATCTAACGCCCCGCTAACGCGGGCTATCACAGATAAAATGTAGGAATGCCCCACGGACGGTGTCACGCGGAGGTGGCGTTGCGGAAGAGGGCCGCGACGGCGGCGAGCAGCGGCGCGTGCAGCAGCGCCGGGGCGTCGCGCGCCCACAGGTAGTCCAGGTGGTTGAAGCGCGCGTGCGCCACCTCGCGCAGCGCCGCGCGCCCGCCCAGCGCCGCCGCCAGCGCGCGCACGTCCGCCTCCGCCGACAGCGGGTCGTTGCGCGCCCAGAACAGCGTCACCGGCAGCGTCACGCGCCCCAGCTCGTACGCCGCCGGCGCCGCGCCGCCGTACAGCCGCCGGTTGCGCGCCTCCCCGTAGTCGAACCGCTGGAAGCGCCCGCCCGCCTGGATCTCCTGCGCGAAGTGCACCACCGTCTTCCAGGAGGTGCCCGAGCCGAGGTGCGCCAGGAAGGCCGGCAGCACCGCCGAGTCGAGCTGCTCCTCGTCCTCGCCGCAGATGCTGAATATGGCGCTCCGGCACGCCTCCAGCAGCCCGCCGTCCTCGCGGCACGCCTCCGCCAGCCCGCTGAT
The DNA here is from genome assembly GCA_929108375.1 of Gymnoscelis rufifasciata. Lineage (NCBI taxonomy): Eukaryota > Metazoa > Arthropoda > Insecta > Lepidoptera > Geometridae > Gymnoscelis > Gymnoscelis rufifasciata. The sequence goes on from OV815311.1 coordinate 16,288,128, forward strand.
GGACGACCCCTTCGGCACGAACTCCCGCGACCCGTACAGGCTCTGCATGTAGGCCACGTTGCTGGCGATCGGCGCGAGCGCGCGCAGCGGCCCGCGCACGCCGGCCGTGAACGCGACCGGCGCCAGCAGGAACGCGCCGGCGAGCTTCGCGTTGTACTCGGGCCGCGCCGCCAGCATCGCGAGCAGGATCGTGGTGCCCATCGAGTGGCCGACGTACGCGACGGGCACGCCGGGGCCGCGCAGCGCCAGCACGTAGTCGATCACCGCCGGCATGTCCCGCTCCGCCATCTCCTCCCAGGAGAAGTTCCAGTAGGCCCGCGAGTCGGTGCGCAGCTCCAGGTGCTCGCGCGAGTAGCGGTTGCCGCGCACGTTGGGCATCCACACGTCGTAGCCGGCGTCGTGCAGCGCGAGGGCCAGCGCGCGCTCGCCGGCCAGCAGCCAGTCGGCCGAGCTGGCGAACAGGCCGTGCTGCAGCAGCACGACGGGCGCGCGGGCGGAGGCGCGCGCGGGGGGCAGGCGGTGCAGCTGCAGCACGTACCCTTGCGAGGCGAGCGCGTGCGTCTCGCAGGCGCGGCCGAGGCGCAGCGCGAGCGCGGGCACGCTGAGCGCCGCGTCGGGGCGCGCGAGGCGCTCGTCGGGGCGCGCGGCGCGCGAGCCCGGCGAGAACGCCAGCTCCTCCACGTAGCGGTTGACCTCGTCGGCGACGGCGCGCTGCCGCTCCGCCACGAACTCGTCCAGGGACTCCTTCACGTGCACGGCGCCCGCGTAGCCGCTCGTGACGATCTCCTGCACCTTCTGCTTCTGTCGCTGCAGGTACTCGCCGACGGCGTCCCCCTGTTGCGCGAGGAAGTTCTGCAGGTCCCAGGCGGGCGCGGGCGCGGCGGTGGTGGTGGTGGCGGTGGTGGCGGGCGGCGCGGCGCCGAGCGCGCACAGCAGACAGTAGAACGCGAACGTCGGCATGGTTCGCCGTTGAGTGCGATCGGTGGAATGCGGATTCCGGCGTTCCTCGCTCGTATTATACCTGACCCCGGGGTTACCCGCTGACGTCACTGATACGCCGTGCCATATTACTGTACCTACTGCGGGATGCGTTGGGAGCCGCCTGTAGGTGCGCACCTTTCGACTGGATTGATCCAGTTGAGGTAACGTCCTCACTGAAAAGAAATGAAATCACAGTCGCTTGAAATATGGTATCTGGGGGCACGGTAGTGCCCCCACCAAGTCGTGCAAAAAAGCGGCACGGCCGTACCATCCTTTTCTCGAAGCAATTCAGGCCATTTTCGACCCCCTGTAACTTCGTTGTGGATGAAACTAGAAGACTGAAATTTTCAGTAACCATGCAGGATTGTAAAGACACTGTATATTTCAAATTTCATTCAATTTGAACCAGTATTTTAAGAATTATAACGGGTCAAATTTCGTAATTTTGTCACTCATTGACTCACCGATCATCAAAATTCTAAGGCACTTCTAGCAGACCTAGAAGCTTCAAATTTGGAATATAAGTAGTGTTTGGTGTATGAATCAAGGAAAAACTAAAAAATCTAGAAAATACCGGTATAGAGGGCGCTGTCGCAACGCCACGTATATACGAAATATGTACTAAAGTAATAACAATGCGAAATATTAATAAATCCAATCTGGTAGATATATACAATAAGTAGAAGGTACCGAAAAGGAAAAAAGTAGAACTGTCTACAAAATACAGAAAGAAATGAGATCCCATCAAAAACAATACTTGTCAAAAAAACCAAGTCGCGCAACTCAGTTGTTCTGCGGTAAAAAGTTGTGAGATCCAAGTAAATCCAAGTCTTCAAATTTCGTCTCAAAATTATTTAATGTTTTATATAAATATATTGAGACTTGGCCATCGCACTAAATAATTGAATTTACACGTGTTTTCAGGCGATTGAATTTGACTTTGACTTTGACATTAAAGAATTTTGAGACGAAATTTGAAGACTTGGAATTACATGGATCTCACAACTTTTTACCGCAGAACAACTGAGTTGCGCGACTTGGTTTTTTTGACAAGTATTGTTTTTGATGGGATATATAGGTGTCCGGTTGTTCATTCTGTACGCAGTGGCGGATTTACAAATTTTCAAGGTATAGGCTGAATAGTTTTTGCTTTGACAATTGTTGAAGCAAGGGTAACAATTCACAACTAAACAATTGCCATATCATACCATACATTATTTTTACAATGCAACAATTTCGTTGAAATTGCTCGTAAAAGGGTATTGCTGGGAGGTTGTCGTTTTTTTTTGTATGTTATTATATTGTATTGTTCATTATGTCCATCTAGGTGTGTTCACTTTTTGATGTTTAATTTGTGACCATCCGTGAAGATCTGTAATTAGCTTTCTGTTGCTACTAGGTTTGTTATAGTGATAATCTTAGCTGTTGATTTTCCTTCAAATAAATAAATAAATAATAATTTTTCGGTATATTTTTGAGCTAATCGGTATAAGTTTGCTACTCTCGGAATGTGCAATGGCCAGTGAGAGCGAAAAGTCTTCGAAAAAATTGTTCCAGACTTATATCTGTAAGACATCAGAAAACCGTCATAGAAAAATCATATGATTTCTAGGAGGTCAAAAATCGTTCCCTAAATTTGCCGCCCCCAATATCTGCTGCCCTAGGCTAGAGCCTACTCCTTCTGCTGGTAAATCTACCACTGTCTGTACAACCTTGCTATCAACGATCCAATCAAGTCAAATGTCAAGTCTTTAACGAATGCACGAATGCTGTTTGGTCGGTTAAATGAAATTGACAAGTATAGAGTTGCTTAAATAATTAGCGTAATTCTCATATCGTTCAATTAGATAATACATGTCGCTGCAACAAACTTGCAAAGACAACACAACCCGAAGACACTTCATGTAATGAGCTATGATGTAACGTGCCGTAAGAGGCCACGAGTGGGCGATGAACCGCCTATCTAGATCCGCGTTGCGACCCCGCCCCGAGGGCAGCAAACATACATATCCTACTCTACTAATGATCCATTTCATTTCAAATAAATCATTTCATTTAATTACTTAATACCTATCATAAATGCGAAAGTTGGTGAGGATTTTCACGCAAAAACAAATGACTGTATTTTTATAACACTTCACAATGATTATAGCTTACATATCAGAATAACACATGGGCTCTATTACCTACCTGTATAACACATGGGCTCTATAACCTACCTGTATAAATTAATACTCTGTATAAATCTAAATTTAAGAAAAACTTATTCCAATGCTACAATCCCCTTAAAAGTAAAACACCATAATATTTAGTAATGTGCACGCGATGCGCTTTCATTTGATACCCCACACGAGTATATTTGCAGATTTTCGGTTTTCCTTCCCCACTCTCACCTTCATAACTTTTAAACGGCACAACCGCTTTTCATGAAACATGTCTAAGAACACTCGTGACAAACTCACCTTTCAAACAATAACTAATTTGAAATAGCTCCATCCGTTCGGGAGCTATGATGTCCCAGACAGACAGACATACACGTCAAACTTATAACACCCCTCTTTTTGGTCGGGGGTTAAAAATCTATGCTTAGGCGCGCAAAGGCGCCGGCAGCTAGTAATTACATAAATAAGTATTTGTAGATAGGAATGTTACTTATAGTGTCTAAGATAAGACAAGCCAGGTCCTGTTCCCTACTTACAACAGAGAAACCAATGAAACCTAGCAAATGGAGAGCTATAACTCAATACAGACCGCATGTGAATACAATCTCGTGAACTACAACAAGATTCCAAAAGAATTGCAACAGTTATATCACTAAATTTTAAAATAGTGAAAAACAATCTTTTTAAAAAAGATTATTAAATATATTTGATTATCCCCTTGCAGGGGTGGTTTGTATTCAAAAGAGGGTACCTACTCACATCGTATATGTCTAAGTTTTGTAAAACCAAACTATGGAAATAAATAATTTTGTATCTTGTATCTTGTATGAATACTTTGTTACTGTCCACATCGTCTCATGCTACGCCGTGTTCCTGGTACTCGGAGATATCATGTTTACCAGGAACTATGTTCGACATGTGTTTGTTTATTATCTTATTGTGATTGGGTTCTATTATTTTGTTATTATCAACGTGTTTTCAGAAAAAAACCCCAAAATAAATATGATAATTTAATAGGTTAGGTTCGAACGATGACCTGCACCTGATAACGAGTAGGTACCTTAAGTCCTTCCTTCACATCAAAACATTGAACAAATTGCCGCATATACAAAAGTACACGCTAAGGGCTATGGTCAAAATGTCACTATTAAAAGACGAAAATGTAGGTTACATTAATTATTTATTTGAACTAAGCTTAAAATAGTCATTGCACTTAGTACACGTTCAATATATTGTGACGCCAGCATCAAAAACACGTCCGCGACGACACTCTCCAAGCTAATTCAATATTTACGCATAACACTACGCCCGCCGCCGCCGCCTCGAGCCCGGGGCCGCCTACTTCTCTTACAAATAATAAACTGCTATCTATCTATAACATTAATATCAATTCATAGTCAAATTTCGCTATATATACTTATATAACGTCGCCGTCGTCAAGTACGCCGGCAGCGCGCCCGGCCGCGCGCGGGGCGGGGGCGGCTCCCTCTAGCTCCACGACATTCTTGAAGCTGGCCTATTCTCGCAGTATGTACAACAGGGGAAACGATGTCGACTCGAGTCTCGGAAACAAAATCCGAATTTAAAGCTTGCGTACGCGTTAAATAAAACGAAAATAATACACTCGCACGGAGCCGGACGGGGCGCGCCGAGCTCGCTCGCCGGATCGTACCTTACGCTTAAACATAAGCCGCATCGCGTCACGCGGCCGTTTGTGACCTTCCCGGCGCCCGGCCCGGCCCGGCCCGTCCCGTCCCGTCCCGGCCCGGCCCGTCCCGTCCCGGCCCGGCCCGCGGCCCCGGCGGCCGGCGGGCGACGGCACCGAGATTTCTACCACTCGGTACACTTCACTCTCCTAGAAATCCTCAGCCGGCACGGCTCTGGATAAACTTAAAACTTTTCGTCACTGAGAACAACACTTAGCACTGAGGGTGTGACCGACGCCGGGGGCGGCGGGGGGCACTGCGAGGAATTAACGTTCGTCACACGAGTGTCCCTAGCGGGTGGGGGGCGCGGGGGCGCGGGGGGCCTCAGTACGCGCGCCGCTCCTCCAGCTCCACCTGTGGGCGACACACCGAGATTACTACCTGTGCATAATCATAGTCTTAATACACCATCATCATCCCTCTGCCTTCGTCCCACACTATGTGGGGTCGCGACATGTATTCATCTTCCATTCTCTTCTATCACCGGTCATCTCGACGCTCACGCCGTTCCAGGCGTGTCCCCTCTAACACGTCCATCCATCTTTTCTGAGGACTACCCCTCGTAGCAATCGTATCTAACGCTCCTCCTCTCAGATACACCGTAATACTCGGCTGCGATTTATAATTAACAGCAATTGTGTGCTACTCGAAAGCGGAGGAGCGGTGTCCACTGCACTACATCATCTCGTTCACTGCTGGACGCCTCAATCGAAATATGCGGGGTTTAGACCGCACACTTTATTTGTTGTTCATCGGTGAGGTTGGTTTGGGTCTCTAATATGGTGTTGAAACCCTTATCCGTATCTAGAAGGCGGCGCGGTAAGCAGCAGCGCAGAGTGGAGTACGTACGTTGGTCCGCGCGCGCTTGCCGGCCGGCTCGCCCTCCTCCGGCTCCTCGAAGGCGCTGCAACAACCAACGACACATATTAGTTAACACTTTTCGCGGATCCTCCCGCGGGGGAGAGGAGAGGGAGAGAGGAGAGGGAGAGAGGAGAGGGAGAGGAGAGTACTGACCGCGCGGCGCGGCGCTCGTCGTCGCGGAGCGCCAGCACGGCGGCGCCGGGGCCCACCACGAACTTCTCTGTAAATAACAATATAATGTTTTATTTCGAGAAAGGTCTCACAATACTTATCAGTTTGATTCTAAGTCGATTCATTCTAATCTGCAATGACCTTGGCCAACCAGACATAAGTTTCGACACCGCATACTAAATTAAGTTGTTGCATTATAACTGGTTAGTTGCAGGGTAGTGCATTCTAATATTTATTATCACTTACTGCCAGCATTACAACGACGCTGACATAATGTTCTCGGCCCGATCCGTGTCTTATATCAGGTTGAGTAGGAACTCAAAGAATTCTACCGTTAAAGTCGAATTTTTCAAAACATTTTATTTATTTTAGCGTTTCTTTTAAAAGTTATCATTTATTTATGATGATATATAATTATATCATTGCATGAGGGCCAACAAAAAAACCTGTAATGATGTTGTAATGAAGTGTAAATAAATAAATAAACATTCACCACTAGTTTGGCTCAAAGTGCCTATTCTCCACATTAATATATGTATAACAAATCATCAATTGTCCATGGCACCGCCGGCCGCTGCTGGGCAAACGCCTTCCTCAAATAATAAGGGGAATAGAGCGAAACCATAACGTGACCATAACAGCTGTTATGTTCGCGAATATGATCAGTACCGGGCGAGTATGTGGTGAGGGAGGCCTGATGCGCCGCGGTCGCGACCGCTCCAACACCTACCCGATTGATTACCAGACCTAGCTGATTGCTAGGAGGCTGGACACCCACTGTATTTTTATGAAACACTGGACAGCAATTTACATTGTTGATTTAGTTTGTTGTCTGAGATAAATGATTTGAATTGAATCGAATTATACGCTATACAAGTGGGATCGGTCTTATTAATGCGTTTAATACCCGAGGCGCATGAAGTAAAATAAAATGAGGTTCAGAGTGAGTAATGGAAGCGAGTGGTGAGTGGCGAGCGTGTCGCGTGTCGCGAGTCGCGTGTCGCGTACCTTCCCGCTCGCCGCCCGCGCCGTTGGTGACGACGGTGATCTGGTGGCCCGCCATCACGTTGTACGACAGCCCGTGCCCTGCGCACACACATGCATGTTTTAACACTACATACACATTATACCCTTTCTGTTCTCCGCTATTACATTTTGTTACATTCCAATGACGTAAAATACGTACGCATTTCAATTATATACCGTTAACATTCGTGTTATAATTATTTATAAATCTAAATTTTTAATTTAAGAAACACCCCCGATGCGTTTTCATTTCACTTGTTTGCAGATTTTCGGTTTTTCTTCCCCACTCTATAACTATAACTTTTCTTTAACACTCGCGCCAGACTCACCTTTCATACAAAAAAAAACTAAATTAAAATGGCTTCATCCGTTCGGGAGCTATGATGTCCCAGACAGACAGATAAATGACAGACCGACAGACACTCCAAACTTATAGCACCCCTCTTTTTTGGTGGGGGGGTTAAAAAGATTTCATACGATCACTCTATTAAGGGCATCTTTCACTATCTCCGAGTGAAGTTAGGCAATGGTAAAAATGTAACGCTATTTCGCTCAGTGACACAGTCACCTGTGACAGAACGAGATCGCTGCGTACGTTGCTAGCCATTGAGACGCATATTTGGCATAAGCAACCATTGCTTATAGTTCGGCCGTTCAGAGAATGCGTTTGACACCTATCAGTTAGTCACGACTAGTGATGGGCAACATAACACTGAGTTCGTTACCGTACCTCCAAAATGAAGTCGCGTTATTTTTAAGATTATTTTCGTTTTAAATTGGCGGAATCATTTAAAATTTATATTTTAGTATTTAAGTGGAAACCAAAAAAAGGTTATATCGTCGCTATACAGCGAAAACCAGTTAAATGGTCAAAAGTGCAAACAGAGATATCGCAATTACAAAGTTTATGGGGTTTAAAATAACCTTTGCAGTATTATATTGTTAATATTGCTTCCTAACATCAATACATAGATTAATGTTCTGTTTAAACATGTCTATTAATGTTTAAAAACATTATTGGTTTGTAATGAAATTTTCAATATTTGTCATAAGGTCATCCATTTAATTGGTTTTCCCTGAGAACTGATAAATGTCTGTATATATCAAAGTAAGAGGATTACAGCAAATCCCGAGAAATTACTTTTTTCTTTTAGTTAATTAATACTAACCATGATAAAAAAATACCTATACAACTCTCCCTTGTGAAGTTACAAGTGAAAATGTGTCAAGATAATTGGTTTTCCCTGCAGAAAATTTAAGAACCTACAAAGTTAAGCAAGTAATTTTTTAAAGTTTCAGTACGTTTATTTGTTATCAAAATTATAACTCGAAATAATGAGTTAAGTACAAATTAGCTTGATTAGTTCAAATAACGATACAATCGCGCTTCAAAGGCAATTAGTAGGTGCAATGTAAATAAAGGGAAAACGGACTTATTATTGAGTGACTGACCGAATGACTGACATGCCAAATCAAAGCCAATTTTATTTAAGCGTAAACAATATTTATCTATTATTAACTTATTAATGAAAAAAATACTAGAGTTACTTCTTAAAAAAAATTTATTGAGAAAATCAACCAAAATTATGGAGAAAATATTTCAAATAATTACAACAAAGATATTATAACTAAAACTCTTCGTCATTACGTTAAATTTCATCGGAACTGGTAGGTTCATCATCAGATATAGTGGCATCAGGTACCCTGTCTTTATTTGCAATGTTAGTTTTTAAATTTTCAAACCATCTATGAAATTCTTCAGGTAAAACACCTTTTGCGGCAAAGCTCCAATCTGGATTTGAGCTTGAATGTGTTATGTCATGTTTAGCAGCACTACTGCTTACAGGATCTAAAACATATAAAAAAAAATGTAAGGAGAAAATAAAGAAAATTATAGTTTAATATAACTTATGTTTTCCTGCGGCAATGTGATGTTTAGTCGATGTAAAAAGTAGTTTATGTATTTTTATTGGTTCTATTAGTGATAGGTTCTCAGCCCATCACCTTAATTACAATATTCTGCTACTGTCGTTTTCCCTCTACTGACTTCTAGAGTAGACCCGGGAGAGAAGCAGCTGGAACAGTGTCTTTTTTATTGCTCCCAGTCCAGCACGGTAGAAACAAACCGACTTACTTTTATATTTATAAGTAGGTGGTACCTAGGTATTAAAATAAAAAAGTAACTATAAAATATGGACAGATACAAACCACCAGGTGCAGTTTCATTGCTGCCGTCTTTTAATAAAAAGTCTTCATAAGCTTGAGACAAAAGATCGTCCTCACCGCTGTCAGCAAAACTTTCTGAAAAAATTATAATGGGTAATAACCTACAGGTACGATTATCAGTTACAAATAAGCGTCGTGTTTGGTTCTTAATTTGCCACACCAATTATAAATGTCACAGACATGAACTACATTAAAAATCGGTAACTAAAGTAAAAATTATCAGACAACCTCACTTTCGCGGCTTTTTTCATTAAAATCACTATAATAATTACTCACCCTTTTCTTGTTTTTCTTTTCCACGATCGAAATCAAGTTCCTTCACACAGTTTGAACTCATTTTAATAATCACTTTAACTACAAACTTCAAAATTTACTTAAATTAACTTTTTCTGCGAGACGCGAGCGCACTTGTAATTGTCTGTTAGGGCGTTCAAAAAAACTCATACAATGCGTCCAAAATGCATGCGTACGATTTTGCTTTCCCATCCACCACGTTCCCACATTTCTCCATACATAAATAACCACGGTCTCCTGAATATGTCTTCGCGTCGTACTCTACATCTTGCCTCACTTCTTTTTGGTGAAATAAATAAACGAACCCCATTGCACCTGTATGAAAAACTTAAATTTTCGAGACATCAAGTGCGCTTATAATAATTATTTTTTTGTTCTTTATAGTATATTAGACGATATTATAGTATATAAGACGATATAAATGTAAACGATACAATAGATTTTAAGTAACCCATTATATTTCATCTATTATTATAAATTGATTGATTTATTGCCTCGCTTTAGGGCCACCTTGCGCTGTACGGTACCACTGAAAACCAGCGCTGTAGCCAGCTCACCTAGCTGCTACAGCATTTAATCGTTTTTCGCTGTAGTGATTAAGTTGCATCTGTGAGTCAATATCGTCAGAGAAAACAATTATCTGGACACACAATATTTTCTTAGACGATTATATTGTGTTGTTTAATATGGAATTCGTCAAGTAAAACAAATTTAACTGGTTTAATCGTTTTTCACTGTAGTGATTACGTTGCATCCGTGAATCAATATTGTCGGAGAAACACAATTACTCTGTTTTAATAGCTTTTACTTGACTATTTTAATCTAATAATGGAGATTTAAATCTTATAAATTGGTTGTTACTGAGGAAAAAATAAAGCTTTTCATGAGCTCTCTTATAAGGAAAACAAATTTTATCAGGTTAACTGACAATCATTGGCGCCAAATATGTCGGCAAATAAGTTAAATCTGTTTAATGCTTTGCACTTGAAAACAAACCTTGGTAATGCTTGAAATAATTGGTTATCACATTAGTAAAACCAAAACTATTAGACTTAGCGTTTAATGGGTTTTCGCAGACGAAAGAGCAGAAAATTTTAAGTACTTTGGCATTCTTAAGTCATTTTCGTAAAAATTTCGATTTAACTGGTTTTCGCTGTATAGCGACGATATGTATTAATATAATACAATTGTTTTATTTATTCTTTGTTACAAAGTTACAATGTGTATTTCTATTGAATAAAGTATAATTTATTAAATTAAGTAAATTGCACGCCAGTTCCAAGTTACATCGCCTATTCGATCACGACCTGTCAGAAACGCAATCTCTAAGCAGCCAGACTAGATTAGATTTTATATAGGTACTTACAAATATTTTATTTTATCAAGTATATTACAGGAGTACGTTAATAAACCTAAATGTTCATTTGTACTATGAAATAAAATACTTTTTTTAAATGTCAGTAACTTATATTATAAACTATGCACGATGATTCATCTCCCATCACTAGGTAGTATGGCATGCCCATTAAGTATTACAATGACAGCTATTGTCTGTACTAATAAGAAATTCAGGACTTCATAGGCGTGATTTTTCTGACATCTGTCAGGAACGCATTCTCTGAACGGCCGAACTATAGTTTACTCGGATTTTGTGAAATAAGCCCTCAGACACACAAAGAAACTCTAGCAAGCGACGCGCTTAAAATAAAAGAAAGGGAAAATGACGAATCAGCAGGTCAAACGGAACCGTACGGTTTCTCATGAGCGGGCGGTAATGCCCCTGAGATGAGGAGGCCCACGCGGAGACCTCTCCTTGCCCTCGCAAAGGGCCTTCGGAGACTCGTCGGTTCGTTCGGCTCCGTAAAATAAACTACGTTTACTTTTGTTCACAAAGGTTCTCCTAAAATAAATATATAAAGGTGTTAATATATTACCTGGCGAGCCGGGCGCGGAGTGCGTGGCGGCGCCGCGCGGCGGGTACAGGTACTGCGCGCCGCCGCTCGACAGCCGCCCCGACTGCAACACACAGTCACGTTACACACTATACACGTGCCGCTACCGTGTATCTCTACAACTCCCGTCTCTGATGGAACACATGAGGGGCGAGAAATAATAGGTCTAGTATTACTTGAATGAATGTCAGGACTTTCGGGATATAATAATATGTGGATGGCCACAGGGAAAGTGAATTCGCCACGCGTGAGGTCTAAAGTGTGTAGCTCCTCCTATGTCGCGAGTGGCGTGCGCCAGTACCTGGTGGTCCTGCTCGTCCGCGGGGAACAGGTCCGGCGTGGGCTCGCGCGAGAGCTCCTCCGGCGTCACCAGCCCCGACACGCCCACCTGCGAGGGCGACGTGGGCGCGCTCCTGGAACACACCACCCCATTAGTATTCAGCGCGCGGGTGGCTGATCATCCGACGTACGGTAGGCGTCGCTAACCGGTGGCCCCTTCTGGCATACAACTGATATGGCAAGAGGGGTACCAGGTAGCGACGCATACCGTACGAGTACACGAAACCACCCGAGGCTGCCCGCTGTCTCGGAGGGAGAACAGATCGGTTATCAGTATTTTCAATATAAAATAGAACGTATGTATGAATATTCTGTTTAAAGTATAAAGTCAGCTGGAATACGTTAACGGGCTCGGAACGGCACGAGGATACCGTGATAGGTTGGACGAATAAAGAATAACGAACTATCTGAAAAGCGCACCCAAAAAGCGATCAAAGTTTGACATGATCATTTCTGTAGTTGACAGAACACCAAAATTAGAAATAACGTGAGAATTTTTCTAGTTTTATATTATAATAGAGAAATAGATAATTGATCGATTTAAAACTTAAGTCTCGATTGTTGGGAAAGATTTCCAATCAAATTAAAGTACAAAATGATTTAAACACTGCATACTCCAACGGTACGTCATACGTATACCGTGATCTGGGCTATAGCTATACCTAGGCGACAATCGTACACTACAGAACTACCGACGCAACCAACTGTGGTGATGTCACAGAAACTCGATACCCTACTTGTAAATGACGTCATGGCGTGAACTGCGTGTTCCTACACGTACACGAAATGAATACAAGGACACTGCCAATAACAAGTATTATTAGTTCAACATTAAAGAAACTTGTAGATCGTTGTGAATGAGCGGAAAAAAAATATTTCTGCGTTTAAATCAGAAAAATAAAACGCAGTCACAGTAATTTTATTCAATTTCATGTTAAGTCGTAAACTTGAAAAGAATTCTTAAAATTATTCTAAAGAATCTATGGATATAAAGCTCATTGGAATCATCAAATCTTTTTTCAGCTTATCAATCATTAGGATTATGAAATTACGAAAATTAGTTATAAAGCAGTTGTTCCTGATCACATTCGTGTACAATAATGAGATACTGTGTGCGTAAGTACAGTCGGCTACGTAGGTACAGTCGGCTACGTAGGTACAGTCGGCTACGTAGTACCTCCGCGCGCTCAGCGGCCCGGCACGGCGCGGCTACCTGCAACACGCCACACGTCACACGTCACACGTCACGGCGACGGTACGTCCGACCTAGCCTATACCAACCGTGTCGACTTCTGAAAATCGCTAAACTCATTTTACACAGTTTTAATTGTCATAATTAACGGTCTTCAGTTGGGCTTCTGATTAACTTGATTTTAACTAAACCTAAATAAATCATCTAGTGATGCCAAGAGCGTCTATCTTACTTATAATATATAGCGCTCACTTCTGGCGTAAACATACTTCAATTAAAAAAAAAAATTAATGAAACAGGGGTATCCCGAACTAACAAAATTGGCTCAACTCTCCAGCGCAAGATAGCATAGAAATGTGACACTTTGACCAGGCCTGTGTAGGTTCAATGCAGCAAGCCTGCATATATAATAACTGTAAATTTAATCTGACAGTAACCTTAAGTAACTTAACAATATGTATTTTTTAGAAACATCTTATAATTATTAATGTCTTTGATTCTATAATTTGGTTATTAATCTACGATTGAAGGTTGTTGTTGAGGGAAAGGGCCTTAAATAAATTATTTGTAGTTAAAAGAGTAAAATTCGTCCAAACAATCGATGTCTATGATTCTAATGCCTATAATTCTAACTATCATGGTCCACTGACCTCGCCTCGGTACTTATGTTACTAATATGGTACCTCGTTTCTCAAAGGTTAAGCAGCTGAGGCGTCCGACAGGGTACTGTACGTGGTTCTGCACTTTTTAACGCTTTTAATATGAATACTGGTGAGTATGTACGTAGACGACCGTTAGTGATTAGTAAGGTTAGTAAGCAAATTGTACTGCAGACATGTAATTAGCTAGTGAAAACAACTTAAAAGCAGCCGAGTAGCAATCACAGGGTGATTATTGACCCCTACTGTTAACATTTATTACAGAGCACTTTATAGCAGAGTGGTTTGGCGTTCAAGTATTCCGCGTTCTAACGCAGAAAGCTATAGGCTCTCCGCGTCTGTCCGACGGCCGGACCGCTGTCTGATAGGAACGGGTCGGTAGGAGAGTAGAAGTAGGCAGCGTGCGTACCTGGAGGAGAGTCCGAAGGGCGCGCGGAACTGGACGCCGCGCGGGCGGCGCGGCGAGCTCACAGCGTGCGTACCTGGAGGAGAGTCCGAAGGGCGCGCGGAACTGGACGCCGCGCGGGCGGAAGGCGAGCTCACAGCGTGCGTACCTGGAGGAGAGTCCGAAGGGCGCGCGGAACTGGACGCCGCGCGGGCGGCGCGGGCGGAAGGCGAGCTCACAGCGTGCGTACCTGGAGGAGAGTCCGAAGGGCGCGCGGAACTGGACGCCGCGCGGGCGGCGCGGCGAGCTCACAGCGTGCGTACCTGGAGTGGAGTCCGAAGGGCGCGCGGAACTGGACGCCGCGCGGGCGGAAGGCGAGCTCACAGCGTGCGTACCTGGAGGAGAGTCCGAAGGGCGCGCGGAACTGGACGCCGCGCGGGCGGCGCGGCGAGCTCACAGCGTGCGTACCTGGAGGAGAGTCCGAAGGGCGCGCGGAACTGGACGCCGCGCGGGCGGCGCGGCGAGCTCACAGCGTGCGTACCTGGAGGAGAGTCCGAAGGGCGCGCGGAACTGGACGCCGCGCGGGCGGAAGGCGAGCTCACAGCGTGCGTACCTGGAGGAGAGTCCGAAGGGCGCGCGGAACTGGACGCCGCGCGGGCGGCGCGGCGAGCTCACAGCGTGCGTACCTGGAGGAGAGTCCGAAGGGCGCGCGGAACTGGACGCCGCGCGGGCGGCGCGGCGAGCGCACAGCGTGCGTACCGGGAGGAGAGTCCGAAGGGCGCGCGGAACTGGACGCCGCGCGGGCGGAAGGCGAGCTCACAGCGTGCGTACCTGGAGGAGAGTCCGAAGGGCGCGCGGAACTGGACGCCGCGCGGGCGGCGCGGCGAGCTCACAGCGTGCGTACCTGGAGGAGAGTCCGAAGGGCGCGCGGAACTGGACGCCGCGCGGGCGGCGCGGCGAGCTCACAGCGTGCGTACCTGGAGGAGAGTCCGAAGGGCGCGCGGAACTGGACGCCGCGCGGGCGGCGCGGCGAGCTCACAGCGTGCGTACCTGGAGGAGAGTCCGAAGGGCGCGCGGAACTGGACGCCGCGCGGGCGGAAGGCGAGCTCACAGCGTGCGTACCTGGAGGAGAGTCCGAAGGGCGCGCGGAACTGGACGCCGCGCGGGCGGCGCGGCGAGCTCACAGCGTGCGTACCTGGAGGAGAGTCCGAAGGGCGCGCGGAACTGGACGCCGCGCGGGCGGAAGGCGAGCTCACAGCGTGCGTACCTGGAGGAGAGTCCGAAGGGCGCGCGGAACTGGACGCCGCGCGGGCGGAAGGCGAGCTCACAGCGTGCGTACCTGGAGGAGAGTCCGAAGGGCGCGCGGAACTGGACGCCGCGCGGGCGGAAGGCGAGCTCACAGCGTGCGTACCTGGAGGAGAGTCCGAAGGGCGCGCGGAACTGGACGCCGCGCGGGCGGCGCGGCGAGCTCACAGCGTGCGTACCTGGAGGAGAGTCCGAAGGGCGCGCGGAACTGGACGCCGCGCGGGCGGCGCGGCGAGCTCACAGCGTGCGTACCTGGAGGAGAGTCCGAAGGGCGCGCGGAACTGGACGCCGCGCGGGCGGCGCGGGCGGAAGGCGAGCTCACAGCGTGCGTACCTGGAGGAGAGTCCGAAGGGCGCGCGGAACTGGACGCCGCGCGGGCGGCGCGGCGAGCTCACAGCGTGCGTACCTGGAGGAGAGTCCGAAGGGCGCGCGGAACTGGACGCCGCGCGGGCGGAAGGCGAGCTCACAGCGTGCGTACCTGGAAGAGAGTCCGAAGGGCGCGCGGAACTGGACGCCGCGCGGGCGGAAGGCGAGCTCACAGCGTGCGTACCTGGAGGAGAGTCCGAAGGGCGCGCGGAACTGGACGCCGCGCGGGCGGCGCGGGCGGAAGGCGAGCTCACAGCGTGCGTACCTGGAGGAGAGTCCGAAGGGCGCGCGGAACTGGACGCCGCGCGGGCGGAAGGCGAGCTCACAGCGTGCGTACCTGGAGGAGAGTCCGAAGGGCGCGCGGAACTGGACGCCGCGCGGGCGGCGCGGGCGGAAGGCGAGCTCGATGAGCTTGCCCTCGCTCTGCGGGTCGATGCGCCAGAACGAGCCCTTGCCCGGCTCCTCCTGGCTGCGCGGCACCTTGATGAAGTACCTGCAACGGACCACTTGGCTATCATCGACGAACGTTCACGAGTAAACTTGACTTCTTTATATTTCCTCTACCGTAGTATGTCTACTACTGAATATAAGCCTCCCTTAGTAACCTAACGTTATATTGGGACGATGCCACATTCGTCTCCCATGAGAGGTGGAAAGAAGGCGGCCTATCTTCCGATTAGAGTCCTAAACGTGGGGGTCGTAAAACCCGGCCCTGAAATGGGGGCTGCATCGACTTTCGAAGCTATTGAGTATGTCGATTGTCGGAGGCGGCAGTTGTAGGTAGGCAGCACGGTTGGTGCCCGGGGATGAGGCAGCGAGCGGTTACCGGTTAAGGGAGAGGTTGTGGCGGATGGAGTTCTGCCAGCCCTTGTCCGCGGTGCGGTAGTAGGGGTAGTGCTTGGTGATGTAGCTGTAGATGCCGCTGAGCGTCAGCTGCTTGTCGTGCGCGGAGGCCACGGCCTGCACGATGAGCTGCGCGTAGCTGTAGGGCGGCTTGGCGTCGTCGCGCGCCTCGCGGCCCTCGCGGCCCTCGCGGCCCTCGCGCGCCTCGCGGGACCCGTAGCCCGACTCCGAGTGCACCGACGATACCTGAAACACCAACCGACAGGTATAAACAAATACTCTAATAATATGCAGCAAGTCTAATGCGTCACGTTTAAAGTAGAAAAACAGTTGAATAGCACAGGAAAGGTGCCACTGACAACATAGTAAGGCAGAAACAGTTCTCTTCTTCTCCGAAGAAAAACTTCTCCGCGCAGCTTAGTTTTTTTGGGCTCCGACCTAAAGAGTAAATGAAGTCCCGACGCGACGTTAGACAGTCTAGGGAGGAGGCGGCAGGTGTACGTACGCTGGTGCCGTTGGAGGGCGGGCGCTGGTCTGCGAGCGCGCTGTAGTGCGCCACGAGCCCGAGGTCCACGGCGCGCCGCCCCGACGTTAGACAGTCTAGGGAGGAGGCGGCAGGTGTACGTACGCTGGTGCCGTTGGAGGGCGGGCGCTGGTCTGCGAGCGCGCTGTAGTGCGCCACGAGCCCGAGGTCCACGGCGCGCCGCCCCGACGTTAGACAGTCTAGGGAGGAGGCGGCAGGTGTACGTACGCTGGTGCCGTTGGAGGGCGGGCGCTGGTCTGCGAGCGCGCTGTAGTGCGCCAGGAGCCCGAGGTCCACGGCGCGCCGCCCCGACGTTAGACAGTCTAGGGAGGAGGCGGCAGGTGTACGTACGCTGGTGCCGTTGGAGGGCGGGCGCTGGTCTGCGAGCGCGCTGTAGTGCGCCACGAGCCCGAGGTCCACGGCGCGCCGCCCCGACGTTAGACAGTCTAGGGAGGAGGCGGCAGGTGTACGTACGCTGGTGCCGTTGGAGGGCGGGCGCTGGTCTGCGAGCGCGCTGTAGTGCGCCACGAGCCCGAGGTCCACGGCGCGCCGCCCCGACGTTAGACAGTCTAGGGAGGAGGCGGCAGGTGTACGTACGCTGGTGCCGTTGGAGGGCGGGCGCTGGTCTGCGAGCGCGCTGTAGTGCGCCACGAGCCCGAGGTCCACGGCGCGCCGCCCCGACGTTAGACAGTCTAGGGAGGAGGCGGCAGGTGTACGTACGCTGGTGCCGTTGGAGGGCGGGCGCTGGTCTGCGAGCGCGCTGTAGTGCGCCACGAGCCCGAGGTCCACGGCGCGCCGCCCCGACGTTAGACAGTCTAGGGAGGAGGCGGCAGGTGTACGTACGCTGGTGCCGTTGGAGGGCGGGCGCTGGTCTGCGAGCGCGCTGTAGTGCGCCACGAGCCCGAGGTCCACGGCGCGCCGCCCCGACGTTAGACAGTCTAGGGAGGAGGCGGCAGGTGTACGTACGCTGGTGCCGTTGGAGGGCGGGCGCTGGTCTGCGAGCGCGCTGTAGTGCGCCACGAGCCCGAGGTCCACGGCGCGCCGCCCCGACGTTAGACAGTCTAGGGAGGAGGCGGCAGGTGTACGTACGCTGGTGCCGTTGGAGGGCGGGCGCTGGTCTGCGAGCGCGCTGTAGTGCGCCACGAGCCCGAGGTCCACGGCGCGCCGCCCCGACGTTAGACAGTCTAGGGAGGAGGCGGCAGGTGTACGTACGCTGGTGCCGTTGGAGGGCGGGCGCTGGTCTGCGAGCGCGCTGTAGTGCGCCACGAGCCCGAGGTCCACGGCGCGCCGCCCCGACGTTAGACAGTCTAGGGAGGAGGCGGCAGGTGTACGTACGCTGGTGCCGTTGGAGGGCGGGCGCTGGTCTGCGAGCGCGCTGTAGTGCGCCACGAGCCCGAGGTCCACGGCGCGCCGCCCCGACGTTAGACAGTCTAGGGAGGAGGCGGCAGGTGTACGTACGCTGGTGCCGTTGGAGGGCGGGCGCTGGTCTGCGAGCGCGCTGTAGTGCGCCACGAGCCCGAGGTCCACGGCGCGCCGCCCCGACGTTAGACAGTCTAGGGAGGAGGCGGCAGGTGTACGTACGCTGGTGCCGTTGGAGGGCGGGCGCTGGTCTGCGAGCGCGCTGTAGTGCGCCACGAGCCCGAGGTCCACGGCGCGCCGCCCCGACGTTAGACAGTCTAGGGAGGAGGCGGCAGGTGTACGTACGCTGGTGCCGTTGGAGGGCGGGCGCTGGTCTGCGAGCGCGCTGTAGTGCGCCACGAGCCCGAGGTCCACGGCGCGCCGCCCCGACGTTAGACAGTCTAGGGAGGAGGCGGCAGGTGTACGTACGCTGGTGCCGTTGGAGGGCGGGCGCTGGTCTGCGAGCGCGCTGTAGTGCGCCACGAGCCCGAGGTCCACGGCGCGCCGCCCCGACGCGCCGGCGCCGCGCGGCGACGTCGGACAGCTGTTGGCCGCGCTTATCGTGCCTGTAACGTAACACACTCTATTGTACTTCTTCTGGTTACGAACAGATAAACTCCTCGCTGCTATACGCGTAAATTGATTTGTGAGGGACCATTGTCCTGATCGTTGAACTGATAGACGAGACACAGAATATATCTAAACCAATATTAGTATCTTATTTCTTATATATCTGTAATCGGCATAGAATAGAAGGAAGATAAACACCAAAAACATTTATATCATAGAGGAGTGAATGACAAAGCGACGTGAAAGGATCCAAAGATCAGCGCTCGCGAGGCAAACAAATCGCATGACTTGCACATCGCGCGTGAGTCACCGCGCCTGGCGCAAGCGTTGAGCAACGTGGGTCTACTAAACATAGCTACCAAGTCGCAAATGGTCTCCAATGTTCGTTTCTAAAAATTATAGCTCTATAATGTTAAACGGCTTCTTCTGCCAATAAAGCTACGTAGTAAAATAATAATAATAATAATAATAATCTGTGTTTTTATTTTTAATTTTGTATTTTGTATATAGTTTTGTAATGCAGATGTTTCATAATAAACTTTTCTTTATCTTTTTATCTTTTATCTTTAAAAGAA
The DNA here is from genome assembly GCA_929108375.1 of Gymnoscelis rufifasciata. Taxonomy (NCBI): domain Eukaryota; kingdom Metazoa; phylum Arthropoda; class Insecta; order Lepidoptera; family Geometridae; genus Gymnoscelis; species Gymnoscelis rufifasciata. The sequence goes on from OV815311.1 coordinate 16,307,662, forward strand.
TGGGTGATGCAAATGTGACGTGATGGCTGATACCTAGGGACGCCGAACTTAACGACAGAGTCGTTCTAGAACCTCTACTAAACTAAGCTTTTTCTTCTTCTTAGTTCGACATAAACTGCTGTATGTTGCTCCAGTTTCTAAAATACCTATGATTATTGACAATCAGGCTGATATTAACTTATGAAGGTTTGTTCTATCTAGTAGTTGATTATTGTACATAGTATTGTTTTGTTGTTCAGCTTTAGTGTATTGGTACCTGTGGGTGAGGGCGCGGGGCTGCGCGCGTCCCCGTCGGCCGGGATGGAGATGCGCAGCGGGGGCATGGCCGCGCCGCCGCCGCCGCCGCCGCCCTCCTCCACCAGCGACTGGAACTCCAGCCGGATGTTCGTCGACGGGAACCGGAGCGTACATCTGCAACGAGGAACGAACACGTCACGTCAATCGCAGGACTGTGCCTGAGCGATGCGTAAGACCCTCCCCCATCACCCATTTAATTTTGGACCGAGTAGTTTGAATCAACCGGTATATTATATACCACTACTCAATGGATCAACTGCAGCGCATATCAATCACTTTTTAAGAATATAACTTCTGAAACTATCATAGGAATTAACACTGTTTATTGAAAAAAAAATATATTAGAACTAGCTGTGCCCCGCGGTGTTACCCGCGTTATAATGGATTTTCCCGCGGAATGACGTTTTCCCGCGGTAAAAAGTAGCCTATGTTATTTTTCAGGCTCTAGAGATTCTGTGTACCAAATTTCATTTAAATCGGTTCAGTAGTTTTTACGTGAAAGAGTAACAAACATCCATACATCCATACTTACAAACTTTCGCCTTTATAATAGTAGTAGGATAAGCACAAGTGTCACTTAACACTTAAAAGGCTTGTGCATCATTATGATTAATAATACTATGTACATAATTAATATTACTGAATATAACATTTTCATTGATCAGTATTGAAATATCGGGAAATTCAAAAATCAATAAATCATGGGTAATTTCTTAAGAAGTGAACATTTGTCGAGCAACGCGTGACCATTGTCACCAATGTAATCGCGGCGCTATTGTAAGTGGCAATGTCAATAGATTGTTGGTGTGTTTCCAAAATTAGATACCTTATCAGTAATAATCATTATTTTTTTTATTTATGCAGAAAAGGATTCAGACGGCTCCGTTACCTCCGTCCACAGGAAAATAGTTTTACTTAAAAGTGAGGAATATCACTTATCTTCATTTATTGTTTGTGAATCAATTACAGGCAATCACTTAAGACTAGAGATCGAACAAGTGATTCTCCTAGCAGAATATTTAAATATTTATGTAATAGATGTTTAACCCGACACTAGTAATGTTTTTAGCATTTTAATTAGGTATAGGCATTTGGAATATGCGCAGCGTGGTATGACAGCCTCTGAACTCAGAAGCTCGGCAGTAAGAATGCTAGTTTGAATGAGATAACATACTTTCCACGCCTCTTGTGGTGCTGTTGTTCAGTTTCACAAGTCTATAATATAAAAATGAATCGCAAAATGTGTTGGTAAGCGCATAACTCAACAACGCCTGGACCAATTTGGCCAAAATTAGAAATATTGCTGGAAAAACCCTAAAATTAGCCCTTTTCTTTTTCCCATACAAATGATTTGTAACTAAAACGTAGTCAATTTAAGCTTTATTGCTATGGTATAAAGTTCATATTAAATTGTAATTTACACTCACTGTTGTCTAAGCAATGTAGGTGTGTTCCTAACGTCAAAGATCATATCTATCAAAAGTATATAAAGTCAAAGTCAAAGTCAAAACGTTTATTTCCTTAGAAGCACATAGCCTACATGGACAGGTCAACTTAAAATTAATAAAACTAAATTGCTTAAATAACAAATATCAAGGAAATAACATTGTCTTGACAGTTCGCTTCAATGTTTTATACTGAGTTGAGAAGCGAATAGAACAACACAGCTATATCAGTTATTACAATTTTGTAGTTATTACAATTTTGGAGTTCTTATTTATAGGTAACTATTATAAGTTTAACATTTACAATAAAAAAAAATGTTTGTCATATAAGGAAGCTATTATAACATGAGCATATCAGTCCTGGTCAACCAGAATTATTAGAGCCTGTTACTGTGGAACTAAGCAACATCTATCCAAGCTGCATCATCCTTTATATAATCATTTATAGAGTAATACGCTTTTTTCATTAGACTTCTCTTAATAAATGATTTAAATTTTCTAATAGGAAGCTCTGTTACATTATGAGGAAGCTTATTATAAAAACGTACAGAGTTACCCATAAATGATTTGCCTAGTTTTTTTAGTCTGTAAGTAGGAATTAGTAATTTTTCTTTACTTCTCGTGTTAATACTATGTACGTCACTTTTTCTTAAAAACAAGTGCCTATTCTTGTGGGTGAACATCAAGTTCTCAAAAATGTACTGTGAGATTACAGTATAAAATTTTCGTATAAAATTTTCATGTCACAATGTTAGTTACCGTTCTCCTCCGAAACTGCTTTACCGATTTTTCCCAAATTTTATATGCGTATGCAGTAGGTCTGGAGAATCAGCTACTATCAATTTTTCATTTTGCAAAACAACGTTTGCTGGGGTCAGCTAGTTACAAATAAAGATAACAGTAGTTAGTTATAAGTAACCTGCTTTTTAATTTTAAATTGTAACAAGCACTTTAGTATTTCATGCAAGACTATATGCGCGTATAAACCGCGTTTACGGAGTACGAGTGAGCCTCCGAGTAGTAGTCAGTGAAAGCAACGCCAACTTCAGCATTCTTACAGAATTCAATCAAAGCCAACATATATGTATGATGAATAGCATAACACAGTTGCGACTGTATGTGTGTGACATAATGACCGGTCGCCATGGCAACCGTCTTGTGCATGAATGCCCGTCGCGGCTCTCAATAGACCCTTCTGCAGCCTCTCACAAAGGCGCCGCCTTCCGCCTTTCTCGACGTCTGTGCCACTCACACAGCACACACACGTTCCAATCTACAACTCTATCGGTTCAATCGAAACTGACGCCTCTATCATATCGTCAAAGAACTGGAACATGCTTCAATTTCTAATATACACCTAACTCTATTTCTCCAATCATGGCAGTTAATAAACAGCTAAAATAGAACACCGCATTCATAGCTAAGCCGCAATGTATTAATATGAATGGATTCTAAAATAGACTTCGACAGAAATAATTTACTTTACAAATTGGATATTAATGGACGTTAGTTGGCGCTTTCAAATTCTGAAAAGCAATTTTCCTAAGTTCGATCGCGGAGGGGGCTATTGGTGTTTCCAGGAATAGGGTTGAACTGTTCGGCTGAGGAAGTAAAGTGAGCCCAGCGCTGCGCGTTTACAGCGCACAGTGCTGGCGCCGCGACCAACAACAGAAACAAGTCCTCTATAAGTATATAGATAGGTACCTACTGAAAATATAACTTGGAATTAGATACGTGGGAATCCAACGTGTGGGTTGGAAATAGTAGACAGCCGGTTGGAGCCAGCACAGCTATTACGCTCGTAGCAACGTGTTCGTGGAATATGGTTTATTACATCGGTACATAAGGGTTTTCCTGTATGGGGTGGATGGAAACAAAGTCGCAAGTGAGATAGCTGCGTCACTGGCAAGTGGTGAGAAGTTCGTTCGATCAGCGAGCCTTGTCTCATTGTACGCCTACGTCCCGCGCGGCCAACAGGCGCTACGCGACAATGCTCCCTGTTTATGACATGCATAATGTAGGAGTACTTTCCGGCAAGTAACGAAAGAGCTGTGAAAAGGCTTGGGAACAATATTGCATCATTTCCTTACATTATTATTACATATTATTATTTAGCCTGCACTGTGTTGCACTGCAACATTAATATTTATTTATTTATATAATTTCTAACACCATACATTTCTTGAATTCTAGAATACAATAGACATAAGTGCTCATTCTTTTACAAGTACATTCTCTGTAAGCACATGCTTACAGAAAATAGATCTAAATAGTATAGATTAATATAGTTAAAAGTGATTAATTGTGGTAGATATAATATCAAAGTAAGGGAGAAGGCTAACGACATTTTGTTGTTATATTTTTTTCTAATATAGGTTTAATTGACTATTTAGAAAAGGGGTTAACTTTTAATGCCTCATTTCTATAAGTGATGTCGTCACACGGTTATGGGTATTTAAAAGGGTGTCAACAGAACGCAGCCATCGGCGCCATCGCAGCAGACGCAGTGACGCCGCGACGCCGACTGCTCGGTGAGACTGCAATGGGTGAACGAGCTGCAGTAAGCAAACTGTCGCTGTGACCAACCTACTCGTATTATTAGCCAACTCTATGTTCAATGGTTCCGCAACATAACAAGTGGTTATCGATGGGTGCTCACGGCGCACAAGGCACAGGTAGGTAGTTGGTTGTTGCGCTCAAAGACAGCAACAACCCTAACTTGCGGAGAGCCTGCAATACGACTAAAATGACAAATAGGTATTATGCTTAATCTGTCTGTTAGCCCGTCCAAGAATATTTTTAACTATTTTTGCTTCAAGTGGCCCGCCCCGGCTTCGCACGGGTTTTTATTCAATTTTTTACGTCAACCGCACTGAATCGTCTTAATTTGTCGTTTGCCATGAACAAGAAAATATAGGTGTCCTATCTTTCTCAAATGCCAATATTTTTTTGAAATGATTTATTAAAATAATTGTATCATCTACTTTATTAGCAAATGTAAGTAAACGACGGAGACATATCAACACTGGAGTATTGTCACACGCCTGTGCTCGGGTTGATATTTTACATAATAACTCGGCCTCCTTGTAACTTACAAATTCTCCCATTAATTTCTCTGTCTGGTTAGAAACAAAACAATGGGGTCACTTGTTATAATAGATCCCGTAGATCCTAATCTATAACTTTTCTATACCATAACACTGATGATTACGTTTCTGTTATTTCACTGTTGGATATCCTTTCATAAGTAAGTTATAGCTATACATTATCGCGAGAAATGTCTTATTTCCGTTGGGAAATCCAGCATCGTGTTAGTCTGTCTGTCCCGGTGTCTGCAAGTAAGCCGCGGGCAGGAAACTTGTACATTATTACGAGTAGTAGCGCGCGGCGCAATAACGCAGTCGTCGCGCACGCCACGTGTGCGCCGCTGTTGGCGATTGTTTCTATCAATCAATACAGCAATGCCGGCGCCCACCGAGCATCGCCCCGCACCGTTCACGTGAATGCATTATATACGTATGTCGTTCAGTACGGCATCGGCACCAGCAAAGGCGTCTTCCACTTGCTTATACTAATTCCCAACAAGTTTAAGTGCGGTATTTACTACTCGTGTTTAAACTTACGCAATAATAGCTAAGATTGCATGCAATGCTGTATGTAAACAGCGCTATAAGTCACATGGACCTTCTCAATGAGATCGTATACAACGCAATAACAAACAAACGGCAAACTTTATCAGACAAAGTTCAAGTCCGGCGTCGCGATAACAACACTCCACGCAAAATCTTACAAGGAAAACGTTTATTATTACAACTCCAGCGTAGATACAAATAGCTACATAAACTGTAGTATTGTATTGTCTGAAATTGGCTCAGCTGAATATGGAGATGTGGGTCAGAGTTAACTATGACGTAACGATCCGACAATAGGGTAGCCACCAACAAGGGCTGCTGCCCTTTCAGAGCTGACAGGGTAGGAGAAGCGTGTAACTAAGTGATATTGAACGTTATTAATTCTGCAACCAATTGGTTCAACTTAAAACCACCGACGACATCGCATATAACTAAGAAATGAAAACAAAATTAAATGCTATTTACTTAATAAGGTAATTGCCACCTGCTAACAAAATACGATGAATACCAACCATTAGGTAGTAGCTGTAGTGAGCGGCCCCTTGCTATTTGAGGTAGGGTGAGAGTCCGACAGCACCCCTTAAAGCACGAGCCGCTTACAGGACAATATGGACACACGATGTCATACCCTACCATCCTGCCTTTAACCATGACAAAACCGTCACTTATATTTTTCACATTTGCCCAAATTACAGAGCTCAATTAATGCGTGCGATATTAAAATCCTGCAAATCATTGGTATTGTATAGACGGTAATGTATAAGGCATTCTATAATAAAGTTTGGGTAATTAACAAGCATGGCTATGTCCGCGGGCGGTGGGGGGGTGGCGGCGCGGTGGGGAGCAGGGCGCCGGCAAAACAACAACAGAGCGCCACAGATAAGCAGCAGCGGCGCTCACAACAAATCAATAAGCGCCTTGTTTACGAGAACGTACCGCCGTACCCCGCCGCCCGCCCGCGCTGGAATATGCTTCCACCTCCGACGGACTACTCCTACATGTCCTCATTATTAATTATCATTCTACTGAAAAAGAGACGTGTGGAGATATCCTTTGCCAAAATGAATGAGCAGGCACAATGAAACCGTCCCTCATTAATAGAAACATTTGCAAAGGGGTCTTATTGACTTTTTTAACTGTCTGTTTTTTAATAATTCATAAAACTAGGGAGTCCGAGTTGAGTAACCTTAGTATCATTAAACAACACGTGTTTATAGATAGACAACGCCACGTCACAGCGTGAAGATTAACGCGGAAACCTTAGAGCTTCGCAGTTTAGGTTGATGACACACTTAATGCTATTAAAACGATTTGAAGTCAAATAAATTTTGTATAATTACCATCAAAAACAGGTACATACAATTCGTTTCGCTTAGAATTTACCTGTTATGTTTTGGTAGCAAGACAACACATCCAAATTAGAACAATTCACCAATGAAAGAAAGGTCATTAATAAAACGACGACGTGGCATACGACCACAGCTATACTTTAAACATAACTCTATTAGTAATTTTCTTGTATCGTACTTTTTTGATAGTGTGTTAATTAGTCGGATGTTGGCGGATGTTGGTTTTTAAACTTTCTTTTTATTTAACTTATATTGATGTTACGTGTGTATATGCATTCTTGCAAATATCAGGTTCTTGCAAAGCCGTAAGCAGCAGCTAATAATATTGACATTATTTGAAATGTGCTAAGAAAGTTCTTTCATTTGTCATCCTCAAGAAACATTTTAACTTGTTTACTGTATGCCCTCTAGAGAGCGATGTAGGCGTGACGTCATGTAGCCCATAACCAACGGACAGTCAAGAAGCTTCCAACGACACCAGACTAATTCAGATAACTAGTTAAAAGTTATGCAGGCACAGATGAACATCCATAGCCACATAAATACAGGTCAAAATCATAACCCTCCTTTTTGCTTTACCGTAGTCGGCTAAAAAGGCATATATTTGCAAGTCGCGCATATAGAACGTTCAGTCGTGCCATCAGAAGAGGAAGTGTGTTCCTGAGTGGTGTCAGTAATAGAACTGGAGGCTTCACACTCCGCAGTCCTCACACGTAGACGACCAACAGGTCAGGAACCTGCGCTAGCATTATCGTCCATATCACCGCGAAAGAAGGCTGCGATTTGCATACAGCACGGACGTCTATCGATCGGCGACTTCCGAGCGCGCACGGGAGCGTCCTTCACCTCGTGCCCTTTCGAGGGATCCGCCGAATTCACCCACTGCTGCTCAAACTTGGGCTTGGAGTGCCGCTGCCAACGGTAGGCTGTACTCGCCAGTGGGACTCTTTGAAAACATCACTATGACATCTCACAGTGAGCATGGACGCATAGGGTCCCAAAATCGATTCTAAGACAATAGTTGAGTAGCAATTACTTAGTGAAACGTATGGAGAATGTCTTACTTTGCATAGTATTGCTACTTAGAGAAGTACCATTTCTGAGTACGGGTGATAGTATTAGTATTCAATCTAGGCGAGGACTTATGAATGACACAGCAATACTTAAATATACCCACTTCTATAAAAATATTTAATTTTATCAGTTTAGCACCCCTTTAGTGTAAGTGTATTAACATTTAGGGAGTACTTTAAATTGCAATAAAGTTTACGGCAACTGTGATAGTAGGGCAGCGTTGTGCATATCTTAGTATTAGGGTGCTCACTGCCGGGGCCGGGGCGGCCCCTTCCAAGCACCCTTCGAGGGCGGAGCGGCCGGCGTTCACGCACGCGGAGCGATATTCACTTTTTAATGTAGCGTTGAGCATTTTGACCCTCGTCATACTTATAGAAGTACAGGTACGACGAAGTCGATACCTCACGCTTGTAATTATTATTTTTAGACGCCTTGCCGGGTCATCAAGCGATGAATATTCAGAAGAGCAGTCAAACCCTCGACGGAGCGAACCACGATGGAAATAACACAAGTGGGTCACAAGTTCAGGAATAGAATGCGCCAGTTGTAACTTATCATTGGAATATTGTGTTGTATTGTTGGTATGTGAGTTAGACCAACTCCGGAATAAAGCTATTGTGTAAATGTCAGTGGCAGCACCGGTGTTCTGGCAACTGCAATTAATGAAGGGGATCGGCCACCTCGACCGGGCGCACGCCGCGCGTAGACAACTACCTACCATGTTATTAGACTGCGACGGACCGCCTGCAAACTATTACTTGTTTAAGCGACAACTGCACAAGGTTGCCAAAAGCCCTTTATTTAGTATGCCATTACTTTGAACAATCAACTTTACTTTGGTCTAGTCTCGTCCCAAATAAAGCGGAGCCTGTAATATCGATGTAAAATACTGTATACATAGTACTGTATAGTGGAGTCGCGCCCACTGCGAGTTGAGGGTGGACCAGACCTTGAAGGATATTTACAGACAAAAATATTTCCCTAATTTGTGGAGTTGGGGTGGTCGGAGCGGGCGAGTGACGTCACCGGGTCGTCGCCCTCCCAAGGTCGCGGCTACATTCACCAGCTCATACTTCCAGCACGTGCAACTTATGTTATGTAAGGGACCAGACCCAGACCAATATCTTACATAGCTGTAGATCAGTTCAACTGTTCCTCCTAGCAGCTAGTCCTTATATGGGTCACTTCCATTTGGTAGGTCTCCAACAAACATAATTACGAGCTTTCGTGATTTACATCATTATGGCATGGCACAGTGTTACTGCGACAAACAGCGGTGGTTTCGTTACAACACACAACAGCGAATTAACCCGCTGCTGCTACTTTGTGTATTTAGCTTACACAAAAGCAATATAGCAAATGATAGGTAATTAGACTATAACAAACGAATGATGGCAATCAAAGCGTGGAATAACAAAATGAGTAGGTAATTTATAAATGGATTATCTAACACAATACCGAAAAGTTATGAAAAGGTCTCGGCCACGCTCGGCGCGAACTTGACATGGAATGTTTATCGACACGCGTCTTCCGGCGAGAATCCGCCGTTATCGTAAATATTCAGCCGCGAGTCGGCGCGAACACGGCGCGGCGTCGTAGCGGCGCGATGAAGGGGGCGAAAACCTATACTTGAAGTATTGTATAGTAATGAGTACATTACAGTTGTTATTTAACTGGTAAAAATTAATCCACCAGAACGTTGTCCAGTTACCAGACACAATAAGGTATATTAAGTAAAAACTCGCTTTGCCCACCACGAGGCTGCTCAAGGTTAATGTAATCATTCAAAGGACTACGCTTCTCAAACAAGATGCCAAAGAATTGCAAAAGTTGTCAATCACTAATTTTGAAAATTTTGTATAAATCATCTTTGTAAAAAAAATATTATAAATAAATCTAAATTTAAAATTAAAGAAAATTCCAATGCCTTTATTTCCTTAAATGTAAAACAACATAATATTATGTAATGTGGACGCGATGCGCTTTCATTTGATACCCCGTAACTTTTAAACAGCTCAACCGATTTTCATGAAACATGTCTAAGAACACCCGGGCCAAACTCACCTTTCATACAAAAAAAACTAAATTGCAATCGCTCCATCCGTTCGGGAGCTATGATGCCACATACAGTCAAACTTATAACACCCCTCTTTTTTGGTCGGGGGTTAAAAATATCTGATTACCTTCGCGGCAAAACTGCCTAGAATTTATAATCAAATCAAATAAATAAATTTATATCATGTATATAAAAATGTTAAGTTTTGTTACTTAGTTCCCATTAGGTACATGCTGCTGCCAGTATTGTGTCGGTTGTTAAGTTTTAAAGTTCCTTGAGTAACAAGCACGGAAGAAAAATTATAAGAGATAAAAGAGTTGAGTCAATCCTATTTACCAATCCTGGTTTTGTTCTGAAGTTTTGTTACAAGTATTTCTAAACTATAAATTGTAGAGTGAAGCTAACTCCACTGAGCGTGTGTTCGCGTCGCGCCAGCAGCGCTGTTTCCGGAGCGCTAGCGCTCGCGTAGGGAGTCAGCGGCGGCCGCCCGCCCTCCGCCCACGGGCTCCACTACGGGATTTTGCCGAGATAGGTAAACAACAGTATGATGGATAATAAGACACGTTTATTTTTTCTGGTGCTTAGCTGAGATATTCAAGGCTTCAATCAGTGTTGCTATTTTAAATAAGTTCAGGGTCGTTCAAAGAGCTACACAGCAGAGGTTAACAAAGTATAAATTCTAGTCATATTCTAGTCAGAGAGAGCTTGAGTAATAAAAAATAATGAAGAAACAAGAAAATGAATCAAAAATAGTTTAATTTACACTCAACTGAGGGAATAGATAATGTTGATTTTATAAGTAGGTAGGAAATATGTTGCTGGACTCCCTCTAACATGAAAAGCGTCCCCTAGCTCGCGCTCGCGCCGGCCGCTGCCTGGCGACGTGGTGCTGCCCACGAGCGCCTCGTCCGGCCGGCGCGCGACGCACGATGAACAATCAGTTGAATTCGTCAACACAGCGTGACGTCAGCGCACTCTGCTAGTGACATCAAGCTAGTCGCCTCGCAAGCAATAATGCACTATTCCAAAGCACATGGAGCAATACTGATCTACAACGCCAACATTGCCAAAACTCTGTTAAAGAATTCAGCAATAAAGTCTTGCGCGACCGTAGCTTATAGGTCAGCATTACGAGCCAAAATAGACGAGCTATTTGAGTATTCAGTAGTAAACAAAATAGCGCAGACGGCGCGCGAATTTCCACCCTAACTCTATTACCGTAAAGTCGGTACTCGCCTGGCCGCGGCTTGGTGAGGACAACGTATCAACTGTTATCGTTCGTTGCATAACGCGATAACTGCTAAATTATCCAATCGGCGATTTATTTATAAAATAACAACATGTCCACTAGGAAGTCGGCGCGGCTACGTCACAGCATAACATGGCAGCGAGCGGGACTTGCTCAAACATTACCAACAAAATTATTACATAATATCAACTCGAGATGGAACACAAAGAGTGGCGTACAGGATATTACGACGCGTCACACCGACTTTGAGCGTGTCATTTTCGCGGGACGACCTGGGAAGGGCCCTCTCCCTTCGTCCACACAAACCCTATTTGTCCATTGACTACTCGTTAAATGTAAGCCACTTCAACTGTGTTTTACGTTCCATCTACATATTTTAAACTACTTACAACACAAAGCAAAATCGATAGCACGGATTTGCAAATTGTCTTCGTGAAAGAAGTGAATTATGCGACGTACCTGATGCGAATGATAAGTATAGAAAAGTAAGTAGAGCAACCATTCAAATTGTTTGAAATCTGTGCATGGGCGTGCGCTCGTTTCGCAGTCGAACCATTTTCAATCGAACCTTATATGCAAACAATCTAACCGGCGACTAAGTAAGTAGGTATATGAATGGACGGAAGGCTGGCCAAAATTACTACAGGAGTATTTCTACATCCTATTTCAATGTGTGACGTCATTAATGACTCACCCACGAGGCTCGCGTCGCCGTGTCCTGCGCGAGGCCTCCGCCAAATTACTGCAATGAGTCATCCTAAACAAGCTACTTACTTTTCTAGACTTTTCCATTTTAGTAACCCATTGAAACACGAAAATTTATCTTCAAAACGAGTGGTTAGAATTGCGCGTTCATGCAAACAATGTCGTCAACACGGCCGCTTACACCGAGCGGCTCCCCAACTTTCCCCGAAGTCGGCCGCACGCGATCCTAAAACCAAAGCGCCCCATAAACTGGTCGCAATTCGCTCATAAACGACGAAACAGACATTTCGAGAGGTAAGCACCGCCAAAAGATTACACGAGAAGTCGGTCGACAACAGGCAAGCGCCGCTGACAGGGATTGATGCTAGGGCTCTGTTGCTAGCCGCCTATCGCGCGCTCGGAATTGCATCTCTATGGCGATGGGAGAGAGTGCAGATCTTCAATGATCGAGAGAATGTGGACTTGACTCAAAGAAACAGTCGGTAAGATCGGAAATGCCGCGCGGCGGCGGCGGCGCATCGGCCGCGCTGGAGCTGAGCGGCGCGCGGCGGAACAAGCAAACACTAATAATAATAATGTTTGTGCAAATAAAACGAATGCTGCCGTGATTGATTCACTACTTTCTTCATTTCGTGGCGATTCAAACCGTTACCGAGAAAAACGTTGCATGAAATTAATGTCTGAGAATAAATATAATAGTAAGCAAATTACAATTATGTTATCTATCAATTAGGGCGAGTAACTGTTAAGCCTCTTAGGGCAAGGGGAAAAAAGGGGAAGCAAGGGGAAGTTTGTATCAAGAAGGTCCTATGTTTATGAAGTAATTAACTTGATATATGGCAGGTATGTTTTTATAGGGTGTAAACGTGAGCTAAGAAATTTACAAGACTCCACACCTAAGCGGATAAAACAGGGGTTGAAAGTTTAAATAATAATCCTATGTTTTTGAAGTTATTGAAATTAAATTAATGAAAATGAACCTCAAGTTGGTAACCGAGATTGGAAGTTTGTATGTAAGTCCAGTGTTATTAAAGCCTTGTAATTTATAACGTATTCTTTATGAATAGTGTACCAATAATGCACTTTTATAAATACCTATTTGCGTAGGTACGTTTTACCTATGTGTTTTCATTCGGTACTGTTTAGCTAAATAACAAAATCTAACATAAAGCCTGGCTAGAGTACGTCGCGGCGTGCGTCCAGACGTCACCGAGGGAAGCAGTCGAATAGTGCCAAGTATAGATAGTGGTGGGTGTGGGACAGCAGGCAGGCAGGCGTGCTCCGCACACGTGCGTGGACGGTGGACTTCTGCAGGCGCAGCGGAGGACTGCCTCTTTAACCCCCCACGGACAATGAGGGCTGTTTAAGTTTGACGTGCCTGTCTGTGGCATCATAGCTCCCGAACGGATGAAACGATTTCAATATAGTTTTTTTTTGTATGTAAGGTGATATTTGCACTTTTGTTTTTAGACTTGTTTGATAAATATCGGTTGAGCTGTTAAAAGAAATGGGGGGTGAAAGTGGGGAAGAAGAACCGAATATCTGAAAATATGCTCGAGTGCACTAAGGTTCATACCTTAGTGCGGTATGTATTAAAAAAAAACAATTCACTTATGAGAAATGGGATACTTAAGTCTGTTGTTTTGGGCGTTCGAATATTATTCTTACGTAAAAATTCACCGCGCTACCGATAGCTAGATAAGCTTTATTAACGTGGGGCGTTATGTTTGTAGCCCGGGGCAAAACCTGCACTTGCAGTGCGGTCGGTTTGGAGCCCGGGGCAGAACGCAGGGAGTAGGCTGACAGGCAAGCTGCCGACGCAAGCATCATCTTCAAAACCGACATGTGCGAACGACCATTCTAGTGTGTTTGTATCACAGCTACGAGCGCACTATATTGTCACTTTACAGCAACCAAGAAACATATGACAACTATTCAATAATAGTAGATAATCCTAATCACTGACATTAATGATAATGAGATACACACGCTTTTTTGCAATAGCGTTTCAACATCACGTTTAGTAAGCAATCTAATGGCATAGCAAATCAAAATAATGAGTAATGTTTAGTTCATTGTACGGATGTCGTACGGCAGCGCAGAATGTCCTTGCGTCCCGGCGGGCGGCGGGGCGGCGGGGTCGGCGACCTTCCCCGGCTGGTCTCACTCCTCACGATATCCATGGAGAACCATCTTCGGAATTGAGCTTCACACTTCTGAACAATAAGCTTCATTGATATTTTCATTAAACCCAAACATTACAAGTGGTCTTATCCTCGTTTCGTTGTACTCAGCTAGGTTCTCCAGCATTGCAGTTGTGTAGTAAATATATATGTAGCTAATGTTTGTAGAAGGCGAGCCGGCTCGAGACGCGGCGGATAAGACACGTCACCAGATAGCGCACATCTAGGTCGAGATAAACTGCCTAACGTAACACACGCCTGATTGCCTGCACACGATAGCTGTACTAATGACAACTAGGTTAACAAAGTGACGCCAGGTTGCCAGTCAGGTGCAACGGTGACGCAAAAAGCCGGTTCTGCAAAACCACAGCTCAGATAAAAGGATCTAGAGACAAGAGCCAGTGTTTCGGGAGCTAATCTCCCGAGCTAATTAGGGGATATAGGTCATGGTCTGTCTGTGTCCCGAACGAGACCACATCAGTATCGACGATCGCGGCTTCTATATGACGGGTCATTCACAAGTGAACTGCAGTTTGACAACCCCTGGGCCAGTGCGGCTCCACGTCGCGAGCAAATAGACGAGTGGGCCGCATTCCGGCCGCTCCGGCCGCCTCGCCCCCTCGCTACACTCACCAAATGTGCCACATCTTTATTCAGCACTAGGTAAGCCGCAACTTTACTACTACCAAAGGTTAAGAGGTATGCAATTTAAAACAGAAGGGTCTTGTACCAGTTTTGATCACGAACATAAAAACTACGACACTGTCGCTCTTTTTTAAAAACTGAAGCGTGATTAACTGAGTTAAAATTTTCTCAAACACTATGCAGTAGAAAATTAGGCTGAAATAAAGCAATGCACTCGGCTAGAATGTGTGCAGAGCAGAAAACTCGCAAGGCAATATTATTACCGTGGCAAATACTTTAGCGTTATCTGCAGATAACATTACGACGAGGAACTCTCGCGCGAATTATTACAGGCGCGAGACGGCCGGGCGCAGATCTATATTATATAAAAGGACTCGACGCAAAAAATACGTACAGATAACATCTAAGTCTCTCAAAAGATCAGGAAATTACAAAATGTATCTAAGCAACAAGCTAGCCGAAATGTGCTCAGAAGTATCAGTTTTCGATGAAAATTTAGATGATCGAACAACACGCGACACAGTCGAATAATTTGGCAAATTGAATGTCCGCCCCCAAGGACACCCGAGTACTAGAGCCAGTGCTCGGAGTATCGGTAGAAGGGCCGCGTTATCCGGTTGGCAACAGCGGGCCGGGCGAGGCGGCTCCTGCGCGCACACCAGACGACCACATCAACCGTAAACAAACATGCTACCTATAATCACGCATGCACAAACTTTTACAAAATGTATTTAAATTACATTTAAAAATGTTATTTGCAAAACATTGCGTCAGCTTAGGTCACCAAACCAGTTTACAGCGAGACCTTGTGCGTAGCAAACGACGACCCTATGGTGCTGAGAATAGAGGCTAGCACAGAGGCCAGGAGCCGGTAACCGCCGCACGCGGCAACCTTCGGGCGAGGCGCGTCAAAACAAACAACCAGACGGAGGCGGCCGCTACAGCCGCGCCGCCGCTCGCAAGCAACTCCACTTAAATAATGCTATGTGCTCTTCGATCATCTATGCATGAGATAATATGTCCCATCTGGTGAAAATTGAGGCACGTTAGTCAGTGAGGGCTGCAGAGCGGCTGACTCTGTTCCTTGCAAAAAATAGATGATCTCAGAAGATGAGTTTCACGTGATTGCGAACGGATTAGTAAACAAACAGTCGTAAATCGCAGAGATAGTGTCGGTGCGTTCTGTCGCAACAGCACAGTTGGCGGGCGGCCAGCGCCTCAAATACCCTGGCGCCGTAAGTGACCACCACCTGCCTCTGAAGCCAGCCGCCAGTGCCTTCACAAATCTATCTCTTCCTCACTAGTGGTAATAGTATGTAGTTAATACCTACATGACATTGCACAACAAGTATGTTAAACTGTAACCTTTACGCGCATGCCTTCTATTACTACTCGTAGTAGAGGCTTATAATAAAGCATAAACTGACTAAGCTGAATTAGGACCCTGTTTGGATCACTAGAGCAATTGACACCAATTTAACTTCAATGGTATAATGGCGATAAAGACCGCTCTTTTGCTGCTGTCAAGAGCCCGGTCGAACAGATAGAACAAGCAGCGAGGTGCAGCACAAACTTGTAAGAAGATTACCGGCGGAGTTCAGCGATTCACGCGACATCCGCTGCTTATCGGGCGCCCTTGACGAGGGCGCAACGCTACACCTCACAACAACAACCTTATCGTCTGCCCGCGCTTTTCATTCACAACGCACGCACTCATAACTAAGTTTGCAAAAAACTTGTAGTAAGTTGGTACTATCGCCCCGGTAATGACTGCCCTCTGCGGTCATGTGGGAGAGCTGGGACAATCACTAAGCACGGCATGCGGCACTGACACAATCTGCTCATGGTGCTGATTAAGTATCGCGCTTTCATCAGACAATATACCTACCTAACACTAAGTATTATATAAAATCTTTTACGGCACTCAGATCCTTATTTGATAACGCCTATTCCAAAATTTATTTTATGAAATGAGATATAATATGAAATGAGAACTCTTCATAAGAACAATTAGAAATCACTTGCTGTAAACTGATGTAAGAACCGATGAATCATATCCTCAAAAACGCGAGCGCGGACAAATAACACGACAATATTAGGAGCACATTGGAAAGCAAAAACTCGGCGCCTAATGACTTGTTTACGAATCGATAGAATGGCTGCACCTGCAGCGAGCGGCGGCGGCGGCGGCGGCGGCCTGTCGCAAGCGGCTAGCATTGTGTGGAGCCGCAATACCTCGCCTTGTTTCTCCGAATGTTTCATCACCCAGCAAAACAGTAGGATAACACGAGTACTTTCTTGTGGTAGAAATCTAGGCAAAGCGCGGGTAGAGAAGGGCTTTGGTAATGTAACCCCATTCCTAGGCTGTGGTAGTTCAATAGTAAATGGGTACATATGAAATAGTATTTTAAGTATTTGTTGCCCTAGTGAGTAACATGAAAAGGCATCAAGAGGAGGTGCGGCGAGCGCGCTAGACCCGTGCGCGGAGGGCGGAGGCGGAGGCGGAGGGACGGATTGAGGTCATGGGAGCGGACTAGACGCGCCGGCCGCTATCTGAACAACCTATGAGGGTGCTACAGTACAACCATAAGCATATCATTATCTAACAGATGCTATAAAATTCATGGTATAGAATTGAAAACACTTAATTGTACACCACACATCATTCACATTCATGTTATAACAGAAATAAAAAAAAAAAAGCTGGATGTACTTAGTTTTAAAGCCACTTTTGTAGAACATGCATACAAACAATCTTAACAACCACATCAAAAAGGGGTATGTCGAATTAATTTTTCCTTGAAGATAGCTTGTTGTAAATTAACTATTCTCAACATTTAACGGTGGTACGGACAGTTTTTTCTTAGATAAATTTCAACAAGATAGCCGGATTCCTGACTGAGATTGTAAATTAAGCAGACTCCCATTATTTAATTACTCTAAACATCATAAAAATCTTGGAAAATAGTAAATGTTTTTTTTTTATATTTGTCAACAAACAGCCAATAAACTCAAATGCCCTTGACCTTGCATTGATAAAACTCATTTGGTGTAACATAATTAGATCTCATGTTAATTATGGCTTTAGTATTATTGTTCTATGATAATGTCAACTATATGATTAACTTGGATGTGTGAGCTAAACAAGGATATTTATTTTGCAATAAACATTAATTAAAATAGACGTTATAAGCTGAGATGCTTGGGTGAGGATAACTGCAAATAATTTACCGTTGTAGTAGGTTCTATTCAAATAAGGTGGGTACTACTCGTATGGGATTATTTGTCAGATGTTGTTTAATGTGTGTGAAATTTCTCTTTTATAAAAAATATTCACAGCAATAATGTTTAGCAATAAAAAACTCGAAAACACATGTACAAACCAACAATCATTTTGAACATTGTTTAGCTTCAAGTAGTCATAACATCTGACCATGTATCACCATATTTCTAAACATAATTATGATTTAAACATACAGAAATAAATGAAAACTTGACATACCTTACACAAGACTCGCAAAAAGTTATAAACAAGGTAAACCTTTAAAACTAGCTATGTACAACAAGTTGCCATTTGAAATTATTCAACTTCCCTTACAAACATTTAAACACAAATTAAAAATATTTTTTCCTTTTTATAGCGTTGCAGAATACATGAGTTGTTCATTTTCAAATTCTTAGCCAATCATTGTGTTTAAATATAAGTTTGTATAACCTATGTAAGTAAAAATGTTTTTATGTTGTATGTTTTGACTTGCCTGTTATGTAATATAACATTATGGTAAATAAATAAATTGAAATTGATTTATGATTTGTTTAAGTATAATATACAGAAAAGACTGTAGGTACTATTAGTTCAGTTCAGTTTCTTATAATTGGACTCTGCGCTTGAAGGGACAATTTGCCAGTGTCAAATTAAAAAATAAAATTATAACGTAAAAAAGATGTTACTCAGTTGAACGCCATTTTGCATTCTCGTGATAAATATTTTCAATTCTTACTCAGTTTCTTGTAATTGGACTTTGCGCTTGAAGTAACAATTTGCTAGTGTCGGGTTAAATAAAATTATAAAGTGAAAAAGATGTTATTCAGTTGAACGCCATTTTGACAATCTGTAGGTACTATATAGGTACTCTCCACACCTACTTATCAAAAAAATAGGACTTGACATTAACAATAGTGCTCTTGGAACACTATTGTCGATGTTTGTATATAACAGTTTTATTTAACAGAAAAGTTATTGAATATTTGTATGACACATAATATGAATTTATAAATAGGTTAAGAATTTAATGGATGTTATGTCTGACAAAATAAACATTTATTATTATTATAAAATACAAAGTGGGATTCACAATTTCAAAAACTTTCCTCAATGTCAAATTTCAAAGTTTACAACCTCTTTTGAGTGTTGGTTTCCAATTGTAACTGACTGCAGGCAAATAATAATGCAATGAATTATAAATATAAGATCTTTTTCTACATGAATGCTATCATCATCAAATTGTGATGTACAAAGTATCTGCAAGAGCCACTCACAGTATTGCTCTTATTTACTGTAAAATGTAGAAAAAAAACATAAATCTGCAAGTTGTTTATAAGATACTGATCACTAATCATAAATGTGTTTGAAATAAAATAATAGATAATTGTTTACAAAATTCAAGAAATATTTTGCTTGTAAAACTCATTATTGCATGATATGCATAGAAGTTGACTAAGGTCAAGGTCAGTAATAGTTATAAATTATAGACTTGTAAACAAAAATATTTGAAAATAAAAGTATAAATAACAATACCCTCAATAAAAACAGGTGGGTAGAACATACACAAATAAAGTTTGTTTACAAACAATAATGAATGTAAATAATGGAAAGCTTATCTATGGGAGATAATGAGTTTGGACTAACAGTAGATGTGCATCTGCTGAGGGCAGGGGGAGTGAGGGAGACAGGGAGTACTGACCTCTTGGGCAGCAGCATGGCGGCGGAGCCCTTGCGCTGGAAGACGCCGTCCACGAGCACGCCATTCTTGCTGTTGCAGGTGAGGTAGAACTCGGGGTGCTCGTACAGCAGCTCGAGGTGGCGGCGTGAGATGAAGCTGGAGTGGCCCATGTTCACGTCCACCTGCCCGCGGCTGGAGTTGCGGCCGATCACGACGCGCTTCTGCCGGATCAGGTACTCGAAGTCGCGGCCGTCCAGCCGCGCGATGGCCATCGACGCCGGCTCCTGCGCCCACTGCACCTTGGAGGGCGACGGCGGCGCCGACTTCAGCGAGAGCAGCGCCCACGCGTCGCTCTCGGAGCTCCGCGTGAACTGGCTCTGGGCCATGGCCACCACGCGATCACCAGCGCTGAGTGCACGCGAGCCGCGCGTCCGCACCGCGGCACATCACAGATCTAAAGGACCGTCGCCGCCGCCTCGCGACCCGGATATCCGGAACCTGCCGAACCCGTGCCTTCACGATTTTAGGTTACGGACTGAACGCACATGCGCAAACTTTCTGCTTGTGCGGTAAACAAGAATTATATAAACCACCACACCACCACGTGATAGAACTGTGTACATATACCTAACAGTCCGGAATCATCGATCGATACCCTTTTGAACGGAAAATACCTTTATGATAGAATGGTAATAGTATATTTCGTTGCACAACCGATTATTCGCAATATTATAGAAATTAGACACTAAAGTAAACACGAGGCGAGAACAAAAATAACCAAAAACGTCAATCAGTTCGGCAACGCAGTTTACAAGTTCATCGCGCCATCTATGTAGGAAACAAAACAGAGCAACAACAAAATAATGCTTACGTTTCGTTCCACACAAGTTATGCTATGGAAATGATTTTTAAACCGTTTTTATTTCCCTTTTTTTTCAGGATCAGTTTTACGAAGTCTTCGTTCCAAAAAATAAATTGTATTTGACGTCCTCTGTGGCTCGGTGGGCGAACGTCCGCCTGAGGCGCAGGAGGTTGCGGGTTCGATTCCCGCCGGGGGACCAGATTTTTTGTGTTTTCTATGTATGTATTTACAAAAAAATGTATCTATATATTATGTAGTATATCATATTCATATTCATTTATTCGTTGATTCATGTGGTTACAAATGGTGTTGAGTTTGATATATACCCTGACATGAGCCCCGTTGGGACATTACAACTGATACAAAAGTAGTCTTAGACTATAGTAGGTAACAAACTTATTACATAGGTACTCAATATTTATCATTAAATTTATATAATGTTTAAAAGGAAAGTTTTTTTAATAATTATAATATGGCTAGTGAGAATCTTTAATTGTTTTTGAATATTAATATTACCTATGTATTTCTATTGTATGAAGTAACATTATCACATTATCAGTCACATAACACCCATTGTACAAGCTCTGCTTAGTTTGGGGTTAGGTGATGCTGTGTGAGTAGTCCGGAAATATTTATTTATTTATTTATATTTATCTACATAGTTGATTGCTAGTTTAGTCTAGAAAAACACAGGGTTTTTTCTCGTCATAGTGAGACTATTAACGGTAATAATGGACTGTCACACGGAGTGTCAACTGTTTTTTTCTAAGCATCTGTTTTGAATCTGTGGTTTTTATTTTTTTTAACATGGGTCTGGTCTGTCTGTTTTAGTTAGTTCGTTCACGAGTGACGTCACCGTCAGCCAGCTAACTAATCATCACATCACATCAGTCAGTTAATCAGTTTCAGTTGATCTATTATAATTATTTACTGATTGGTGTGTTGTTTTCAATTCGTATTCGTAAAAAGAGATTTTAATTTTATTGTTGATTATATTAGTGGTTGATTTATCATATATTATATATAAAGGCCTAATCGGGTTTAGTCCTAGCGCCACTGTGGCGGAAATAATATAGGTAAGGGCGAAATCTTATTTAAATATATGTTGAGTGACAAAATAGGGGTAACTTGCTCAGTGATAGCTACTAGAAATCATGGCCCATGCCTCACTAAAACAATCATAATTATTTTATCATTTTATTAATTGAAACTTCAGTCTCAGGGTTTATATTACCTTGCTATCTATCTATAAAAGTATTATATGTTTATCAGCAATTAAACTATGGAAGTGAGTTAAATAAGTAGGTACTAAGAGTTAACAAAATATGTACATGCCTAGACACAGTTTTGTGTATATCTAATCATCAAGTTGTGTCAGGCTTGCCACTCCGCGGTTGATCCAATGTTTCTCAGGTATGAAAGAGGCCAAAGTGATATACATGACAAAGTTGCTGGAATGTCCTGTTGTGGCAAGCACTCCCTTCCTTTCACTGGTCTTGTAGATTGGACAGAAGTAGCATGGGGGTGGATTGAAGTTGGCTATAAGTGCTGGTTGAAACCATATTATTGGAATTGTGTCAAATAAGATTTTTGGGTAGGACTCGTCTAGTTGCTTTATTTCACGATTCCATCTTGCACCTTCGAGGAAAAGACCCTGTGAAACAAATAAAATAGCTACAGTGTATGGTTACTGGAATATCTATATTGCAACCTGGCATAGTCATATAGCATGATTAGAATGTGCAAGGCATAGGTTCCCACAATTATAAAAAAAAAATAAAAAAAATGTTTCCTCTATCTGCGAGCAGCCTTACGGTTATAATCAGATTTGTTGTTTATTTTTATAAAGGTATTTTGAGAGTACACATCTAACGATGTTCCTCCTCTATTTTTATTAGCTAACATTGTTATGTTTTCTTCTTTTATTTTAATACATTTATTATGTATATTTATTATATAAATTTATATCTATTTCATATTGACGCATGTCGTTTTCTTTTTAATCGAAAAGTACTGTCATTTGTGTTGGTAAGCATTGTAGCTAATTATAATTATAAAATTAATGTAAACATTCCTGGGAAAGCAACTAGGTCATATTTCCCTTACATACTCCTTTAGTAAGCACTAATTAAAGACAAAACACATTTTAAAATTGTGCCCTGTGCAAGCTATAATTTCAACAAGCTCTGTAAGCAACTGGATCTGGATTTGTTTTGAGTTGGATCAGTAATGAGGCGACTGAGCAGTGATATTTTCATAAATTAGTGTTTATATTATTTTTTTATTCATTGATGTGTTATTTAGTTTATTATTTGTTGATTTTTTTTTTGTCGTTCACATAGTTTTGCTTTTTATTGCAGGGTTCATATTATCACGTTTTCACACACCGGCATCTGTTATGCTAGTTCTCTGTTCCTATTTATGAAGACCTATAATTGGATTCTTATTACATATTATATCCTATTTTAAATTCTTTGTTATAAGCTGTTGGTTATCCATGTAAATAAATAAATAAACAAGCAGACACATGCATGCCAAGCACTGAATCTGCTGTTTTAAATACATGCAGAGTGTAAAGTATCTGTGAGATTTTGCTTGTTAACTACAAAATATACACAAAAAAAAATAATGCATTGTAAAACACAGAGTGATTGAGGGAGTAATAATCTCTCCTGAGTCGAGACATACCCAGACAAACACACTGTGCTCATGCTCCTTCTTGTCCACCGGGTGCTCCTGCTGCTTGCAATCATTTACAACAGACAAAATATAATTATGACATAAACAGTAGGTAATTATTGGGAAATTCCAATGATACCTTTGACATTTTAATGAGTGAAATTAACGTTTTAGCAAAACGAAATCCCATTTAAGTAGGTACGCAAGTTTATAGGCCTAGTAGGTTGTTGAATAGTCTCAGGGCTGAGTAGAGTTAGGGTAAGTCACCTTGCAATAGACGCCAAAGGAGGGTTCGTCCGGGCAGTCCGCCTCGAAGTCGGTGATCTGGAACTCGAACTGCAGCTGGTCGATGGGGATGCGGTTGTGGCGCGAGTAGTTCTGCAGCACGCCGGTGAGGAAGGACTGCGTGAAGTAGAACCCGGAGATCCAGAACACTGCGGGCGGGCCCGCCTCGATCCACTCTTGCAGGAACTTCAGCCTGCGCAGGCATACTATATTATGACACTCATTAATTGCAGGCAGGATTTATTTAAAACACTCTCTCTCTCTCTCGAATTCTTTTATAGTGCGCACCGCTCAGGAGTGGAATTCTCTCCCGAAGTCTGTTTTTCCGATTAAATACAACCCGACCACCTTTAAGATCAGAGTGAATAGGCTTTTTCTGGGCAAACTTGCTCCATCGTTGACCTCGTCTCTGCCTTCTTGCTAGACTGTAGTCAAAAGTAGCTCATAAGATAATAATAAAAAAAATATATATATAAAAAAACATCAACAATAGGACACCCCCGTTAAACCCCAGAGTAACCGTTTAAGAAGAAGAAAACTTTCGAAATTCTGTGGCTTAGTTATTTTCTACACATAAGTATACTTCATACTATTAAATCCCATCAAAAACAATACTTGTCAAAAAAACCAAGTCGCGCAACTCAGTTGTTCTGCGGTAAAAAGTTGTGAGATCCAAGTAAATCCAAGTCTTCAAATTTCGTCTCAAAATTCTTTAATGTTTTATATTAACATATTAAGACTTGGCCATCGCCTGAAAACACGCGTTAATTCAATCGCCTGAAAACACGTGTAAATTCAATTATTTAGTGCGATGGCCAAGTCTCAATATATTTGTATAAAACATTAAAGAATTTTGAAACGAAATTTGAAGACTTGTATTTACTTGGATCTCACAACTTTTTACCGCAGAACAACTGAGTTGCGCGACTTGGTTTTTTTGACAAGTATTGTTTTTGATGGGATCTCATTTCTTTTTGTATTTTGTAGACAGTTCTACCTTTTTCCTTTTCGGTACCTTCTACTTATTGTATATTATGTCCATATAATTTTCTTTTTGCCGGTCTAGATTGGATTTATTTATATTTTGCATTGTTATTACTTTAGTACATATTTCGTATATACGTGGCGTTGTGACAGCGCCCTCTATACCGGTATTTTCTAGATTTTTTTGTTTTTCCTTGATTCATACACCAAACACTACTTATATTCCAAATTTGAAGCTTCTAGGTCTGCTAGAAGTGCCTTATAATTTTGATGATCGGTGAGACAATGAGTGACAAAATTAAGAAATTTGACCCGTTATAATTCTTAAAATACTGGTTCAAATTAATTGAAATTTAAAATATACCGTGTCTTTACAATGCCTGCATGGTTACTGAAAATTTCAGTCTTCTAGTTTGCTCCACAACGAAGTTACAGGGGGTCGAAAATGGCCTGAATTGCTTCGAGAAAAGGTACGACAGCGCCCTCTATACCGGTTTTTTCTAGATTTTTTAGTTTTTCCTTGATTCATACACCAAACACTACTTATATTCCAAATTTGAAGCTTCTAGGTCTGCTAGAAGTGCCTTAGAATTTTGATGATCGGTGAGTCAGTCAGTGAGTGACAAAATTACGAAATTTGACCCGTTATAATTCTTAAAATACTGGTTCAAATTGAATGAAATTTGAAATATACCGTGTCTTTACAATCCTGCATGGTTACTGAAAATTTCAGTCTTCTAGTTTTATCCACAACGAAGTTACAGGGGGTAGAAAATGGCCTGAATTGCTTCGAGAAAAGGATGGTACGGCCGTGCCGCTTTTTTGCTCGACTTGGTGGGGGCACTGCCGTGCCCCCAGATGATCAATAACTGAGAATTGCTCTGCCGGCAATTCTAAATTGCATTGCCAAAGGAAAAAATTAAATACGCGTGAGCAAATAAAGACCCTTCTGCATAATGATGAAGAGGGTATTTCGCATCCTGCAAAGCCCACATAAATATTATCGTAAGAATTACCAGTGGCGAATGGTTAAAAAACTATATATATACTGTGCAGAATAAAGTAGGTAACTAGTGCAAAAACACATCCATAACCACCCTTACATGTAATAGTATATAATACAAATCTATTCGGCTTCGATTCGGCGGGCGGCGGCGGCCGGTATAAATAAAGTTCAATAATAAACTTTGACCTGTTTCCTGAACTGACTGTCTATCGATTGAAATATGGTTGAATCTCGTCGCGCCGCCTCGCGCCCTGTCAGGTTCACACAGCTTTGTTATTCCACCTGAGGGGCTAGATTCGGTTTTGTTAGCTTTAGCTTTTAAAGTTTTAATTTTATTTATTAGCCTTTAGAGTTCTCCGACAGGCCAAGAGCTTCCACCTCCAAGTCTGCCGGACTTTACTTTATGCCACCATTCGTATTCTTAAAGCAAGGATTTATAACTGCATGGTAAAATACATCGATCCATGTATGATTTAAGCCATAACACCGCTGTTACATGTATTTACGCAATAAATTAACTATGAACTTTGACGGAAAATCGAGGTCGCACACCTAAAGTTTTCTCGGCAAAGGCTTTCTTAATCTGTTAACATGTGTTAATATTGTGAATATATTAACACATGTAATTATACATATAGAAATTCGAAAGGCTCAATTACGGATAGAATAGCCAGTAATATAAAAAAATCACGATTATACTTTAAAAAAAAGTACCTATCTGGATTTGAGAGGCGATAGTTTACAACCGTGTTACTTGAATGTCATCTGTGGCGTGGAGTGGATGTTCGTTTACTATTGCACCTTCAACCCCACGTCGATACAAGGAGCCGCGGGGCCGCTCGATATGTTAAAAATAGATCAACGAGAGCGCTACCTGCCGAGCACCGCGCTACAAAATCGCCATCAGCTCAGTATGAACTAAAATATTTGTCGCGAAATAGACACCTACATATTCTTTCATAGATATTAGGGGTAAGGGGTTTTAAACGCTGCCAAACAAATCGTTCGGTTTCTTTCGCCCACCATCCAGTGGTGGGTTACGGTCTGAGCTCCTCATCTTACGGGAGAACTGCGTCCGGCAACGGAAGACTCAAGACGAAAACAAAATTCGTTGTTTTCGTTTCAGGAGACCGCAGTTCGACGATGGTTCCCTGATCGTTCGGCGGGCGGCAGGATGAGCGGGCCGGCGTGGGTGGCGGAGGCGGAGGCGGCGTGCGCGGAGCTGCGCGGGCACGTGCGGGCGGCGCGCGCGCGCGGGCCGGACGCGGGCGGGGGCGGCGCGCTCATCGACCTCACCACGCTGGAGGGCACCCACTTCCGCGTGCGCCTCTCCGCGTCGGGCTACAGAGTGCTGCCCGAGTCCGACGCGGCGGCCGCGACCGCGCCGCCGGCCTACGAGACCCCCTACGCGCTGCTCGGAGCCATCAGCCCGCGCTACCGCGATTCCTTCGGCGGCGAGCTCATGTCGCGCCTGCTGGACCTCGCGACCAAGACCGATCCCTAGTGCCGGAGTCCCGGCCGCGTCGTTGATGTCGTTCGGCCCGCTGATGTGTCCGTGAAGCTCCGCCCGGTCGGACCGCGGCCGGCAGTGGACGACGGTCGATGTATCGTGGGGGTGTTGGCCGGAGCTCATCTTTCGTGGCGTATCGGTCGCGTACTGTACGCTCTTGTACCGTGTCGAGTGCAAAAGTGACCTCGAATTAATTTACGACCGTTGGAAGCCGAGAGCCCTTTCTAGGATAGACGTTGGAAATATCACCGTTAGTAGGTAGTATTATTATACTCTCTTGTAAGGGAGCCGTGCAATTGTCTAGAGCTTAGATTGCTAACATTATTACGTTTAAATTTGTGATTGTAAGTGTTTAGAAATATTTATGTGTCAATTTTGATAGGGGAAAATACAAATTAATTTTAAGTTATCTTGGGCATTTACGCGCAACGCACTTAGTGGATCGTGATCGCAAAACCTTTAATTTTTTTGTAATAAAATGTCAGATTTAGAAGCTTTACTTCGAAAGAATCTTCTTTGTGCTTGTGATTTAGCCGTCGTCGTCCGAATCTTTTAGTGGCATAATGACGGCGAATCCTTTTAATATTATCTCTCATAGAATATGAAATCGTGTCGAGCGGCTCCCCGACGCCCGCGCGCGGGCCCCAGCGGCCCCCTCCCGCGCACAGCTCTCGTTGGATGTCATTTACTTAGTGTGTTGTGATTGTGATACTGCAATAGTACTGCCCAATAAATTTATATATAGGTCATCTGTGTCTTTTAATTTCAAACTAACATACCAAATCATGTCATATTATGTGTAGATATATTTTTAGGATTCCATACCTAAAGGGTAAAACGGGCCTCTATTACGAAGACATCTTTCTGTTCGGTTGTATTTCCAGAACCGTGATGATAACAATACATATTTAAGGAATTCAGCAAACGTGATTTTATAAAGTTAAGCACGTTGCGCTCGGTCCGATCTTGGATACCTGATCTTTAATTTTATTTTATATAACTGCATAAATTTACAGTATTACACGGAACCTCCGGTGTATATGTACATCTCATACATATCAGCTTCGTTTAAGGTATAGTAATAGTCTGGATTACCTGGCCAGGAAGTCGGCGACGTAGGAGCCGAGCGGCTTCATGGAGGGGTAGGACTTGGCCATCCAGCAGGCCGGCACCGCGCCCCGCAGGAAGGCGCCGTGGCACTGCTCCAGCTCCGCGCTCATGGTGGCCAGCCCCCGCGCGGCGAGGTGCACGCCGCGCAGCGTGCGCCGCACCACGCCCAGCAGCCGGTTGTAGCGGATCAGCTCCTGCTTTAGCACCGTGTTCATCGAGTTGTAGTAGTCCACGGGGTGGCGCTCCGCCACCGCGCGCACGTCGTAGGGCTCCGGCAGCCGCGCCAGCAGGTCGCGCGTCACGTCGGCCGCGCCCGCGCCCGCGCCCTCCGCCTCGGCCGCGCCGCGCCCCGCCAGCAGCGCCGCCTGCGTCCGCAGCGCGCCGGCCAGCAGCGCGCTCGCCTCCTTGCCGTCCTTGGTGATGTCCGCGTTCTCGTGCAGGCCGAACACCTCGGGGGGCGCGGGCGCCGGCAGCGCGCGCACGTGCTCCAGCACCGCGCGGTACTCCATCGACGCCGGCATCGCGTAGTCGCCGCTCGGCGAGAACGAGTAGCTGCAACACGCAACGGCGGCGCGTCAGTGCCGCGCGGGCTCGCTCCCCCTCGCTCGCGCGCGCTCGCACTCACTCGGCCTTCGCGGTGACCTCCTCGTTGTAGAAGGTGGACAGCAGCGACAGGATGAGCCGGCGGTCCTTGTCGTCGGTGACGCGGCCGCCGTAGTTGCACTCGCCGGCAAGGTAGTTGAGCGCGTCCAGCGGCGTCTCCGCGTACTCCGTCAGGAACATCTGCAACGAGAGCGGGGAGGTAGCTCCGTCGGTCGGCACGCGGCCGGCCGCGAACGTCGCCCTCACCTGCAGCTGCATGATGCAGATCCTCAGATCGCTCTCGTTGAACTCGTACTGGATGTTCCAGCCGAGCGGGCCGAAGGTCCTGCGCTCCTGCACGACGGCGTGGAAGAAGCACAGCGCGAACAGCAGCCGGCGCCAGTCCTCGGTCCGCGGGCAGGATATGTAGAACTCGGGGTCGCAGATCGGGTCCGACGTGTACGAGCGGTAGATGTTGTTGCGCAGGCCCTTCGGCGCCTCGTTCGTCATCTTCACACCTGCGGGAGGAGGATCGGCGAAGTGCCTCAGTTACCTGAAGCTCAGTGGCGGCCGTCGCACCGGCGGCTCTAATGTCGGTGGGCGTTATTAATAGGTATCTCCTTCTGCAACGGATCACCCTTGCAGGGAGGATGCCACGTCTTTACCTTTTTCAACTTACCATTCTGAAGAACCGTCACCGGAAAAGCCTTACTCGGATAGCTTGTCAACCAACACCTGCATCAGAAGAATAATTATGGAATACTGTCAAACGTTCACTTACAGGTGTGAAAAGTCAAGTGTTAGTTAGATCTTTTTAATCTGTCCGCGTCTACGGCATCACTAACCGGTGAGGTCGAACCCATCAAAAGTTTATTTACAATTAAAAAAAAAACCATTGAGAGCACGACTTAGAGTGGGGTTGGGCCGAATTACCGGAATTGGTGGTGCGTGGCCTGCGGCACGATGACCTCGTTGCAGATGCGCTCCAGCTCGCCCATCCAGGAGTCCATGACGTGGCAGTTCTGCAGCACCACCCAGCCGCCCGACTCGATGGCCAGGTTGATCAAGTTGGCCGCGATAGGACCCTGCACGAGGAAGTTCATACCTCTATACCATGACAGAACAGAACATTCAGTCGTGGCCAGCTCACACGATTCTGCTCATACACGGGCGGTTTACTAAGTTCCTACTAGTTCGGCTAAAATACTTATCTCTTTGTATTTCTATTTTTAACCCTCGACAAAAAAGTGGGTCTGTCTGTCTGGGACATCATAGCTCCCGAGCGGATGGAGCGATTTAAATTGAGTTTTTTGTACGAAAGGTGAGTTTTGCGCGAGTGTTCTTAGACATGTTTGATAAAAATCGGTTGACCCGTTTAAAAGTTATGAGGATAAAAGTAGAGAAGGAAAACCGAAAATCTGCAAATATACTCGAGTGTGGTCTCGAAATGAAAGCGCATCACGTGCACATTACAAAATAGTATGCTTTTTACTTTTAAGGGAACTAAAGTTCTAGGATCAGAAACTTTTTAAATTTTATATTTATATATTTTTTTTTAACACAGTTTTTTATCTATACCTAATATTTAAAATATAATTATTTTGCAAGTAGGTACTCTTTCTCTGAATAGTAGCTTTTATTTATAACTAGTGGCCCGCCCCGGCTTCGCACGGGTTTTTATTCAATTTTTTTTCCCGGCAGTTATTCGAATTTTTCTCGCCTTTTAAACCTTCCCTAGACCTCCACGAACATTTCAAGACTATGATAAGATAAATCTGTTCAGCCGTTCTCGAGTTTTAATCAGACTAACGAACAACAATTCATTTTGATTTATATAGATTTGTATGAGTGGACTACGATCTTAAGTAGTCCGAGCGAGACGAACAAGCGTCAGTCAGCGACAGTCGGACGGCTTTCCTCACCTGTCCCTGTCCCAAGGAGATGGTCTCGAGGGACACGACCTTCTTCTCCGCGGAGAACTTGACCAGGCCGGACATGGGGTCGGAGCCGGCGGACAGGATGAAGATGAGCGGCGAGCAGCAGTTGCTGTCGTTGTAGGACTTCTCCAGGTCGAAGGGCGGCGGCTCGATGTAGCTCTGACCCATTGCTGCCACCACGTACTGTTGCACCAGCGGGATCAGCTTGTCCGGCCGGATGCATCTGACAACATTGCAAACGACTCGAACACTGACATTTAAGACTCATTATGAGGTTTTGGCACACTTACAGATAAACAACAATATATTACTGCGAATATAAATACAAAAATAAAAATATATACTTGACGGCGCGACGTCCTGGTTCTTCATTGTAGTACATTTGTACCGAGTGGAAGTAGCATAGAATCAACCTATAATGTCCGATGGCGTGAGCGTGCGCTCACGCCACTCGATCGCGCGATGTTTACCTGCGGCCGGTACCGGTCGGTGTCAGCCGACCGGTCTAACAGCCAATCGGGTGGCCGCAGGTGGAGGGGTTGTTTACGAGTTGCACTGCTATTTAAAGTACAGTTCCAATATTCCGGGGGTCATTCTTTCTTTGGCTTCTGCTCTGTGCAAACGCTATCTTTGTTAAACTGAGCTTCAGATTATTTGTGTGATTGATATCGTTCGATTAATCCCGTAATTAATTACTATTCAATGATATAATCTGTTTAAATCACTATGTCAAAACCTTTCACCTACATACTTATAAAAAAAAAAATAAGCACTACGTGATCAAAAAGTCTCAGCATATTGCACCCCCGCACAGGTGCGCAGGTAAAGGTGATTTTTCAAAAGCTAATTAAATAACTCAATAGTTGTAGGTGCAAGTACAAGGTGGTAGTCGACGACTCACAGCTATAGCAGACAACGAACCCGAATGCAGACGGTAAAAACAGAGGGAATCCAGTTGGTTCTAAGGTTTTAGTGAAATTAAATGGCAAATAATATTATCAGACTATGTACCATTTATCCATTTGTCAGCTGCTGTTGCGTGTCGTCGGCTACCAACATATACTTTTAGAACAATAATGGTGTAGAACAGTCTCAGCAGACTCACCTCATGAGAATCAGCTTGGGAATGCCAGATATGGCCTCGTAGGGCGGCGGGAAGCTCTGCTCGTGCGGCGCAGACAGGTCGTAGAAGGCCTTCCACGCGGCCAGCGCGCTCTCGAACTGCTCCTTGAAGTCGTGCAGTCTGCCACAAGGTACATTAACCCATACATGTTTGTCTGTCGGGTATCTCGGGAAAGTCACAAGTTTATCTGGTTGTGGCTATGCGGCATGGGGCATAGCCCGCCACGGTGGATCATCGCTTCATTGTAAACGTCGTCATCGTAATTTCAGGACGTGGGACGTCCACTGCTAGACATAGGCTTCCATCGAAGAACCTATCCACCCTAGGCCTGCGTTCACCGTGAACCCGTGGCCTTCCCGATCCCGCGCGGTTCTCGTGCGGGCTGTGCAGGACGGTTGGCGTAGTGCGTGTGACGTGCATTACCCGGGCAGATGGCTGGCGCGCACGATCTCGGCCCAGGACTTGTCGGAGAGCCAGGCGGGCGCGGGGTTCTCGTGGGGGTTGTCCAGGGCCACGCCGCCCGTCAGCAGGAACGCCACCAGCTCGTCGTCGATTTCGCCCTGGAACACAGTAGGGAATACTGATATTTTAAATAATTACCTAGTGTGGTGCATAGAAAGCAAAGTCTGCATAAAATACATAGAAAAAGTGTACCAAGTATACCTAGCATCTTAAATATTTGGTTCGAACGTACATTTAAAATATAAAGTTGACGTCAATTTCTAAAAATATGAAAGCTAGTGTGGGCAGTCGCCTACAAGGACTATACCTTGGCGCGCAGGATGCCCAGCGTGAGAACGAGAGAGAAGATGAGCTTGTCCTTCTCGAAGAGGCTGCGGCACACGTTCTCGTAGATGCTGCGCGTGAAGTGGGCGTTCAGCTCGGAGATGCGCGTCTCCAGCTCCACGCCCTTCTCCGTGTGCTGGATCGCCTGGTTGTACAGGTTGATGAACCTGCAACGAGGATCTGTGACCGTATGCGCTCTGGGGGTCAGTGGAGGTAGAGCCCACGCCATGTTGCCGCACTAGATATCTGCTTGTTAGTAATACTGAATTAGTGCAAATCTAGACACCTAAGTTATTGGATAATAGTAGGGTTACCAGTTGAGCGAGTACTGGTACATGGGGTCGAGGCCGGCGAGGTCGGAGATGCAGAAGAAGAGCAGCGCCCCGTGGCGCGCGACGGGCGCGTAGAGCTGGCGCGCCGCGTCGGTCTCCCGCTCCGTGGCCGCGCCCGCCGCCTGCTTCGCGGTGATCTCCTGCGACACCACCTTGGACGACGACAGGATCTGGTTCGCCGATTCCGACTCGAGGATGTTGCCGGCCGATGACAGCACCTGTCGGACAAACTCTCATTTTTTTTGTATCGCTGAGAACCGCAAGATTGGATCCGTAGTTTTTGGGATTATCGCCAAGGTGGAGTCGGACGGACGCGGCGGACGACTTTAATTCATAACTATAGCGCGTAGATCCCCGGATGAGAGACCTCGAGAATCTGGTCCTCGATCTCCTTGAGCATGCGCTTGTTGGTGGCTCCCTCCACGATGAGCTGGTTCTTCTTCAGCTCCAGCGCCGGCATGTCCTGCGCCACCACGATGCCCAGCAGCTGGTCCTGCAGGCCCTGGGGCGTGATCATGAAGTTCAGCAGCGTCACCTGGAAGAGGAGAACGGTGTTACCGAAAGTTACTAGCATGTACGAATTACTGTGCATCCATGTGCAGGTACTAATTATATACATACATGTATATAGTGCTCTTGAGGGACACAAGTAGCATCGCGTATACACAGTGCCGGTGCAAGATACAAGATATTATATTCGTAGTGCGCCAAAAAATTATAACAATCGACGTGAACAAATCCGTATTATTACTAGCACTTAAATGTTAATCCGTTCAAGTTTAGAAGCCCTCCGCGTCCACTCCCTCAATGAGCATGCAAGTAAATCAAGAAAGCTGCATGTACGGCGCGTAGCGCACAGTAGCTGGCGTGTGGCGCGCGGGGGCGGGGGGCGGGGGGCGGGGGCGCACCTTGACGGCCACCTCGGGCAGGTAGTGCGGGTTGCTGAGGCGCGTGGTGATGTAGAAGCGGAAGTCGCGGTTGTACTCCAGGATGTTGTCGCCGAGGCGCAGGCAGTCCACGCCGCCGGATCTGCGAGCACAAGCAGGAGCGTACGTTGGCTGAGCGGGTCCGAGGAGTAATACAATATTGACGGGCTGTTAGAAGAACTTTTTTCTTTTTATGATAGATAAACCTTTATTTGGCCACAATCTTACCTGATGTAAAGTGACGATGTGGTCTAAGATGGGGGGGGGGGGCATGAGGACCTAGAAAATTGATGACTACAAAATTTTGTGATTTGTAAAACTGGTCCTTCGTTATAGGTCCGACGAATTAGTAGGTTAATTAGGCTCAGAGTAAAAAAAATAAAATATTATTGGTTATGAGCTGGCTGGGCTCTACCTGAAGATGTTGCGCAGCAGCACGGGTTCCAGCACGGCGTCCAGCTGCTCGCGCACGTTCTCGAGCAGCACGGGCGCGCCGAGCTGGATGGCGCTCTCGAGCACGCGCACGTAGTTGCTATCCGTCAGCTTGATCACTTTCAGCTGGTTCTCGCGCTCCATGTTCTTCACCCACTTGTTGGCTTGCTCTGGAACAGATCCATCCAATTGGTCTTATAATCGAACAATCAATTTATTGGTGAAATAAGTTTACAGATCAAAAATAAGCTATAGATAATACATGTCATCTCTCATACTCACGGAAGCGATGACCCCACACATTTTGAACTGAGAAAAACACCCCAAGTCTTACTCCGCTGAATCAAGAATTTGGGCTGCTAATGTGTATTACGAAGCCGATACGAAGCCTAAGTCTTCGTTAGGCAGGACATAATGCACATTACGCTCCTACGCATGGTATCATGGAGATCTCAGTTCCCCCGCACAGAATTAGTATAAAAAAGTAGTGAATGAATAGTATTGTCGGTCACCCTGCGGGTCGATCATGAGCGGCCAGCGGCGGGACTGCGCCACGATGATGCCGTTCTCGATGGAGAAGGTGTCGACGGGCAGCCCGGCGATGTTCCACGCGCGGACCACCACGGGCTCGCCCAGCGTCGACACCAGCTCGAACTTGCTGGAGCACGGGATGTCTGCAACCACCCCCAGATATTAGCGTACCTCTCCTCGTGGCCTTATCGCACATCGGGCAGGGGATGCGTCTGCGGAGATCGAATCAGCACAGACCGAAGGGTTTCACAGATCAGCAAATTGACACAGATGTCACAAAAACCGATAGACAACGAGCAGATGTGATGGACGCGCCCGCCGATGACATAATGGATTGCTTGGAGTGCTCATATCGGAAACGGTTATGAATCAGTGATGCGGTTCCACTCACTGAGCTCCGCGGTGCGCTCGTTCCAGACGCGGATGACCTCGCGCCGGTAGCTGACGGTGTAGGGGCCCAGGTACGCGATGAAGCCCGCCGAAAGCAGCACGTCGCCTGCAAATTGAGGTCAAAGTGTTAAAAAGCGAGGATATGGACGTTTAATAATATACTGCGTGACCGTATCGAGCAGAGCCCTATATTTTGTACCTAAACGATTCGATTTAACGTCCCAGTACACAGGGGGCTCTACAGTCGGCTCTTTTGTACGTGCGCGTGATGCTTCGGTCTGGCAGAGAGAGTACACTCGGAGCAGCGTGCCTCCGTCTCGCTCACCGATGATGTTCCGGAGCAGGTCGTGCAGGGTGCGCGCGAGGCCGGTCCAGCGCGCGCGCTCGCCGCCGAGGATGCTTCCGTCTGGCAGAGAGAGTACACTCGGAGCAGCGTGCCTCCGTCCGCTCACCGATGATGTTCCGGAGCAGGTCGTGCAGGGTGCGCGCGAGGTCGGTCCAGCGCGCGCGCTCGCCGCCGAGGCCGCCGATGAGCTGCTCGGCGCGGTGCAGCTTGGTGGAGCACAGCTCGATCTCGTCCTCCAGCCCCTTCTTCTTGCGCGTCATCTCCGCGAACTCGTCGTTCAGCGCCTGCGCATTACGACGATTAAGTATATAATAGTACAATGCCTGCCGTTAGATTCGATACGAAGAAAGGTCCGGAGTGCAACGTTAGATCCGAGACCAGGAGGTGAGACGGAAAGGAAAATGTAAGGAAGACACATGTTGATCTCGACTGACGTGAAACAAGAACATGAAAATGATAATGAGGCCATTAGATTTAGCACACGGTCACTGAAAAATGAGGTATTTTCCAAATGAGCAGTGAAAGGCCCGGGATGAGATGGCGGGATAAACTTGAGGAAACCAAGCATCTTTGCCTGAGGCAGCAAATCTGAAACGGAATAGTAATGGCCGCTGCCCAGGAGTGAGATAATAAATAATAAGAGTGTAAGAGACGTAAACGGCATACAGACTTGCCTGCAGCTTGTCGAGCACGGCCTGCAGCATGGCGCGCTT
Source organism: Gymnoscelis rufifasciata (assembly GCA_929108375.1). Taxonomy (NCBI): domain Eukaryota; kingdom Metazoa; phylum Arthropoda; class Insecta; order Lepidoptera; family Geometridae; genus Gymnoscelis; species Gymnoscelis rufifasciata. The sequence goes on from OV815311.1 coordinate 16,343,774, forward strand.
GGCGTTGAGCGTGTTCATCTGCATCTGCAGCTCGGCCTCCGCCTCCGCCAGCGCGGCCTTCTTCGGGGCCACCACCTGCACCGCACCACCACTTATTAACATCACACATTATACACACCAAATTATTATTATTTTATTTATTTATCCCCCCCAAAACCCTTTCATGTAAAATGTAGCCACAACTAGAGCGAGACCACATGGCATGCATTGTCAAAATTAACTATAAGAGCTATGCTGAAACTATATGAGTTTGGTACTCTGGTATATTCGTATTCCTAAACCAAGTTACGAGGGTTAAAAACTAAATATTTGGTGAAAAGGTAGATAGTGCCCGCATGCTAAGCTTTCCTGTCTTGGCTCAGAAATCCAAATCAAAAATCAAAGCAGTCACGTGGAAATACTCAGGCGCGTCAGACGTTCATAAAAGTGCTTTGTCGCTTTGTTAACGGTAAATTTTTGGTCAAAATTATTCAGATTATTGACTGCAGCGTCAGAGCACGCAATATGTTGCGATCAGATTGCTTTGTCTAACAATTAGATGCTGGATTAGGTGTAAGGTGCACCTTGATGACGCGGTCGTACACGTCCATGGCGCGCACCCAGCGGCACAGCCCCTCGCAGGCCGACGACACCTTCGCGATCACCACGGGGTCGAAGTCGCGGTCGGGGATGTATCTGCCCGGAAACAAAAAGGTAAATCATACAAACATTAAGGGGAAATCACACCTGATCATCAGCTCCATACACAGAAATCTACTATGGGACTTCCTTATACTTGTAGGATTATATACTTTAAGAGGTTGGCACACTCACCGAGAATGAGGCGGGTTGTCGATCGCAGTATTGTACTTCGTGATGGTATTAGATTATAGAAACCATTGTTATCAAATATACATTATGTGGTTATACATTTATGAAGTAGCTCAGGCATTTTAATGGTATTTAAGCCATGTGGAGCATATTGCCGAGGGTATCTGATGAAGATAATATATAGAAATATATTTTTTTTGTGCACCGACTAGCGTTTCATTAGCGAAGGCGGAGCACGCACCTGTCCCTGATCCTCTTGATGGTGGCGGGCGGGATGTTGTCCTTGTCGTAGTTCCGGAGGCTCTCCAGGAACTTCATGTCTCCCAGCATCTTCAGCGACGGGCCCCAGTAGTCCTCAAACGGTCTGCCTGTACGTGATACAATCAAGTGCGTTTTTAATATAATAACGCAAGGTATGCATTATGCACGGAGCGAATTATTTCTGATTTAAATCTTAATTTTGTTCAGATTGATGATACGTTGCGAGGGGAATTAGGGGTTTCGACCTAGAGACCTAATTCAGCCTCACCGGCCCGCGGTATCCCTGCCGAACAACAGACGAGGCTCCGACAAAGCACCCACCCGCAATGGACTAGCGAGCTGGGTTATGGTCAAACCCCTTTAGTTCTAGAGGGTGGTCCAGCAGCAGTGTACGTCTAATGGTCGAAAATGCTAATGAATAGTTGAATTCACCATTGGAGTCCATCTTGCGGTCGCCCTTGATGCCCTTCATAACGCAAACGGCCTCCATGACCAGCTTGACGCCCGAGGGCGGGTTCTTCATGGACTTGACGAGCGTGACGTCGGCCGGCTTGAGCGTGTCGAGCGCGTGCAGCGCCGCCGCCAGCGCCGGCACCGCCTCGGCCAGGTCCGACTCGCAGTCGTCCTTGATGGCCTGCGCCGCCGCCGCCGCCTCGTTGGCCAGCGCCTCGTCCGCGCCCACGATCTGACACAATCCATTCATATATACCTGCCTGTACCGATACACAACCAATAAAATGGTATTTTGAAATGTTTTGAATTCATTATTTATCTTCTCATGACATGTCCTTGTAATGAAATTAAAAAATATATTTTAATTCAATTTATTTGTATTTCAGCTTAATTTGACACTGCCCCTGTACAGCAGCTTCATTTATTAATTACTAGTGGCCCGACCCGGCTTCGCAGGACTTTTTATTAAAAAAAATCTCGGCAATTATTCGATTTTTTCTCGCCTTTTAAACCTTCCCCAGACCTACACGAATATTTCAAGACTAAGATAAGATAAATCCGTTCAGCCGTTCTCGAGTTTTAATCAGACTAACGCACAACACAAAAGGCGCAAAAAGTAGCGGGTTCGATTCCCGCCGAGGGGTCAAGTGTTTGTATGTTCTGCAAGCACTTTCTCCTTGGTCTGGGTGTTTAATATGTATAATAAAAAAAATCTATGTATGTATGTATATTATATTAAGTATATCAGATGTCTAGTACCCGTAACACAAGCTAAGAGCTTACCACGGGGCTAGATGTTGTTGTGTGGATTGTCCGGAAATATTTATTTAACAATTCATTTTTATTTATATAGATTATGGCGTTGCTTGTATCACTTTCTTTGTTTTAAGTTTGACAATGCTACTTTTTAGCAAACATTTATATTTTTTCTATTTTTTCTTTTTTTATTGTATTGATATTCATAGTATGAACTATGAAATACCTACAATACTATTAACTAACTTCTTGTCTGTGACTTGCAGAGTGCTTATTTTGTATAAGTACTTTTTGAATTACGATTTTATAATACTAAGTTATATAGATTTATAAATTGCCAATATACCAATATATGCACCCTCGCGTTGCAGGTCCACGCGCCTTACTCCGACTCAACGCCCACTCAACTACAACACAATATTGAATGTCACCGTCCCGTCCCGTTAGCCCTCGCGCGCTTCCCACTCCTCCACTAGTCACCTAGTTGTCGATTCGTTGTTACCGAATCGACAAGTTCGACATAGTTCTAGTTCTAGTATAGATTGATTAGATAGCACCGTAGCGGACACTCTACGGTCATCTAGCACTGCGCGGCCCCTCACCTCCTTCTGCTTCTCCACCACGACGGTGTCCTGCTCGATCTTGATCATGAGCTTCTCGGTCTTGTCGGAGGTGTCCACCAGCTGCGGCTGCAGGTCGCGCAGCTGCTGCTGCATGGCGGCCACCTGCCCCGCCGCGAACTCCAGCTGCTCCAGCCCCGTCTCGTACCTGCACGCTCATCAGCATCACCGTCACCGACTTACACTATCAACTTTATCTAAATCGAATATTTCAACGTTGCCGCGTCGTCTTTGTCTTCGGGCTAGACCGTCAAGTGTGAGCACAATTATAATAAAACAGGGGGACGCCCGCGACTTCGTACGCGTAGGATTAGTTATTTACGCATACTTTGTTAAAAATCTCTAAGAAAACATCAATACAACAGTATTGAAAAACTTAAATTAAATAAAATTTCAATATAAAAGGGGATTTAAAACAGTGCTTAGGACACCTCCACAGCATCTATAGAGCAACCATTTATAAAATCTCTTATTTGAAACATTGGATTTTGATAAGAATTTACGACCCCCTTTTATTCCCTCGGTAGTGGAGTTTCGTAATTTCGTTTCTTAGCTAATGTTGACATGACACCCTACCTCTATAAAGAACCTCCATACCAAATTTAAAGCAGAAGTGAAAACTTTTTAATAATTTAAAAAATAACATTAATTTATCACAGCAGAAAATAGCAGTTAACTCCACCTTTTAGGTCGCACTCACTAACTCCGAATTTACCTGATCGAGCCTTCACCTCAAAGCGTGAAGCATCAGCCCCAGTCACTGCCTACGAAAAACATATGTGTGGCGCACCGCCTGAAGAAGTTTACTATTCATTAAAATGTATTACAATCACGGTGGTGGTGGGTGGTGGGTGGTATAAGAGGCACCTGGTCCTGGCGTTGGTGATCTGCGCCACCTTGAGCCCGTGGAGGCTCTGGAAGGCCTTGATCAGCTCCAGGTAGCTGGTCGGCGTCACGTACACCTGGCGCCGCTGCTCCGCCAGGAACCTAGTGCATACTGTCCTATTAATACATTTATACCTACTAATAAACCGAATTAATAAAATATATTTAACGATTGTCTTTATTTAGGTACTTAGGAGTGTTAGGAGGCGCGGTATAGTACGTGCTGTGTCGGCAAATTTTGACTCATTAATTCAATAAAATTGTACTTCATATAAGGACCTAAATAAAATAATATTTATATAGGTACCATCATTAAATTGATCTATAATAGGGCTCACTTTACAAAATCTCAGGTCAATTGTGTCAATATTAGTTACGTCAGGAGCCATCTCCAAATAGCTTTAAATTCCAGTGTCTAATTTTTCTCGGAGATGGTTGAACCGGCCCTTAGCCTAACTTAGATTCAATATATCAATATAGTTGCTAAGTCAAATGTAATGTAATAAGTCAGATGCAGTCCGTCACCTGTCGCTGAGCTGGACGACGCTGGTGTGGAACAGCTGGCAGAGGCGCACGCAGGCGGCGCGCAGCGCGGCGTCCACGGCGTCCATCCGCGAGATGAACATGGTCGCCACGCGCTCCAGCGCCTCCGCCGGCCACGCCGTGAACCTGCCGCGCCAGCGCCATCAGTCGTCCACCGCGCACGAGGGAACGTTTAAACCAACACATATTTCGCGAATTTTATAAGACAGAGAGCCGATAGGCGTACAAGATCTGCGTTTGTTACATTAATAGGATTCTAATTATTACAATAAATTTATAATACTTAATTCAAATAAGCTCAAAGGCACGGCGCACTCACCAGTCTATAGTGGCGCAGTTGATGAGCGACGGGAACATGCGCAGGCGGCTGCGGAACGAATCCCCGATGGGCGACATGGCGAGCACGGTGCGCAGGCTCGCCTTCACGCGCTCCACGTACAGCCCGAACAGCGCCAGCGGCGTCGTCTCGATCTTCTTGCCCTACACCAATTATTCAGTTAATTCAAGACACAACACGACTCCACGTCAAGTGGAGCTACGCTGCGCGGAAATGTACCGCCAGCGTAACGATAGACGCGTACTTTCTCGACGACGCATCGACTAAATGCAGGTGGAAGGTACTCACGGCCTCGCGCACGGCTCCCTGCATCTTGTCGAGGATCTCGACCTTCTCCTCCATGCCGTACAGGTTGGGGATGTCGCCCGCGTTCAGCAGCATGTTGATGTCCTCCACCATGCCCTCGTGCATTATCTGCGACCGTCACGGTACTCGGTCAGAACCTTTTCTCAAAAAGCTTTCATTGAATAAAACGTAAATCTGATCAGCGTAGATATCAATATCGCCACGGACCTGGTTGTCGGCAAACAGGAACACCAGGGGCTTCCCGATGATGCCGGCTTTCATCAGCATCTTGCGGATGTCGTCGCGCCACTCCGTCTGCCCGTACATGCGCGAGATCTCAATCTGCAACGACCGTATGGTCACAATCTGCTCAGCACCCACGTAACGTATGAAGGATTATCATCGTACCATGACGACGTTCATCTCGAGAATGCTGGCGGCGAGGCGCACGGCGCTGCTTCGGCCGCTCCCGCCCACGCCGACCAGCAGCAAGTTGCCTGCAACCGCAAACACCCTCTGAGCGACTAATCTCTCTCGTACGGCTTAGACTTGCGAACCGGTAGAAGCGGGTACCGTTGTCCTGCAGCAGAACGCGTGTGCAGCGAGAGATGTGGTCCAGCGCGTAGCGGAACATCACCAGCGACATCGGCGACGACGACACCACGTTGTACTCCTCCAGGTAGTACTCCATCTTCTGCGCCATGTCCTCCAGGTCCATCACCTGGTCGTAGATCTTGGGGTCGGCGTCCGGCTCCATGTAGTTGCCGAAGAAAATGTTGGCGGCGTGCTCGCCGGCGAGCTTCTCGCCCTCCGCCAAGTAGCCCAGCTCGACCATCACCCGGTCCATGTGCACGCGGTAGTTGTTGTACACGGCGCGGTTCACCACCTCGAACAGCTTCGCCCTGCGGGGGACACGCGGTCAGTGCGGGGGCGGGGGGCGGGGGAGGGGGCGCGGGGCGGGGGGCTCACCGGTCGGCGTCGTCGACGAGGCGGTCGCAGAAGACGCGGTAGGTCTCGTGGATCCAGAGCGCGACCAGCTTGCTGAGCTCCCTCATGTGCGAGGCCGGCACGAGCAGCACGCCCTTGATGACGCGCGTGAAGTCGCGCAGGTTGAACAGGTAGTGGCACTTGGACGGCGTCGGCAGGAAGCCCAGCGTCGCCGACTTGTACACCTCCATGGTGGCCGCGACCACGGCCTGCGCAGAGATGAGTCAGCGAGGGGAACTCACCGAGGGGGGGATGCGACGGAGACTCACCTTTCCCGCGCGGACGAGCACCTCCGAGAAGCCCTTGGCGAGGTGCCAGTCCATGATGGTGCAGAAGATCTTGTTGAGCGTGTTGTCCTCGAAGGCGTCCAGCGTGATGAGGAGCATGTGCCGCGTCAGCCGCGACGTGATCGCGTTGGACCCGCCGCCCGGCGGGAGCATGGCTGACACGAGCAGCTGCCACAAATAACAAGTTACATTAATATAAGTTTAAGTTCTTGAAGTCTAAGGGTGGGATCACTTTTGTTTCATAATTTTAGGTAGGATTGTTTGTGTTTTATGGTAGAGAACTACTTCCAAATATATATTCTCTCGTCACGGAGCTTTATTTTGTTATCTTCCCAAGCGGCATAGCTCATATTCATTCAAAGTATTTTCTGGTGCTTCATACCACGTCCACTATCTCCTGGCGCACCATGTCCTTGACGTCGTACCAGTGCCCGTGGTCCGTCCACTGCCGCAGCAGCTCCAGCGGCGGCTGCGCGCCGTACGTCTCCTTTTGTGGCATGCTGAGGTCGTCCACGAACAGAACACACTGAAACACAACCCCACATAAACACATATTATACACGACCGCGCTTAGGTATTGCCACCAGTGCAGTGCCAGAAATTCAGGACATACCTTCTTGCCCATAGAAGGCCCGAAGACACCTTTACGTCTCTTATCCACTTTCGACATAATAATATCCTGGGTCTGCAACAATAACGTTATGTGATTAGCAGTGGGTAATTATTTATGGTAAAATAAACACACAAAACACTTATATTAATATTATTATATGCTACGTATGGCAAAGCACCAGCACCATGCTGAGGGTTACCTGGTTGGCGCCGGTGCGAGCAGAGAAGTTGATGGTGTTGGTGATGTAGCGCTCTCGCGGCAGCGTCAGCAGGAAGTCGAGCACCAGCGAGGACTTGCCGGTGCCGGTGGGGCCCACGATGAGGATGGGGATGTGGTGCTCCACCATCTTGGACACGAAGTAGCGCAGGCATGCGTTCTCGTTTGTCAAGATTATCAGGTCGCCCACCTGACAACCGAGCACCAAATGAGTAAATGGTTATCTATTTAGAAATATGTTAAATATTACAGTTATACTTATATACAGGGTCATTTTTAAAAGACCAGCAACCTTCGGTGACCAGGTACCTATCATCATCAAGAACAACTTTTGTTCTACGACTTTTAAAATTTAGCAACTTTTTATTTCCATACAAAAATAAATATTAATTGAAATATGCGCTTCAACATTCTTAACTCTTTGCGCACCTTTGGGCGGCACGCGGCGCCTTTGAGCTAGCCGCGTCTTTGAGCTTGCCGCTCAAACGCAGCCGCCGCGCAGCGCCGCCCGCGCCCTTTGAGCTAGCCGCCCGTCGCTCGCTCAGTCAGTTGTCAAGACGGATGCGCGCGCGGCACATGTGCCCTTGTGATCGTCGCATTATCGATGTTTCGTACGGATTGTACCTACTAATTACCATTGCGTATCGGAACTCCAATATCGAGTACACGGAAATAGTGAGGATGCTGGCTAGGTGTGATGACAATGTGTCGGAAGCCTGCCGCCAATATGGAATAAGATTTTATTTATGGGGACACATAAAAACAATGGTGTACAGTGGTGGTGAAATCACATTAGATCGTGTAATGTAAACGAACAGCTGATTTTTAGGTGTGGGCTTTGTGTTGGTTGTGAATGTGACTATTTTGAACGCTATGTGCGCGATAGTGACCGCCACCTGATTTGAACCTGCAGGTAAATTATAATTTGTAAATTTTATTTTAATTGCTAATCATTTAATTATTGTAAATACGCTGATTCCACTTTTTAAATACGTTTACTTACATTAAACAGTGGAAAGTGAATAAAAACTATCTTGTTACAAATTGGTATTACTTAATTAAACTTAAAATGGTATAAATGATTACGTAAACATAACTACCTAGCTACCAGATTTGCATAGATAGGTACCTATCTACTTATTTGTTTTTAAACTGTTTAATGTAGCCAGTCCTAAGCCTGGTCAAGTATGAAGGGATTGTGGTTTTAGTGAAATGAAATGCGTTGCTTATTATTATCGCCAGCACTTGCGCGCGCAATCGTGGTCACGTGATGCAACAGAGATCTACAAAAGTCGCCACAGTAGAATAGAATCTTTAACAATTTCTAATAATGTACCTATTGAGTTATTTCAAAAGTCGTAGGACAAACGTAGTTCCTGATGATGCTAGGTACCTGGTCCCCGAAGGTTGCTGGTCTTTTAAAAATGACCCTGTATATTATTCTAAAGGACTTAAGTTAAGTAGGTATTTACTTTGCCCCTTTTAACTTTTTTATCTGCCAGTTCGAGGAAATCCAACTTACTAATGTTAATGCTTAATGAACGAAATGATATTTGCTTAATTAGTGTTTTTAGTAGGATTCATATAATTAATGATAACATTATTTTATAATTTCTATTCTAATTAATGTATCTAATAATTCTCAGGCTCTAATAATTCTGGTTGACCAGAACTGATAAGCTCATGTTATTAATAGCTCCCTGATATGACAAGCATTTTTTTATAAATTTTAAATTTATAATAGTTACCTATAACTAAGAACTTCAAAATTGTAAAAGCTACAAAATTGTAAAAACTGATAAAGCTGTGTTGTTCTATTCGCTTCTCAACTCAGTATAAAACATTGAAGCAAACAATGTTATTTCCTTCATATATTTCACTTGATATTTAATCTCAGCTGTCCATACAAGCCACTAAGGAAATAAATGTATTGACTTTGTATCTAATGCACCAAAACTTTTTGAATAATAATGTATAATTATCTATTTGTGTCTTATTTTAAAATTTATGTGTATTATTCTATGTAACTAATTTATAATTCTGTGTAACTAATGTAATTGGTTGTATAAATAGTGTTAATTTGCTTTAATAAGTTAGTTAAATCAATAAATTACGTATTTGTCGGCTTAAACGAAATCGCCGTAATGTTCGTAGTTTCATACTAATGAAATTGTATGATTGATGAACAGTAAATGGACTGATACAAGAATGTTGTTTGAGAGGGCTAGTAACAAGTAGAGGAAATAGATAAATGAGTGACTTTGGCATTAGGGGGCGGCGGCACTTCCTTCTCCAGCTCTGCCCAGGGCAGCCAGGCGCCGCCGCCGCGCTGGTCGTACACGAAGTCGAACACGGTGCCCTTGTCCTGGAACAGCTGGCTCTTCGTCAGCTTGTAGGACTTGGGCTTGGCGAGCGCGGGGTTCGGGCTGTTGCCCTCCAGCAGCTTGCGGAAGAACACGTCGAATCGCTTGCGGCTCTCCGCTGAAACCCCGCAAAAAACGGACACAAAATTACTAAATTGTATAAATCTTGTGATGATATAGTACACAACCTCAATATGGTCTTCGCACATTAGATCGACTAAACGTCAACCCAATACCCTTCCAACTAGATATTTTGTCGATGACACCGAGTCGTCATCTAGATGATCGACGCGGCGGTCACCAGTGGAAAGTTTGTTGTCAAAGGGGGGCAACAATACAAGAATAATTTAAATTAACAAACAAAAAAGGTGTGTGTGCTACTCACACACGATAGAAGTGAAACTTCAACTTCAGTAAATCGACAAAAGAATGAGATGAATATCAAGGGTAGGATAATTACAAAGTTTAATTGTTTAAAAATGAAAGTATTTTGATTAATTTTTGTTACATAATCTATTGCTCAAGTTCCATATTTTCAGTTTCTGGATTTTTTTTTGATTTTATTTTTTTTTCTTTTGCGTCGGTAACGACGACACGTTTCGGTATTAGTTTTCGGCATCTTATTTAGTATTATATAACTGATAAAAATATATTTAATGATGTATCTACATATAATAATAATCAACTAATTAGGAAATATTTCAGACAAATCACATTTGTGACCAAATGCATTGTGCCCTCTCAAATTTGCACGCCAGGATTGGCAAAACATGTAGAACACTTTTTTTTTTAAACTTAATACCATGTATACACTCATGTTTTATGCAAATAAATTATTCTTATTCTTATTCTTATAAATTTTATTATTTAGAACAACAAGATAGAGATATAGAAACAAACATACTGTTAGATAATAATAACACACCACGCTGACATCTTACTAAAAATCTGTAATACGCAGCCGCATACAGTGTACAGTAGTATTAGCTCACGTAGTTTTCACATACACTAACACACGTTAAATGCTCAAATACAAGCAAGTATTAAACAGTGTGAACACACCGACATCTGCTCTCTCGCTCTGGCTCACTAATTACAGGCGACTATTGTATTTGTGTCTCTTACCTGTCGTTTTTCCGTTGCGTCCGGTTTGAAATCACAACGATTCTAAAGAATTTTCACTTCAAGAAATAAAGCAGCAAGGAGTATGGAGCCTCAATGTAAACTGACCAGTGATGGTGGCGCACAGTCCCCACAGCAGCGAGAACACGAAGGTGCACTGCAGCCACAGCGTGCTGAACTGCGCCTCGCCCTCCAGCAGGCACGAGAACAGGCGGGAGAACGACTGCGAACAAGCCAACAACAACGTGATCGTCATTAACATACTAAGTGATAAATGACTGATTCTAGAAGATTATATCTCACGTAGAACTGGTGTATCTCGCCGACGAAGGTGAAATGCTGGCACTTGCGCAGGAACTCGAAGATGGGCGGCACCAGCCACTCGATCAGCTCCTGGATCAGCTCGAACTGTTCCGGGATCAGCTTCTTGCCGAGGTGCACGTTGTACGACGCCAGGAACGCGCGCCAGCCTGCGCGCCAAATACCGTTGACAAGGTACAACTTGACCGTGAAACTGTGCACTCAGTGTTTGATTTAAAAACAGAGACACTCGTAAGTGGACAGTGTTAAGTCAACATTCATCATCATTTCGGCCATGGAAAGTCTATTGATGCACTTAGCAAAAATAAGGACACTATACCGACCCACGACGCTGTCCCAATGCGGATGGGTGGTGCGCCAGAGCCTAGTGGGAGGATTTGATACCACGGGCCGGTGAGGGTGGCGTGCGATCTCTAGGACGATGTTCGGAACTTCGTGCTCCAGTGTAAGTGTGTGATCCGAGCTGCGGGCAGGCGGGGCCTGGGCGGGACGCACCGAGCTGCTCCGGCTCCATGTAGATCATGCCGCAGCGCGACACGGTAGCCGGCGACGCGAACTCCAGGTCCGCCGCCTCGAAGATCAGGTTCATCTTGTTCGTCATCTACAAGCACGCATAACTCCTTAGTATTTCTGATCTGACTATAGCAACGTAGCATAGCATATCTCTGTTTTATCAGTTTTGCTATAGACACGTTTGATAGTGGTGAACATAGTTTAATAATAATAAAATATTTATTTTGTGCCACAAAAGTAAAACTTTAAACTATGAATAGTACTATCAAATTTAGGTTTAGTTTAGCACCGGTGGAAATGGATTTATAATATCTTTTTTCTACGGGAGGATGGTCGCGAGTGGAGTGGGGTGCCTCAGTATCGATACATCGCATTTTTCATATTATATCATACTCGCACCGCTACATAGCTTAGTATCAGGAAAACGCCCTTATAGTTTCGCAGCTTTGTTAGCAGTTTAACTAAATAGCACATTTATGTGGTGAAAAAGCATCATCAGTCGAGGAAAGAACTGTTGTTCACCTGGATGATCTCGCCGCTCATGAGGCACAGCTTCTTGTTGTCGTCGAGCACGGTGTTCATGTTCTCGATCCACACGGCGTCCACGGGCCCGTCGAACAGGATCCACTTGCGGTCGCGCGTGATAGACATGGCGTACTCGCGAAACGCGATGGCCAGCACGCCGTCGGACCTGCGGCGGGGCGTGTCGGTGTGAGGTCGTGAGTAGAGGGCATCTGCAGATCGGTCGGTTGACGCGTCCGCGGACGTAGAGATGGGCGAACAAATATATATCGATATAATGTTATATCGCAGGGGCGGGAGGCACTCACCACTCGTGCGAGGCGGGGTCGAAGCAGCCGTAGAGCTGGCCCATGGTGATGGCCTTGGGGTTCACGATGCGGTAGACGGCGCCGAACTCCTTGTGGCGCGGCGGCGGCTTCATCAGCTGCAGCGCGCGCAGCGACTCCGCCAGCGCCCGGTAGGCCTGCGTCTTGCCGCCCATGGGCGGGCCCACGATCATGAACCCGTGCCGCACCAGCATCATCTCGTAGATCTGCACAGACGCGACGGTCACGAGGGGACCCGACGAGATCGCGGGGGCTCGGTGAGCGGAGGTTACCTGGAGGATCTTCTCGAGGTACCAGTCGGTCCTCTGCAGGTTGCGCTTGTCGAGCTCGCCGTGGATGCAGCGCAGCAGCTCGTCGCGGTCCGGTTGCGGCACCTCGACGCCGGGGAACAGGTCCCCGTAGATGCCGGCGAACAGCGGCACGTCCTGCGAGAGGAACTTGGCCATGTTGACGTCGATGATGGCGCGCAGCACGAGCTGCGCCTCGTCCTTGTCGGGGTGGTTCTTCTTGAGCGCGCCGGCCGCCAGCAGCACGGACTTGACGGCGCGCATGCCGTAGTCGTAGTGGTTCTGCGAGGAGAGCTGCTCCGAGCACAGCTTGTACAGCTGCACGATCTTGCGCGCCAGCCTGCGGCACACCCACCCGCGAGCCCCGGATGAACAAGATACTCGTATTTTGTCTCTTTCTGTCTCGATAGTTTTTCGTTCAAAATACTCGGTACATACCACGCCAACATGCCGGGTAGATCCACAAGAGCCTGTGCTCTCAGTCTCTCATATAAACATATGAGAGACTGGGCACAACGATATGACTTCTTACATCTATATCGTGTGTAAATATAACATTCAATTAATAAAAACAACAAACAAATTAATAAAAAAAACATTGTTGTGGATCATCAATAAAAATCAGTAACTTTAATTCTAAACAAAAAAAAAATTTACGTAGAAAACTATAGTCGTGGGTCCAATGGATCCACATCAACATAAACCCCATTTTTGTAGAAGAGAGCAAAGCGTCTCCGATCATTTTTTTAGTAACTATCAACTATTTATTTTTAACCCCCGACAAAAAAGAGGGGTGTTATAAGTTTGACGTGTCTGTCTGTCTGTCTGTCTGTCTGTCTGTCTGTCTGTCTGTGTGTCTGTCAGTCTGTCTGTGTCACCATAGCTCCCGAACGGATGGAGCGATTTCAATTTAGTTTTTTTTGTACGAAAGGTGAGTCTTGCGCGAGTGTTCTTAGACATGTTTCATGAAAATCGGTTGGGCCGTTTAAAAGTTATGGGGGTGAGAGTGGGGAAGCAAAACCGAAAATCTGTAAATATACTAGTGTGGGGTATCAAATGAAAACGCATCGCGTCCACATTACATAATATTATGTTGTTTTACATTTAAGGAAATTAAGGCATTGGAATCGGGGGTTTTTCTTAAATTTTAAATTTAGATTTATGAAGGTATTAGGTAAGCTATAAGTATTATATTTACTTTTAAACTGTTTATTGTACGGCATTGGCTATCCAAGATCTACCAGAAGATAAGATAGAGGAAATTTATTAATAAATTAGGTTCTATCGATAATGATCACAAATGCACCTACGTGGTTCATAACATCCTGTGATAACATGCTGATAATTTTCATTCAAGACTGCAGATTAAAGATAATTATGAGTCGACAGCTATTTATCTATATTATTGTGAAATTTATGATTTAAGAAGTGTAATTTTAATTTAACTCCCGACGAAAAAAGAGGGGTGTTTGACGTGTCTGTCTGTCTGTGGCATCATAGCTCCCGAACGGATGAAGCGATTTCAATTTAGTTTTTTTTTGTATGAAAGGTGAGTTTTGCGAGTGTTTTTAGATATGCTTGATAAAAATCGGTGAAGGTAAAAGTCACCAACAAAGACAGAAAAATATACTCAAATGAAAGCGCAAGCAAGCGAAAGCGTGACTTGTTACTTTAAAGGAAGCTGAGTTTATGGAATCGTGATTTTTTTAATAGTATTTTTAGATAAATACAATGTGTGCAGTGTATGTTTTATATATACATAATGTGGGTACTGTGGTATTGCGGTATTTTGCTGGTGCGTGTTTGAATCTCTACATGGCAAGTGTAGGAAAGAGAAAGAGAGACGAGGGCTACGAGTCGAAGCGGGAGGAGGTACTCACGGGCCGGCGGTGACGAAGCCGTTGGAGTAGAGCGTGATCTCGCCGATCATGGCGTAGTCCGGCACCATCATGGCCACCGTGCGGAACAGCACCTTCAGGTTGTCCGGCAGCTCCGTGCGCCCCGCGTACCTGCACACGGCACCGTGACCGTCAGCGCGCGCCCTGCGCCCGCGGGGAGCGCGGGGCGCGCGGCGGCGGCTTACCCCGGGTTCATGGTGATGAACACGGAGCAGGTGGGGTCCAGGCTGATCTCGGTGCCCTCGAACACGAAGCGCTTCTCGTGCCGCAGGATGGCCAGCTGGATGGAGAGGATCTGCTGCGCCACCACGCTCAGCACCTCCAGCTCGATGCGGTTGAACTCGTCGAAGCACGCCCACGCGCCGCTCTGTGCCAGCCCCTGACAACACGGCACCGGAGTTAACGCACACTGCGCGACTTACTATTACTACGACGCATTAACTACGGTCTGAGCGGTCACCTTGAAGAACTTGCCGAGCGCCCTGTAGTCGAGGCCGTCGGAGCAGTTGAAGACGACGCACTTCTTCGCGACCGCCTTGGCGAGGTCCTTGGTGGTCTCCGTCTTGCCGGTGCCGGCCGGGCCCTCGGGCGCGCCGCCCAGGTTCAGCTTCAGCGCGCTCATCAGGGTCCTGCGAAAACGACCGCCGTACAACCTCAGCCCCTCGAGGAGGGGTGTCCGCAAGTGTGGGACCGGTTCGGTTACCGGAAGCAGCGGTCGGTGAGCGGCGTGGCCACGAGGCGGCCGATGTTTCCGAGGTACTCGAAGCCGTACTCCACGTCAGTGGTGATCATGGAGCAGGTCATCCGCTCGCCGCGCCAGTAGTAGCGCAGCTGCGAGATCCAGTTGAAGTCCGTCACGTCCTCGGTGTTCCGCGCCAGCAGCTCTTCCAGGATGGACCGACCTGCGAACGGGCAGAGATCAGAGAACGGGGCCCCGGGTCGCGAGGCGGGGAACGAGGGACGTACCGTGCACGTCGAGCACGATGAGCGCCTCCACGGTGACGCGGTTGCCGGGCTCCAGCTCGCCCTGCACCAGGTACACGAGCCCATTGATCTGCTGCGTGGACGCCTCCAACCGCGCCGGAAGCGCGCGGTCGGTGATGGCCTCCGTCGCCTGCAAGCGGCACATCGTTGGAGCTTCAACGTATGCGGATTAGTGGAACACTTAAAGCTATCGATGCTATCGCTATCGACTCGCATAACTTCCGTTCTTCGTCTCTTCAAACGTACGATAAAAATGAATGATCTTAAATCCACTCTTATGTCTTATCTATTATCAGAAAGAATACTACGTTTTTTTCAAGCTCTTTAATACCACTCGACCAAGACTTAGACTCTCACCGACCGACAGTGGTGATATGCATAGGTTGCTCTCCATTACACGGCGGCAGTTGAGAGATGTAGAATTTTTTTAATCAACCTTGAATTTGATTAATGACAAAATTTGAATTTTACGTGCTACCAGCTCTGGCACCGAGTCTCTACGGTCCCTAGGAGCAAGGTGAGGTACCTCCTGGGTGAACTGCACGCAGGCGCCGGCCTGCACGACCTGGCCGGGCCATGCGAGCACCCAGTCCTCGCGCACGCTCACGGGGTACGCGGTGATGGCCTCGGCGGTCACGTCCTTCAGCGACACCATCATCTGGAGTTCCAGCTGCTGCAACCAGCGCTCTACCATGCCCTGCGAATATGTAACATGTTGTCGTACGTTACGATTTCTTGTCTTTCCAGGCTCTCCTAAGAAAATCCATCAAGACATCAATTCATTGTGGACAAAACAGGCCTATCGCCCATAAAAAAAAGACTGAGTTACCTTTGCGTCCGCCGGCTGGATGCTGCCGGAGAGCGTCACCACCTCGCCCTCGGCGGAGACCATCCCCACGATCTCCTGGTGCACGTTGAAGTCCAGCGTGTAAATACCTTCGAAGCACTTCTTCAGGTGCGGCTGCACTTTCATCGGGTCCTTGGTCTCCGAAAGGATCTCCAGCAGCTCGTCATTGGACAGAAAAAAGAACCTATGGCGTAAAATGTATGACTTAATATTGGCTCAAATAATTTCAATTTCAATAATAAATATGTACATATATATTAAGTTTCATATGAACGTCTTGTCTGCGACTTTTGCTATCTTTATGTTACCTATGAACAATAAATAAACTACGAACTATGTCATCATCATCATCATCATCACCCTATTTACGTTCCCACTGCTGGGAAACAGGGACATCTCTCTTGACGAGAGAGATTAGGCGTGAATTCACCACGCTGGCCAAGTGCGGGTTGGTGAATGTCACATGTCCTTGAAACTCTTTTAAAGTTCTTAGAACATGTCGGTTTCCTCACTATATTTGCCTTCACCGTTAAAGCACGTGTTTAAAGCGCACATAAATTTCTTAAGAAGAAAAATCCAGAGGTGCGTGGCGGGGTTTGAACCCACGACCTTCGGAATGAAAGTCGAGTGTCCTCCCACTTAACCATCACAAACTATGTACCCATATTTAATTTTAATAATTTTTTGAAGGTTTTTCTGTTCACGTCCGTGAGTGGTAACCCTCTGAATCCTTACACGTGACCTCCGGGTGGTGCTAAGAATAATCTCCGGTGGTAGGCTTAGGCCGCGGCTTGTCACCACCCTCCGGGCTGGGCGAGTGCGTATAGCGATTTTTTCGTGTTCCGTAATGTGGTCCGGAGAAGCCATCTACCTTCTAGGTCTTCATGCCCCATCTTAGACCACATCGTCATGAAGGCTTATCTAATATAAAAATAAAAAAAATAAATGATTAGTATGTAACCTGGGGAAGAAGAGCCTCTTCATCTCGAGGTAGTCGTTGAGGCCGCGCTGGATGTCGTCCAGCAGGGCGTTGTTGGTGCGCAGCTTCCTGAGCAGAGCGGGGTGGTCCGTGGCGGGCAGCACGGCCGGCTCGCGGTGCGTGGCGCCCATCACCGCGCGCCACTCCTTGTCCACGTCGCGGAAGTTGCGCGCCTCCGTCGGCATCTGCCGCATGATGTCCTCCGAGGAGAAGATCGGTTCCAGGTACATCCATGTCGCCTGGCACTGCAACCGACCGCCGACTTTCATAATCCGAATCGACGCGCAAGACGGACGTCGATCTGCGAACGGAACGCGTTCGAGCGAGACTCTGAAAATAACGAGCGCGTACCGCGAGCCACTGATCCAGGATATCCTGCATGGAGACGAGCTTGTCCTCCCATCCGGCCATGTCCTTCTCGAAGGCCTTCACGTACGGCGAGCCTCGCATCGTTTGCGATTTGAGGATGTGGTCGTCCAGTTGCTGCTGGATGTCGTCGAGGCCGCTGAGGATGAAGGTGCCCGTGTCCCTGCAACGAGTGGAACATCAGCGCTCGCCCGCTCGGCGCGTCGCGGCGTCAACTCGGGCGGAATCACCCACCTGTACGGCAACACCTCGAACTTGATGCCGGACCACTCGTCCTTCATCTTGTCGAGCGCCCTCTCGAGCGCGTGCTCCTTGGAGGCGTGCTGCTCGATCTCCTCCAGCTGCGCCGCGAACACGTGCACGCCCTGCTCCACCATGTCGGCCAGCGACGCGTCCGCGCCGCGCACCACGTCGGAGCCCGTCAGCGCGCCGATCTTGGCCCAGTGCCGGTCGCGCATGCCGCGGTTGCAGATGGCGCACAGTACTGGCAGCAGCACCTTGAACTTCTCGACCTTGTTGCGCACCATGTCCGCGATGCGCTTGGCGCCGGGGTACTCGTTCAGCTGTTTGCCGAGCTTGTGCAGAAGCTTCCACCACGCCTCCACGTCCTCGGCGATTTTCTCCGCGTCCAGCCCCGCGAACGGTCCGTGGTACCTGCGCGCAGAGCGCTCGCGTCAGTGAACTGTGACAGTCGGCTTCGCGGGGAGCCGACGATGCCGTTACGTACCAGATCTCGTAGCCGGCGTAGAAGTCGTAGGCGGTGTGCCACAGCTTGTGGAAGGGCTCGACGCCGGACAGCATGCTCTGCAAGCTGAAGAACACTGACACCTCCTGCTCCAGCAGCTGCTCCTCGTTGATGATGTCCTCCGCCTCGTACTTGTCCTCCTGGACGGTCGACCGAAATTTGAAGCATTTACACGATACATTTTAGAAATAGAAAATTTTAACACAATACATCTATTAATATTTTTGATAACATACCGACAAATTTTTATTGATTTCGTCTATTTTAGCAACAACCTCTTTCAGGAGGTCCAGCGTGAGTAGCGGGGGATCGTACCTCCGGAACTGCTCCAGCTCCTGAATGTAAAAGTGCGTTAATGAGACCTACTGGAGATGGCGCCAGAATGGTCGCGGCGGTAGAGAGACACGAACCTTCTCGTGCTGCTTGAGTTTCTCTTCAAAGATGGTCTTCCTCGAGCGCAGCTTGTCCTCGGCCATGGTCTTCTTAGTGGTGAGCGTCTTCAGCGTCAGGTCTATGGTGTCCTCCATGTCTAGCGGCCACAGGAACACGCGCGTGTTCAGGTTCACGTCCTCGACTGCGGGGAGAGGGGGGTCAGCAGGCGAGTCGGGGCAGCGTTAGGGCGGCGTCGATAATTCTCAGAATTCATTTTAATAACTAGTATAACCTAGAGTTTATAAAATTAAGACAAAACTTAGAATAGGTTAGAATGTTCCTTCCGCCATTTGTTTCCGGTTGTTCATGGTTGTGGCGCCAACGTGGGGATATCGACTTCCCGGTCGATACAATCAGTGCGGTGTGTTCTTTTACATTACTAGTGTGGATGCAGCAGCAGCGAGAAGGAGCCCAGGAATCCCTTTAGAATGATTCAAATAATTTCAATACAACACCATGTTATTTATTTATATCATATTAAAATGATAGTTTATGTTCGAGAAATTCCTCGACCTTATCTCATGCTAGGCGCTGCGGCACTATGCTCGGTCTACAGTCGGTGGTGGACAGTGATATACTGACAGTGCAGATGCGCGTGGCTCATGAGGAAGAGGACGTGGTCGGCGGCGGTGCGCGCGCGCTCACGCAGGTCTACAGTCGGTGGTGGACAGTGATATACTGACAGTGCAGATGCGCGTGGCTCATGAGGAAGAGGACGTGGTCGGCGGCGGTGCGCGCGCGCTCGCGCAGGTCTACAGTCGGTGCGCAGGTCTACAGTCGGTGGTGGACAGTGATATACTGACAGTGCAGATGCGCGTGGCTCATGAGGAAGAGGACGTGGTCGGCGGCGGTGCGCGCGCGCTCGCGCAGGTCGAACATGGCGCAGTCGCGGCACTCCACGACGTAGTTGACCAGCTCCACCAGCTGCTGCGTCGTGTCGGTGGGGTCGCCGGCGCGCGACGCCATCTCCTCGTACGCGTTGCAGATGCTGTCGATCATATATCATAAATCAGATATCGATCGGGACTCGTACTCCTAGGGCTCCGTGGCGGTCGGGTTGCTTGACGTTATAAAATTAGGGTGTCGCATATGACGCATAAAATGATAATTAATATGCGTTTATTACCATAAGCATATATCATAGCGGCAACGGAAAAACACCATTCATAGAAAAACAACTGTCTATCTATCTCTGTTCTGGAGATACAGCCTGCCGCCAGACGGGGGGGGGAGTCATGCAGCATGTTGAGCGGCACGTCGCGGGGGGAGGGGGGTCACCTGCGGTTCCACTCGCGGTTGCGGTGCACGAAGTGGTCGACGAGGGCGGCCCGCAGCGCGATGACGACGTCGCGCATGGCGTCGTTGAGCGGCGCGCAGTCCAGCAGCAGCATGTTGAGCGGCACGTCGCGGGGGGGGGGGGGTCACCTGCGGTTCCACTCGCGGTTGCGGTGCACGAAGTGGTCGACGAGGGCGGCCCGCAGCGCGATGACGACGTCGCGCATGGCGTCGTTGAGCGGCGCGCAGTCCAGCAGCAGCATGTTGAGCGGCACGTCGCGGGGGGAGGGGGGTCACCTGCGGTTCCACTCGCGGTTGCGGTGCACGAAGTGGTCGACGAGGGCGGCCCGCAGCGCGATGACGACGTCGCGCATGGCGTCGTTGAGCGGCGCGCAGTCCAGCAGCAGCATGTTGAGCGGCACGTCGCGGGGGGAGGGGGGTCACCTGCGGTTCCACTCGCGGTTGCGGTGCACGAAGTGGTCGACGAGGGCGGCCCGCAGCGCGATGACGACGTTGCGCATGGCGTCGTTGAGCGGCGCGCAGTCCAGCAGCAGCATGTTGAGCGGCACGTCGCGGGGGGGGGGGGGGTCACCTGCGGTTCCACTCGCGGTTGCGGTGCACGAAGTGGTCGACGAGGGCGGCCCGCAGCGCGATGACGACGTCGCGCATGGCGTCGTTGAGCGGCGCGCAGTCCAGCAGCAGCATGTTGAGCGGCACGTCGCGGGGGGAGGGGGGTCACCTGCGGTTCCACTCGCGGTTGCGGTGCACGAAGTGGTCGACGAGGGCGGCCCGCAGCGCGATGACGACGTCGCGCATGGCGTCGTTGAGCGGCGCGCAGTCCAGCAGCAGCATGTTGAGCGGCACGTCGCGGGGGGAGGGGGGTCACCTGCGGTTCCACTCGCGGTTGCGGTGCACGAAGTGGTCGACGAGGGCGGCCCGCAGCGCGATGACGACGTTGCGCATGGCGTCGTTGAGCGGCGCGCAGTCCAGCAGCAGCATGTTGAGCGGCACGTCGCGGGGGGAGGGGGGTCACCTGCGGTTCCACTCGCGGTTGCGGTGCACGAAGTGGTCGACGAGGGCGGCCCGCAGCGCGATGACGACGTCGCGCATGGCGTCGTTGAGCGGCGCGCAGTCCAGCAGCAGCATGTTGAGCGGCACGTGGCGGGGGGGGGGGGGTCACCTGCGGTTCCACTCGCGGTTGCGGTGCACGAAGTGGTCGACGAGGGCGGCCCGCAGCGCGATGACGACGTCGCGCATGGCGTCGTTGAGCGGCGCGCAGTCCAGCAGCAGCATGTTGAGCGGCACGTCGCGGGGGGAGGGGGGTCACCTGCGGTTCCACTCGCGGTTGCGGTGCACGAAGTGGTCGACGAGGGCGGCCCGCAGCGCGATGACGACGTCGCGCATGGCGTCGTTGAGCGGCGCGCAGTCCAGCAGCAGCATGTTGAGCGGCACGTGGCGGGGGGAGGGGGGTCACCTGCGGTTCCACTCGCGGTTGCGGTGCACGAAGTGGTCGACGAGGGCGGCCCGCAGCGCGATGACGACGTCGCGCATGGCGTCGTTGAGCGGCGCGCAGTCCAGCAGCAGCATGTTGAGCGGCACGTGGCGGGGGGAGGGGGGTCACCTGCGGTTCCACTCGCGGTTGCGGTGCACGAAGTGGTCGACGAGGGCGGCCCGCAGCGCGATGACGACGTCGCGCATGGCGTCGTTGAGCGGCGCGCAGTCCAGCAGCAGCATGTTGAGCGGCACGTGGCGGGGGGAGGGGGGTCACCTGCGGTTCCACTCGCGGTTGCGGTGCACGAAGTGGTCGACGAGGGCGGCCCGCAGCGCGATGACGACGTCGCGCATGGCGTCGTTGAGCGGCGCGCAGTCCAGCAGCAGCATGTTGAGCGGCACGTGGCGGGGGGAGGGGGGTCACCTGCGGTTCCACTCGCGGTTGCGGTGCACGAAGTGGTCGACGAGGGCGGCCCGCAGCGCGATGACGACGTCGCGCATGGCGTCGTTGAGCGGCGCGCAGTCCAGCAGCAGCATGTTGAGCGGCACGTGGCGGGGGGAGGGGGGTCACCTGCGGTTCCACTCGCGGTTGCGGTGCACGAAGTGGTCGACGAGGGCGGCCCGCAGCGCGATGACGACGTCGCGCATGGCGTCGTTGAGCGGCGCGCAGTCCAGCAGCAGCATGTTGAGCGGCACGTGGCGGGGGGAGGGGGGTCACCTGCGGTTCCACTCGCGGTTGCGGTGCACGAAGTGGTCGACGAGGGCGGCCCGCAGCGCGATGACGACGTCGCGCATGGCGTCGTTGAGCGGCGCGCAGTCCAGCAGCAGCATGTTGAGCGGCACGTGGCGGGGGGAGGGGGGTCACCTGCGGTTCCACTCGCGGTTGCGGTGCACGAAGTGGTCGACGAGGGCGGCCCGCAGCGCGATGACGACGTCGCGCATGGCGTCGTTGAGCGGCGCGCAGTCCAGCAGCAGCATGTTGAGCGGCACGTGGCGGGGGGAGGGGGGTCACCTGCGGTTCCACTCGCGGTTGCGGTGCACGAAGTGGTCGACGAGGGCGGCCCGCAGCGCGATGACGACGTCGCGCATGGCGTCGTTGAGCGGCGCGCAGTCCAGCAGCAGCATGTTGAGCGGCACGTGGCGGGGGGAGGGGGGTCACCTGCGGTTCCACTCGCGGTTGCGGTGCACGAAGTGGTCGACGAGGGCGGCCCGCAGCGCGATGACGACGTCGCGCATGGCGTCGTTGAGCGGCGCGCAGTCCAGCAGCAGCATGTTGAGCGGCACGTCGCGCCGCAGGAACGTCACGTCGTCGCGCACGCCCTCGTACATGTGGATGCGCGCCGAGAACTCCTGCGCAAACTTACTTTATTTTTCATTTTGCAAAACAATATTTGCTGGGGTCAGCTAGTACTATTATAAAAAATGCGAAAGTGACTCTGTATGTGTGGCACGTTCACGCAAAAACCACTCGAATGATTTATATGAATTCCTTTATATCTAGATAATTATTATTTTAAGTCAATTAATTTCTCCTTGACAAATTTAAGTAGATATTTTGTAATTATTTAAAATATATTTAACGCTGTACTGTATCTACAATAATAATGAACTTATCAGGTAGTATTTATTTTGTAAAATAGACATGTCACATTTGTGACCAAATACATTGTGCTCTCTCGAAATGTGCAACACAAAAAGACACGTGCACAACAGTAGGTATAGGCAAAACATGTACAACACTTTTTTTTTAATTTACCACCATGTAAGTCTTGTACCATGTGTCTTTTTTTTGTGAATAAATGATTCTTATTCTTATGAAATTCAGTAGGTACACAGATTCTCTAGAGAATGAAAAAAAAACAAACGTTACTTTACGGAAAAATAGGTCATACATAATAACCAAAAAAAAACAAATAAAAATAATTCTCAAATGTCTAAGTGTGTACTGTAGAGCCTCAGAAAGAAGATAGGCTACTTTTTACTGAGGGAAAATCTATTATTAGTAGCGCGTATATTTTATTAAAAAAAAAAAACTGACAGAGTAAGGAACCAACTTATCAGGAAACGCACGAAAATAGAAGATGTGACATCAAGAATAAGAAGACTAAAATGGATGTGGACTGGACACATGATAAGAGGCATTGAAAAGTGGAATAAGGAAATAGCATTCTGGTACCCAAGAGACAAGAAAAGAAATAGAGGCAGACAATTCAGAAGGTGGGAAGACGAAATAAAGACTGTAGCGGGGAAAACATGGTCACGGAAAGCATTAAACAGAGCAGACTGGAAAATTATGGAGGAGGCCTTTGTCAGAGCGGGGCAAACAGACAATGTTATCGGTGTCATAGACTCAACTGAGTCAGTAGGTTAAGTTACCAATGTAAAATCAGTGTCTGAATAAAGGCTTTTATTATTATTATTATTATATTTTATTATAAATAAAAAACATAACGTGAAAACATGTCATGTTCTTAGTACGTAGCTTTATTTATTTATTTAAATAACACTTTAACAGTGCCATTTATATATTGTAACTATTATTGTTTTGGATAATGTATGTTTACGCCAGTAATTTGGTGAGCCACAGAAAAATCCAATAGCCATACAAGACAAAACGTTTCCACTTACCGGTCACCCCCTCCACAGTCAATGGATGTATGTGGTGGCGAGTTTACCTTGAGGTAGGGCGGAGGGTCGATAGCAAAGAACTGTTTGAGGTCGTTGTCGGCGGTGCCGTCGAGGAGGTAGTGGTAGGGGACGTAGGAGCGCAGGAAGGCCTCCGGGCCCGGCCGGTTGGCCTCCAGGTGGCGCAGGGAGGCCGCCACCTGCGCGGCCATGTAGTCCTCGTCGGGGAACACGCCGAGCAGGAAGGGGTGCGGTCTGCTGGTGCCTGCAAGGATCCACCGCACACCTTAGAGCTGACTCATACTATACTGAAGTTAAGCGACAGAAGTACCGCGGCTGATTTTATATATGAATACACCACTATGCATATGTCTGTAAAATATGTTTGATCTATTTAGTCTTATCTATTTTTTTTGTTGAACTGAAGCTGAAGCGATTGTTGTAACAGTTTTATTGGCAGACACATCGATCTACTTACTTACCTCTTTCTCACTCTTTTATTACGAGCCGATGCATCACTAGAGTTGGGACATGTTTTACACCCCACTAATACACTCTCGCGACACACAATACTGACAGTGTCCGTTTGGATCTCCGTTGCAGGCTTTTTTCGACTATTACACATCTTTACAACAGGGTTCCAGGTTCCAGATAATTGAAAACCATCTTTTGTTCTTCTATCTATCTTATGTAATCTGTGTTGATACTTAGTGGCTGGACACAAGTATCGAAAGCAAGAGCTACAAGGGACGTCACCTGGGTACATGATGGTATCGACGCTGGGCAGCTGGTAGTTGACGTTGATGATGGAGTGGAACCACTGGGCGAGCAGCTGCCGCAGCTGGGCGGGCGCGGGGTCGAGCAGCAGCGCGCTGCAGCCCGGCGCCGCGCGCAGCCGGACGCGCAGCAGCGGCCTCTTCGTGAACGTGTAGTCCTTGTACTCGCCCGAGAAGTGGTTCCCTTCCTGCATTATTTTTTAGATATCTTTAATAATAAATAAGGTAAGTAATAAATTTATGATAAATTCTGTGAAATATAAAATAAACTGAATTTATCATACATGTAAAATTCTCTTCATTACAAATACGTACGTAATTTAATTCTGTTGAAACTATCTTTGTACGTCAAACTTACTTTATAATATTCGAAGTACTCAGCAAAATGATTGACGCTCCTTTCAACGAGGTCGCGCACCTGTCTCGACATCAATCCGTGAATGCATCTGCAACGAGAAAGCGATCATCCGATGAGACATTGCATCGACGCGGTGAGCGCGGCGGGCGGCGGGCCGCGGGCGGCGGGCGGTACGCTACCCGAAGAAGTTCTCGATCTGGAAGGTGGACTCCTTCCTGTTGCGCGCGACGTAGCAGGCCCAGTGCCGGCGCATCTTCACCATGGTGTCGGCCGCGTCGATGAGCCAGTTGTCGAGCAGCTCGGCGCGCGCCGCCGCGCACTGCCGCGCCAGCCGCTCGCCGAACTCCGCCGGGTACTGCGGGAACGGCAGCCCCTCCTGCATCTTGTTCATGTCCACTATCAGCGCGCGCTGGTACCTGCGGAGGTCGGAAGGAAAGTGAATGCTGCGAGCGTCCGCGGAGCTCGGTGGGTCGACGGCCGACGGGGACAATACTTCTCGTGCCAGATGCGGCGCAGCTCCTGCAGGACGGGGTTGCCGTGGAAGTGTCGGTAGCGCATGGCGTGGCGCGCGCGCGTCATCGGCGCGTGCCACGGCACGGGCGCGCGCACGCACAGCGCCGGCCACGGCCGCGGCAGGAAGGCGATGCGCAGGCGCCGGCGCTCCGCGGCCGACTCCAGCACGTAGGCCACGATGCAGCGCCTCATGGCGCTCTCGAAAAACTCTAGGATGTCGGCCTCGCACTGCCTCAGCGCGGCCGCCGCCGCCGCGGGCCGCGCGCGCGCCGCCGCCGCCGCCGCCAGCCGCCGCGCGCGCGCGTACAGCTGCGCCGGGAACGCCGGCATGTGCTCGCCGGTCACGCCCTGCGACCACCGCACGCTTGTAACGCACCGTTCCGAGTGTCGGTCGACTCCCTCCGGATCTCGCTACGCACCTTGCTCAGATAGAAGTCGATCCTGGCCAGGTCGTCGGGGTGGATGCGCCGGTAGTGCTCCGCCTCCGTGATGGCCAGCATCTCCCGCTTCTGGTCGTTGGGGTCGCGCGGCAGCTCGAACGCCAGCTTCTCCAGTTTCCTGCGGGCATTCGCGGTTAACATCCGAGCTTGCAAGATATAAATACGAATAGGGACGATCGTTTTATTGGAAAATTATGGAAATATTTAAATGCCGGTACTTTCTGAGCTCCTCCTTGGCGGCTAGCTCGGCCCGCTCTCTCTGCGCGCGACGGCGCTCGGCGCGGCGCCGGCGCGCCTCCGCCTCGGCCGCGCGGCGCCGCTCGTACGCACCTGATACCAGATCTTCGAGCCGCACCAGCCCCGAGCCTGCAAAAAGAATATGCTTCCGTACACGCTGGACGACGACAGCGGACGACACGGGCAGGGGGCAGGTGTGCACGCACCTCTGGGCGGCTTGTCGGAGGTGACCCCCGACCGGGTCGCGCGCTCCCCGCGCGGCTGCAGCGGCGGGAACTGCGCCTCCCCGCGCGGGCCCAGCGGCCCGTACAGCTGCAGCGCGGCGCGGCGGCGCGGCGGCATGTTCACCGTGCGCAGCGTCTGCGTCTCCGCCGAGTAGCCGTTACCTGCGGCACGGTGGAAGGTTACGCGCTGCGCGAAAGTCCCGCCTCGCATCTGCGGTGCGTACCTGTGGAGTCGGAGGGCTTGACGTGGTCGAAGGCGTCGCGGTAGGGCACGCCGCGCGTCCAGGAGCGCGCCTGCAGCAGCGGCGGGAACTCGCCGCAGCGGCCCGCGGCCTCGCCTGCGGACAGTCGGCGGTGAGCGCTACCGGCCGGCGCCGGCGCGGGCGCGGGCGGGCAGCGTGCACTCACCCTCGGGGTAGTAGGTCCTGGCGGCGCGCAGCAGCGGGCTGTCCGCGTCCAGCTCGTGCTCGTAGCCGGCCCTGCAGCGAGAGGTCAGTCAGGGTGGCTGTCACTGGCGCCGTACGAGGTGCTCCGTGTGTGGAACGTACCTCCGCAGGTCCCTGGGCGGCGGCTGCGCGCGCGGCGCGGGGAGGGAGCGCGAGGGGAGGGGCGGCGCGCGCGCGCGCCCCGCCGCCGCCGCGCCGCGCCGCGCCCGGCTGTCTCGGCTTGACATTCGCGCCCCCTGCTCGTTTATTTATTTATTTATTTGTAAGGAAAATCAACAGCCAAGATTATCACTATAACTAACCTAGTAGTAACAGAAAGCTAATTACAGATCGTCACGGATGCCACGGATGGTCACATATTAAACATTAAAAAGTGAACACACCTAGATAGATGGACACAATGCTCGTTATGAACAAAGAAACAGTGACTGGGGACATTATATTTATACAATCGAATTAGCCACCTCAATAAGCTCCTAACTTGTGGTTTGACTGTAGGGAGAAGGTATCCAATCATTCATTATTATTCATTAATTTATTTTATCAAATAATTTACATTGTGTCGGAAAATTAAACTTAAATTAGAACACATTAAAAAAAGATGCTAATCAATAATTAAATCACACAAAACCATTATTCCAACATAATCATATATATATAAAATATTGATTGCAACAAAACACTTTTACTTAAGTAATTAGAAACACAATCACTATCATGTACGGTGGTGTTGGTAACAAGTATGAATGAAATAAATAATATTTATTCATGTTTAAATCACTTAAAACTAAAGTTGACGAAAATCCTTAAAATTTAATTAGAACTACGATGTATTTATTTTGCCTGATCTAACTAAATGCTAAGATACTGTAAATTAATGTTGCCACCGCCCTGTTTCACAGCGCATGTCCTGGTTTTTGGGGTGTCTAGGACAGGTTTTAAGCATCATCGGTGTTGGCGATCAAGACCAACGAACCTACGTTAAGTAATTTTACTATGAGACGGAATTCGTTCTAAGGCATAGGTGTAGCGAGAATAAGTTGTCTACGTACAAATGTTTAGAGTTGTGAAGTTTTCTAAGTTATGTTTTGTTATTGTTTGTTAGTGATCAAGGCCTACGAACCTAGATTAAGTACTTTATTATGAGACTGAATTCGTTCTTAAACATATGTGTAGCGAGGATAAGATTGTTTACGTACAAATGTTTAAGAGTTGTGTAGTTGAACAAGTTATTGTTTTATAGCCTTTTATTTTGTTAAGGTATAGTCACGTATTTGGTGTCTAAAGTTAGCTCCATTAATTACGCATATTGTGTCGTTTGAATTATGTAAATAAGTCATAAGGATAAAAAGTTATAGAAAATTTAAGACATAAAAATAGGTAAATTCGTGTTCTTATAAGATGTTTATGGGTGTATTTTATTTCTTGTAAGAATATTATGTGATTTTTTATGTTTTTTATGTAGGGAATAATGTATGCTTTCCAAATATGTAAGATTTGTTATGTTTTGATACCAATAGTATTAAATAAATGAGAAAAAGGTGTTGGCTCATAACGAAAATTAGGTCGCGAAAGTAGGCCGATTAGCGCCGCTCTCTCGACGGTATAGCTTCGACCCGGGAGAGCGGGCACGCGCTAACAGTAAATCGTACTCAAGTAGTCAGCAAGTCCAGTCTCCAAAGAAGCCTCAAGAAAGAAGAAGTCAGCAAGTACTGAAGTAGTCAGCAAGTCCAGTCTCCAAAGAAGCCTCAAGAAAGAAGTCAGCAAGAAAGAAGACTCCAGAAGAAATGTCAGTCTGTCGTATCGTGTCGGTCAGTCGTATCGTGTCAGTCTGTCGTATCGTGTCAGTCTGTGGTATCGTATGAGCCGACACCCTTGTTTTACGGACAAATCGTGTGTTTCTTTGAGAGCCCTACCACCACCACCCAGGACGACCCACATAGTCGTCCTAACCTCCAAGTGGTCAAAGTACCCGAACGTCTCGCAAGCGACGCTCGTCGTACCCGCCGGCTTCGGAGCGCATTCAGGGGTGCGCGGCGGCGTGTGCGAACCGCAACTACCATCGAGTGGCGCACGTCGAACAAGGGGGTTAAAACTGTCCCCCGTCTAAGCGGACACCTCCCAACTTCCCTAGGAAGGAGGAGGAGAGATCCACAACAATCGGTTTATAATGAATTCTGTTAATTAGGTATACTTTAAATTTTAAAAAATCATAAATTTCTTTAAAATCTAACTCCAGGTTAGTATCTAGTATTATATCTCGTAGTCCCTAAACATGTGTACATTTTATTTTAACATTATATTAAACTACTAAGTCGATCACCCATGGTGAATAAAAAATGTATTGTAGTTTTGTAACCAACCAAAAAAAAAATACCTTCCTACATCATAAGGATTCTGAAACAGTTGCATATATTGTTAGCACATATTAATTTTAAGACCATTACATTTTTTATTCACCATGGGTGATCGACTTAGTAGTTTAATACCAATTGTACTACAATTGGTCTTAAAATTAATATGCGCTAACAATATATGCAACTGTTTCAGAATCCTTATGATGTATATTTTGTGCAATTTGTATTGGCATTAAGTTAGTTTCTGCTGCCGAACCCCAAATCTCAATCAGGTAGTCAATGCGCGGCTTAATCAGCGAGTTATAAATCATGACCTTAACTGTTTGGGTGGGCATGGGCATCCTATGATTGTACACACATGAATGCAATAAATGATTTGATTTTGATTTATATAAATTGGAAATAACCGAACAGGCTATGGCTACTAAATGTGAACATGTTTAATCACAAAATTTCAAAACAATAAAATAATTAAAATGTAGGTAATTATTATAAAAAACATCGTCATACAAATACATTTTCAGATCTGCTAATTTGGCTTGAGATTGGGCTTTGAACTAGGCCTCATTTATTTAATAGTATGCAAAACGCCATAAATTTAGCGGATGTGATGATTGTGATGCCCACAAAATTGTGAGGTAAACTGGAATTGTTCAATATTTTACAACACAAATTGTCGACCGCGGATCGTTAGAAATACATTTTTAATTTTTGCGTTATTTTTTTACTTTTATATCTGTATTAATCTAATTATTACTTATGCTTAAACTTTGCTCAATTTTATATGTGTGGGGTGGTGTGGGTCATGCTGTGTTCCCTTAATAAACTTATTTTATTAATTATTTTTTACTGCTTATTAACAACCACGACTCCGTGTGCGCCCTTTAGTCCCATATAAAATAAAATGGTATAGAATAATCCAAAAGAATGCAAATAAAATCGGTTCCTCACATAATATGCAGGATAAGGAGAACCCTAAATCGCAATTACATCGAGTGGCAATCAACGATTACGAATAGATAAGATTAGCGGCGACGCCGGCGGCCTGCTGCTGCGGCCGGCTCGGCGGCGCCGGCGCCGGCGGCCTGCTGCTGCGGCCGGCTCGGCGGCGCCGGCGCCGGCGGCCTGCTGCTGCGGCCGGCTCGGCGGCGCCGGCGCCGGCGGCCTGCTGCCGCGGCCGGCTCGGCGGCGCCGGCGCCGGCGGCCTGCTGCGGGAACACTAACTGAATCCACTACACTGTTTTGTTTTGGTGTATGCGTCCCGTGATATACACTATTTTTTGGGATATAAAATATAACAAATAAATATGTAATCCAACAATAAGTTGAAAATTCCAACTTTTCCTCACTCTACAAAAATGTTCTTATTATAAAAGTCGATGTTTACGATTGCATTATATTTAATTTTTATTAAACCTCGTCATCGAGCAGTGGAAACGTTAATTGGGTAACGTTTCCACTGCTGGGACACAGGGACTTCTCTCTTGACGAGAGAGATTAGGCCTTAATTCACCCACCACGCTAGCCAAGTGCGGGTTAATGAATGACATAATTATGTCCTTCAAATTCTATAAAGTTCTCAGAACATGCCGGTTTCCTCACGGTGTTTGCCTTCACCGATAAAGCACGTGTTTAACACGCACATAAATTTCTCAAGAAGAAAAATCCAGAGGTGCGTGGTGGGGTTTCAACCCACGACCTTCGGAATGAAATTCGAGTGTCCTCCCACTTAGCCAACACGGCTCACCTAACCTAACCTACTTATACTATAAACGCGAAAGTTTGTAATGATGTTAATGTTTTTTGTTCTTTTACGCCAAAACTACTGAAGGAATTTTGATGTAACTTCATAGTAATATAGCTTACATATCAGAATTACACATAGGTAGGCCCCTTTTTACCGCGGTAAAACACCACATTTCGCGTGTCACGCCGTGGGGCTGCTAGTACCTACCTACTATAAAACTCAACTTCAATAGTTTAAGGATAGACTACCAGTAGGTATCTACTAGCCTCACCTGCGCGGCCTCGCTGAGGTCTCCGGTGCACTCGCGCTGGACAAGTGTTCCCCTTCACCCACACTCCTCACACTCCTCACACTGTGCACACTCCGTGCGCTAACCACGCTCAGCTCCGCTCAGCGCTGCCTCAGCTCACCACACCGCAGCAGGTGAACACGTTACGTTTGTGTCAGAGAGTATATAATCACTACGTTATACGTTGGTTTGTGTCGATACACTGACGGTAGGCAAGCGGGCCGCGTTGCCATGGCGACGGCGCCGCCACCAGCATTCTCCCTGGATACCGGGCTGGCGTCTACGCATGCGCGAGACCAATTCAAACATAACTGCTTTTTTCATCATGGAGGATGTAAGCTATTTGATATAATTGATAGAAGAGAAATAAGAGATTTTTAATTTTTTACAATTATTAGTTATTTTATAGGTTCTAGGTACTAGTAGGTAAAACTTTCTTTACTAGTAGTACTTCCTACTAGTATAAAAATCCTTAGTTAGTAATTTTTTTGGAGTTTACTCCTTGTTATGATCAATGAAACGTCTCGAGTCTAGACAACAACTGGCTTTGTTCAAGTACCCCCACATACAAATAATCACAACATCTTCCCCTTCAATAAAACACTCACCCACCACCACTTCAGCTAAACTAACTTAATAACACGTTTTATTACTTAGTTAATTTTTAACAACACTTGTTGTGAACAAAGATAATATTTTACGTGACTAAACCAAAACTTAATTGTTCATCTAAAGAAGTAGGTAGGTATTTTACTAGCGTTATAGGTGCATAAATAACACCTTATAATACCTGATAAGGACAAGTAATATACATAATTATATACACTCACTATCCTCCTTTCCTAGAAAAATATAGCTACACTATTAATTATTAGCAGTGAGCATTTTAAGAAAATGTTATTAAATATAACTAATAGATCATTAATATTAATTACTTAACTATTTCTGCATAACTTTAACATAATGCAGAGAAAAATTTTGTTTCACTCTTACATAATAACTTTGCTTAAAAATCTGTAGGTAGTGTAAAAGAATAAACATTTATTGAACAAGTATGAACGAGAAGTTAATGGATGAATACAAACGTGAAATAGGTATGTTTACATACCTAGTATTATTTATTATATTGCTGAGCTATTATACAATTTTTATCGCTCTGCGTGTGAGGGGCACAGACGGCAGCATATTTTGATCAGGAATAATGTTTTCACAATCAAAAGTTACATATCTTTATGTTTTATTGTCCGTACAAACATCACTTAGCTCCTCCTCCGAGCTCCGATCCGAGCGATCAGTTTTGTCTATACTAATTTGAGAATTACATTTAATTAAGTGACGACGATTACGTCTATATCTGGCGCCGGCCTTTGTTTGTACAATATATGATCGAGGAGTATAAGAATTTGAAACAATTTTTCCTCTATTCCTATTTTTACCATCTAAGCAAATTACAGTGTCTCTTTTTCTTTAAATCAGATAATTTTTTACAACTTCTATCATAGTACATTTTAGAATTATTTTGTTTTTTATCATAGTTTGATATTCAGATGGGCTTATCGGCTTTGGTAGCAGTAAGTTATTATTTACAGGGAGCTGACAACGAAGCCTTCGCCCCATTAATAGTTGTGCCGGAGAACTCAAACCATCCCTGGGAGTATTTCTATAATTTAACAGAGCCAAATGAAAATCGCTGCCACTTTGAATTGACTTTTTTAATAAGTTTTTTATTGTTTGCACCGCGCGCTCACTTCTACCATTTGACTGCGGATAATTTGGTGATGAAGTCACGTGATCAAATCTCCATTCATTAACAAATTTTTTAAATTCTCGACTAGTATATTGAGTTCCGTTATCACTTATCAATACACTTGGTATTCCATGTCGCGAGAACAATTCTTTCATTTTAGATACTACTTCGTTAGAAGTCAAGTTATTTATTTTGGAGACTTCTGTAAAATTGGAGTAATAATCAACCACAATTAAGTAATATTTCTTTTTGTATTCAAAGATATCTGAGCCTAATTTTTGCCCCGGAAGTTCGGGAATTTCCATGGGTATCATCGGCTCTTTAGAGGGTGCGTTTGAGTGCTCCTGGCACGTGTGACACCGCTTTACAAACATTTCTATGTCATGTGACATTCCTGGCCAGAACATTACTTGTCTCGCGCGTTGCTTGCACCTGTCTATTCCTAAATGACCTGCATTTGTTTCCTTAATTTATAGGGGATTAATACTAGGTTATTCCTAAATATGACATCATTGACAACAAACAAGTCCTCTTTAAATGGTCAATAATATTTAACTAATTCATCAACATTGTAGGTATTTATGATCCGGCCAACCAGAATTTATATATTTATATAACATTTGTATTTCTGCATCTAGTTTCGAATCTTTTTTTTGAGTGTAAGTTTATCGTTAGATATCGGCATAGTTTCTATCATCATCTGTAACTGATAAACAACGTTGCTATGAACCTCTTCGCTATATAAGTCAGGCAGCGGCGCACGAGACAACATGTCGGCGATGTACGTGTATTTACCTGGTACGTATGTAACAATCAAATCGTAACCTTGAATTCGAAGCAGCATTCGTTGTAGGCGGGCCGGGCGGTTTTAAAAATGCTCTCTAATGGTTTGTGGTCCGACTCGACCACTACCCCCTTCTGACCATACACGTACTGGTGGAACCGTTCGCAAGCAAACACAATTGCTAACATCTCTTTTTCGACTTGTGCGTATCTTCTCTGTGCACCTGTGAGAGTTCGCGACGCGTATTCTCCCGGCCGGCCGCACGCAGCAGCACGGCGCCCAGCGCGCGCGACGCGTCCCCCGACAGCAGCACCGCCCTCGCAGGGTCGTACAGCGCCAGCACCCCGCCACTTGTTACCGCATCCTTTAACCTATTAAATGCAACGCTCTCGCTTTCTTTCCATCGCCATTCGTTCTCCTTTTTTAATAAGTTTGTCAGAGGAATAGCTGGTTCCGAATAATGAGGAATGAATTTTGATAAATAGTTTACTGCACCTAAAAATCGTTCTAACTCCTTCCTATTTTTTGGAGATTCTATCTCTTTTATTGCTTTAATTTTATTATAATCTGGCCGTATACCATTCGAATCAAACACATGCCCCAAGTAAGTAACTTCTTGCACACCGAACTTGCATTTTTCTTTGTTAAACTTTAAATTTATTTGTCCCTATCTCTCTAGCAAGGCTTTCAAACGACTGTCATGAATTTCTTTGGTGTTTCCCCAAACAATAACGTCATCAATGTAATTTTCTACTCCTTCTAACCCCTCTAGCAGTTGACGTAGCTTACTATGAAATACTTCTGAAGCACAATTAATTCCAAAAGGTAACCGCAAAAAATTATACCTTCCGAAGGGTGTGCTGAAAGTACAAATATCAGAGCTTTGTTCGTCTAACTCGACCGTCCAGAAGCCCGAGTTGGCGTCCAGCACGGAGAAGTAGCGCGCGCCGTGGAGCCGCGAGGCCAGCTCGGACACCGTGGGACGTAGCGCGCGCCGTGGAGCCGCGAGGCCAGCTCGGACACCGTGGGACGTAGCGCGCGCCGTGGAGCCGCGAGGCCAGCTCGGACACCGTGGGACGTAGCGCGCGCCGTGGAGCCGCGAGGCCAGCTCGGACACCGTGGGACGTAGCGCGCGCCGTGGAGCCGCGAGGCCAGCTCGGACACCGTGGGACGTAGCGCGCGCCGTGGAGCCGCGAGGCCAGCTCGGACACCGTGGGACGTAGCGCGCGCCGTGGAGCCGCGAGGCCAGCTCGGACACCGTGGGACGTAGCGCGCGCCGTGGAGCCGCGAGGCCAGCTCGGACACCGTGGGACGTAGCGCGCGCCGTGGAGCCGCGAGGCCAGCTCGGACACCGTGGGACGTAGCGCGCGCCGTGGAGCCGCGAGGCCAGCTCGGACACCGTGGGACGTAGCGCGCGCCGTGGAGCCGCGAGGCCAGCTCGGACACCGTGGGACGTAGCGCGCGCCGTGGAGCCGCGAGGCCAGCTCGGACACCGTGGGACGTAGCGCGTGCCGTGGAGCCGCGAGGCCAGCTCGGACACCGTGGGACGTAGCGCGCGCCGTGGAGCCGCGAGGCCAGCTCGGACACCGTGGGACGTAGCGCGAGCCGTGGAGCCGCGAGGCCAGCTCGGACACCGTGGGAAGCTGAAAATGCGCTCTTTGTACAGCTTTGTTTAATTCTCTCGGATCTAAGCAAATACGAATTCCATTGTTCTTTTTGGCTACCAATACTAGAGGATGCACCCATTGCGTAGGATGAGAAACCTTCT
Organism: Gymnoscelis rufifasciata; assembly: GCA_929108375.1. Taxonomy (NCBI): domain Eukaryota; kingdom Metazoa; phylum Arthropoda; class Insecta; order Lepidoptera; family Geometridae; genus Gymnoscelis; species Gymnoscelis rufifasciata. The sequence goes on from OV815311.1 coordinate 16,379,609, forward strand.
TAATGACACCTAACTGTTCCATCTTATTTAATTCACCCTGTAATCGATCACGCAAACCATGTGGAATTTTTCTCGACGCACAAATTACAGGCGGTACAGATTTATCAATAACTATGTTATATTTACCTGGTAAACATCCCAACCCCCGAAATAGATCATTGTAATTTTGCAACTCCATTGTTCTTATGCGTTTTATTAGACCTAAATGTTCGCATGATTTCTGTCCCAGCACACTACAACATTCCATATCCGCGATAGCAAATTTTAAATTATACATGACATTTTTGTAAAACCAAGGTAAAATACATACACCTTTAACCGGTATAACATCGTGCGTATATGAGAATAGCGGCAACCTTTTTTTTATAATTAACGAGTCATCAAAGCCTAACATCTTAAATCTACGATAAGACAATACATTTAAATCGGCCCCGTATCAAGCTTAAAGTTTTCTTTTCAATTTTTACACCAAAGTTCCTGAAACCAGTTATCGGGCCTACTATTTTCGTTTGCGAGGCCGACAGTTGAAACGTAAAAAGCATCATCATCAGAGCCACTAAAATTGTCAGTTATACCTTCGGCTTCGTACACTTGATTCACTCTGTTACGATCACTATAGCGATTAATAGAATGATTTGACTTACAATAGCGTGCGAAGTGTCCACGTTTACCACAAGTGTAACAGTCGACGAGTCGCGCCGGACACCCATCAGCCGAGTCGCAGCGCGGCCCTCCGCAGGAGTTACACGGCGGACGGCCGGCCGCACGCTCAGCGCCGGCAGCTGCGTGACCGCGCCTCGGCTGCGCGGCGGACGGCGCCCGCCGGCCCCAGGCCCCGGGCTCCGGCCGCGTCCTCTATTACCCACGCTGTCGATGTGCTCCGAACCGATGCTCGAACTCGCCATCTGCTGCTCACTCTCTTGAGACGCCTCAACAGCTTGACAAATTTTTATCGCCTTATCTAGATCTAGATCGTCACAACGAAGCAGCCGGTCCCTCACGGCGCTCTGACTCGATCTTTAATCAAATCTTCCTCTAGCGTAGAAAATTCACATTTTTTACTCAGTAGACGCAACGCCGTCATATACTGTTGAATATTTTCACCTTCCTCTTGGTTTCTGGTAAAAAACTTATATCTCAGTAGCGTTAAGTTAGGCTTCGTTCCGAAACATGAATCAATTTTTTTTATCAAAACCGTGACGTCGTCTCGCTCACTTTCTGTCTCGAAAGAAAACGTTTGATAAATATCAAATCCGTCTGTCCTTATAAGGTTCAACAATAGGCTAGCTTGGACACTCGAGGGTTCCGTATGTACTCCTGAAGCCTTCACAAACAGGAGGAATTGTTGTTTCCATTTTTTCCAAGCCTCGGCCCGCCCGACGGGCCCACTGACGCCATCCATATTTAACTCTAATGGCGGTCGTGCATGTTCCATTTTGATTCACTGATATTTCCGATATCTACTGTTCACAAACTTATAATAATGCTTACACATATGCACAAGTAGATCTTCTTTCGTATATGTATATCGTTCAAAATTAGAAATAATTCGCGCAAAACGTATAATAAAATCCTAAAACCGCTGCCACCATGTTATGATCAATGAAACGTCTCGAGTCTAGACAACAACTGGCTTTATTCAAGTACCCCCACATACAAATAATAAAATAATCACAACAAAGAATAAGAAACGATTTGAGTTATAAGGCCCGGTACGGAAATTTTATGAGGAGTAAAATCAAGTGTAACACGAAAAGTTGAGGCTTTACGTTGAAAGAGACAAACATATATATCTGTAGGATTGAACGTGTAAAAGAATGAGATGCAATACATTACACAGCGTATCTCATTCTCGGGGTCTCCTCTTTGCGCGAAACTTCGTAGTCTCACTGTATTTTATTTATCTTATTTTGTAACATACTTTATGTAATACGCTTTATTGAAGTAATATAAATAATCCGAATAATTACAGATATATGTTTGTTTCTCTTATCATTTTAGCAGATGCATTCATTTACCCTTTTTTTCTATTCGATATATTATATCATAATTATTATCTTTCGTAAGGAGTAAAGTCCAATCGTGCGTCGTAGCTGACACACACACACTTTTTTTTTCATTGATTTTTTAATATACTCTTCTCCTAATAAGGCCCACTAAAAATGTAAAGAAATGAATTTTATCTATATTTTAAGCAGAAGCTTGTTTATACCAAAACTGTTTGTAAGAATAACGTCTTTTAAGAGTGTTATTCATTGATATTTTTTAAATTTGTTTGTTTTGAAGGGAGATTAAGTTTTGCTAAACCTAAGATGGCCCACCGTCCAAATAATTACCAAATAACTATTTTAGTCGACTGAGTGATTACCCTTGAATTTCGTATGTAAATAAGTTTTACATTTATAGATATTTTTATTTTCTTGGCGTTTATAAATTACGTGATTTATGTTGGGCCATGATAAATACCTATGTTTCTAAAAAGGCCCACATAAGAGATTTTGAAAAAACAATTTTTATCCTTAATAAAATATTGTAATATGTTGATTTGTATGTTAATTTTAATAACAAATAAATGAGTTATATTGTGATAAAGTATGTTTTAATAAATTATTTTACGTTTTTAATTTGTTGCAATATTGCAAAAACTTGGCTTTACAAGGCGCCTGTACCTCGAAAACCTACCCCAATATAAATTAAAATATGTTATCTAGGTTATGTCACAGATTATATGATATTATTTAATAACAAATTGTTCCTGGTAGAGGTTATATTATTATCATATCTTAAGAACAACAACTCAACAAGATGTTTGTGATATTTAACAGTTTACACTTTGTATAATACAAATCAATTTTTTTTACAAGTTTAAAAAAAGTTAGGTTCTTATTAAAAGGATGCGATCACAGCGGTCGCCTATCCAAGTCGCTTAACGCGTTACTATAGCTAGAGCATAGATAAACATAATTAATGGTTTGTTGTATTGAAACCCCGTCTTATTTGTTTTCCAACCTTCATCTCCGTTATTCCGTTTTTTCTTGAAATAAAGTGAAACGAAATTGTTTATTTGCAAGAATACATAATAAATAAAATAAGTGTGTGCGATTCACACACGATAGAAGTGAAACTTCAGTAAATCGACAAAAGAATGAGATGAATAAAAAAAAATGTGTATGTGTGTGTCAGCTACGACGCACGATTGGAGTTTACTACTTACGAACGATATTATGATATATGTACATCGAATAGAAAAAAAGGGTACATGAACGCATCTGCTAAAACGATAAGAGAAACAAACATAATATCTGTAATTATTCGGATAATTTTAATTACTTCAATAAAGCGTATTACATAAAGTATGTTACAAAATAATATAAATAAAATGCAGCAATACCTCTTTGCGCGATACTTCGTAGTCTCAACTACGAAGTATCGCTCAAAGAAATTTAAATAAAGCATTGTATTTGTGTCTCTTACCATTTCCATTTCATCTTTTTGCTTCCGGTTTGAAATCACTACGATTCTATAGAACTTTCACTTCAACAAGTATGTATTATTTATATCTTAAATAGTAGTTCATGTAGTCAGCCTGCGGGCAGGCGTGTAGGTAAATATGTAAATATTCTATGTAAGTTGTCATTCATCATAACTTCATTATCATCATAACTCAAATATTCATTAACATTATAAAAACATTTGTCACCAACTACATAATTTGTTCGTAATAAAAATAATTTAAAATTTAAGAAAAACCCCCAATGCCTTAATTTCCCAGAAAGTCAAACACCATAATATTTTGTAATGTGCACACGATGCGCTTTCATTAGATAATACCACTCCCCACTCGAGTATATTTGCAGATTTTCGGTTTTCCGTTCCTACTACCCCATAACTTTTAAACGGCACAACCGATTTTCATGACGAATGTCTAAGAACACTCGCGCTAAACTCACCTGCCATACAGATAAAAACTCAATTGAAATCGCTCCATCCGTTTGGCAGCTATGATGTTCCAGACAGATAGACACACAGACAGACGGACCGACACGTCAAACGTATAACACCCCTCTTTTTTGGTCGGGGGTTAAAAATAGATTAATTTAATTCCTTAGTTGATTTAATTCCTAGTTTCGTATTGCTTGTTGTCTGTGTTAGCAGCCGCCGCTCGGGCGCGTCGCCGCGCGGCGGCGGCCCGTGCTCCCGGCGGCGGCGGGTGCCGCTGCCGGTGTACATGGTTTGTTTTTTAAGCGGCTTAGGTTTATTGATTTTAGTAGTTTAGTTGAGGATTTTTTTAAAAGTGGCCCAGTCCTTCCTAGTTGTCCCGGTGACTGTTTATATTCTACAGGTCATATTACTACTAGCTATTAATAATACGGGTGTGAGACAGAGGTGTATCATGTCTCCGCTCCTGTTTAACATAAACACGAAACTAATCATGAGAATTATCCTCAAAGACTGGTCCGACGGAGTTGCTATCGGTGGCCTTAGGAAATCAAACCTTCGATACGCGGATGATACCACCTTGTTCACCGCTAGTGTCGTTCATACGGAGGATCTAATACGCAAGATGGAGATGTTAGTCTAGAATTCGGTCTAAAAATCAATCGCAGTAAGACCAAGATGATGATCATCGATCGTGCCAACAACAACTCGCCAGAAGTCACGCAAATAGCGAATTGTGATGTTGTGCAGACGTACATATATCTAGGAGCTTTAATTTCCAATAATGGAGGGTGCGTAGATGAGATTAAACGACGTATGGCGATTACAAGAAGCGCTTTGGACGAACTTCGAAAAATATGGCGGAATCGCAATATCAGGAAAGCAACGAAAATTCGGCTTGTTAGAGCACTTGTGTTCCCCATATTTCTCTACGCCGCTGAGATATATATTATACGGATGCGCAAGTCGAGCAGCTGTCAGCTGTCAGGGAGGAATGGAGACGAGCCGTGAAGCGTGTCACAAGTGGAAACTTCCAGTGATGACCACGACCACGCTGGCAAGAGTGTACCGATTAAGAAAAAGATTAATAATATTTTTTTTTCTAAAATCGAAAGATTTATTTCAGAAAATTATATTTAATATACTAAGTATACAATTTTAGATACACGTTGCACAATCACCCATATTTACGTTCCCACTAATGGGACACAAGGAATTCTCTATTGTCGCGAGAAATTGGGCCTTAATTCATCACGCTGCCCAAGTGCGGGTTGGCCGATGTAACACGTCCAAACTCCTCCAACGTTCTCAGAACATGCCTGTTTCCTCACGATCGATGTTTGCCTTCACCGATAAAGCACATGTTTAAAAGCCCGAGGGGTGAACCCACGGCTTTCGGAATGAAAATCGAGTGTGCTCCCACTTAGCCAATACATTGATTATTTAGAAAATAAATTCATCCTACACATTCAAAATGGAGTAAACTTTTCACAATTAATAAAAACCAAATAAAGTATTACATAAGTAACGCAGTTTTAAGGACATTACCTCCTGTGCTAATTAGAAACTGAGCTACAGCGAGATAATGCCCCGCAAACCACGCAGTCATATACAAAATACCTTACAATGGTATTTAAATAAATAGCACAAGCGTCGTATGAAATGAACAAGTAGAGCCGGGCGGGCGCGGGCGGGCGCTCACCAGACGCCGGCGTTGGCGCGCACGTGCGCCTCCACGGAGCCGATGGCGAGCGACTGCCAGCTGACGAAGTGCGCCGGCGCCCAGCCCACGGCCGCGCCCACCGCCTGGAACGTGCTGCCGCCCGCCAGCAGGTTCACCTCGTCGCGCAGCTGGCCGCTCGTGGCCGCCGCCGTGGGGTAGCCCCACGCGTGCGTGTTCACGAACACGTTGCGCTCCGCGTACACGGACGCGTGCACGCCCACGCCGATGCCGTAGCCGCCGACGTCCGTGTACAGGTTGTTCACGACGTGCACGCGGCCGAAGCGCACGCGCGGGTTGCGCTGGGTCACGCCGCGGAACCAGTTGCGCGACACCGTGGTCATCAGCCTCAGGTGGTCCGTGGCGGCGGCCGAGTCGCTGTTGCCGATCAGCATCACCTTGTTGTGGTTGCGGAACACGTTGTTCGACACGGTGACGTAGTTGGACCCGCGGACGATGTCGACGGCGCCGTCGTGCCGCAGGCGGACGACCGGCCCGGTCGCGCCGAACCACGGGTCGTCCGCGAACTCGTTGTGGTCCACCCACACGTGCGTGCTCTCGGAGATGAGGATGTTGTCGATCTCGGTGAACTCCACGTTGAGCATGGTGACGATGCCGCCGGCGCCGTCGGGCCGCTCGCCGGGCGCATACGAGATCGCGTTGTGGAAGCGGATGTTCTGCACGATGACGTTCTGGCTGCGCAGGATGCGCAGGCCGCCGCCGGAGATGAGCGCGGCGCCGTCCGCGCCGACGATGGTCTTGTGCGAGCCGACGTCGAGCCAGACGCCGGGCGAGCCGGCGAACAGCGGCGTGAGGTCGATGCGGCCGCGCACCTGCACGACGCGGCGCGCGTCGCCCGCCACCGCGTCGCGCAGCGCGAAGCAGTCCCACACGGTGTGCACGGCGCCGCCCGCGCCGCCCGTCGTGCCCGCGCCGAACGTGGCCATGCCGGTGACTCGCTCCGCCCGCGAGGCGTTGCGCGCCGAGGCGAGCTCCTCCGCCGGCGCCGCCGCGCCGAGCGCCGCCGCCGCCGCCAGTAGAGCCACCACCAGGTGTGCGGTGCAGGTTACCATCTTGCCGGGTCGCCGCGGAATTCGTTCCGATGGAATCTCTCCGATTAATTTACTGTCGTGCTCCGACTGCTTTATTTATATGATTCGATGACTCTTTGATAAAAATCTAAACAACTTTAATTTCACTGATTACAGGCGATACCCGCGACTTCGTAGTACGTTGCGATTTATTTTTGTGTTTAAATCCCCCATCCGCACAGACGGACGGAATAATGAGCGGAGCTTGTTCGCGGAGTCCGTTCCGCTGAGCGCTGAGCGCGCGTGACCTCGCGCACTACCGGTAGAACTAGTATTCCCTCTGGTAGAGGCTACACTGTTGCGTAGATTATATAATTTAATTAGTAAAATCTATGATATTTATTTATTTTTATTAATTAAGACGGTTAGATATCAATTACATTAGTTAATTTGACAGTCAAAAAATTAATCAAAACGACGCGGCGGATTAATTTAGCGGATGTGATCCATTTGATCACAAATTTCAGGAAAACTATAAATAATATAAACTCGGTAAATAATATTAGATCTTGCTCCAACGAAGAATACCACGAATTTATAGACTTTGTCTGTTCAAGTCCGTAAGTGACCCTCTGAATCCTGACACGTGACCTCCGGGTGGTGCTAAGAACAGTCTCTGGTGGTAGGCTTCGGCCGCGGCTTGTCACCACCCTCCGGGCTGGGCCAGTGCGTGAAGCGATTTTTTCGTGTTTCGTAATGTGGTCCGGAGAACCCATCTTCTAGGCCTTCATGCTCCATCTTAGACCACATCGTCACTTTACATCAGGTGAGATTGTGGTCAAATGAAGGCTTATCAATAACAATAAAAAAGAAAAAAAAAAAAAAAACTTTCATGAAGTTCAAATTAACCTGCGCCTGCTGCCAAGTCAACAAACAAACTGTCGTCGATACAATACAGACACATTATGAGCCACGGCTTCTAAGATTATCAACGTACATTCCTCAAGAGTTTTTAAAGGGTATCATTTAAGCTATCACCAATTTAATTAGTTTTGTGTTTCTTAAATAATAGGGTTTGTCCTCAAAATAGTAGATCTGTCACCAAAATGTAGTCACCAAACAATGCAAAATCAGTTCCACAATAAATCACAAAATCCTGAGATATAAGGTCTAGTACCAAATAAATGTTTTTGTATGTATTATAATTATAATAGGTGTGTCCTAATAAGTATTTAAGCAAACTAATTTAAAGAGATCACCAATAAATCATATTATGTTAACAATCAGCGCTGGTTTAAAATAGCTGGCTTATGGCTATAAGCAGAATAGTAGATAAAACACTTAATTAAAGTTAACATAATCAATATTTATTGTTAAAAAACAATAATCACTGAATAATCAGCGCTGGTTTGGATTTCGAAGGGCGCCCCTTTTTCTTTTCTGGCCGATAAGCACATTTTTTGCTTCTGGTGGGGGGTTGGCCAGCTTTAAGCGTATGGCTAATCCGATAATAATATGTTTGCACATATATTTCTTGTAAAACGCAGGGCAGTTGCATTTCCCATGCATCCAATCAATATTGTGCGGTAGATCCACTCTCCATTTGCTAAACCATTTGACTTTGTATTCATCAAAATCAGTCCATGTATTTTCAAAGTTTTGTATTTTGTTTGCCTTAAATTAATTCGGATTGGTCAATTTTTAAAGCGCGCCAAATTGTCTCCGCCCCTTTGATCATTTTTTCATTAAAATTTTAAATTGATGTATTAAATTGGTAACGAATACTATTAATTTAATATCTCAACGAAATAAAATGTTACTACTGTATTGGTGACAAAATTATCAAATAAAAAGGAGTCGCAGTCAGGGATCGATAATCGATTTATTTGGTGACAGATCTACCATTCTGAGCACAGAGCTATTATTTAAGTAACAAAACTGTTACATATTATAAGAACAAAGTTTATATTCATGTAATGCAATATAATTTTATTGGTTATCGATGTCTTATTTTACACATATATTAACATTAATGTGATAATTCCTACCGGGGAACGATTTTTGTTTATCTGAGAACGAAAATATTTCGTGGCGATAGATCTATTGTGATACAACTTGATGACAAATATAAATTTTGGTGATAGAAAATATAGTTCCCGTTTTTAAATACTACTAAATCAATATACGTACATTAAGTACTAATGCGGGACTTGGACCATGTCGATGATGATGATACGCAACCGGTACAGGAGTGAAACAATGTATTGTTTCACTCCTGTACCGGTTACATATTTATGTGTAACTTTTGAATATTATGGTCATCAATCGAGTTCCCGATATTCTCTCAAAAGACAATCAATCATGGTAAATATCCCAAATCCAAATAGTAATCTAATACTAGAGGTATTTATGTAGGTACCTAGGTAGGTAAGTTTATTTATAAATCGTTATTATTTTGTACAGGTACGTAAATAGATAAGGTACTTAGTTATCATTTTTATATCATTACCGAAAATCAATCAATTAAATTTTGCAAATCATAATGATTTATCGTATACTAGTAGCGCCCCCCGATTTCGTTTTCTGTGTTGCTAAGTTTCTCCTACGTATGTGCTTCAAAAGTAGGTAGATAAGGAAATACGATATTGTCATTAAAATTACGTCAAATTATATATTTATGTAGGTAAATATATTTTCCTCAATGCCTCTTATAAATTGATTTTAAGTGCATGTTATGAATTTTCCTCATAATCACTTAAAATTTGCGCGATATAAAGTAGGCAGGCTACTACAGACTATTCCCGGTACCGCCGCGCCGGTACTCAAACGTCTCAAATCACTCTTTCAGTTCAACACTTCCTGCAACATCTCTGACAAACAAACAAACGACGTAATTACGAACTTTACCCGTACACAAGCATATTACGTACCTACAGCAGATACGCGATGCACGTGTAGATACGCGGCCGGCGGCAGGCAGGTAGGTCTGTGACGTCGCTTCGACAACAATTACTGGAATTGCAGTTCAAATAACGATTTTGTGCAATATCATCTTGATGTGTGTGTGTGTGTCTGTGTGTTTGTATCAGTACCATACTTACACACATAGTACAAACTCCGCTTAGTTTGGCGTTGTTGTGTGATTTTACTTAATTGATTAGTCCGGGAATACCTAATTAGCTAAGTAATTACTTATATAACGACTCCGCATTCGAGGCGCGATTAAAACGATGGCCTATACAACAATCATTCTACACCTATGACGAGGTATTGACTAAGTATTGCGAAAAAATCGCAAAATGGCGTTCAACTGAGTAGGTAACACTTTTTTAACTTTTTCTGCCAAATTGTCGCTTCAAGCGCAGAGTCCAATAAATCTAAATTTTAAATTTAAGAAAAACCCATGATTCCAATGCCTTAATTTCCTTAAACGTAAAACAACATAATATTATGTAATGTGGACGCGATGCGCTTTCATTTGATACCCCACACTAGTCTATTTGCAGATTTTTGCTTAAAGGGGGACTCCAACATGTATATATGTTTAATTTATAAGGTACTGAAATAAACATTTTATTATTATTGTTATTAGATTTTCGGTTTTCCTTACCCACTCTCATCCCCATAACTTTTAAACGGCACAACCGATTTTCATGATTTTTTTTATTTTTTGGGGAAGGTATTGCAATTTGACATTATTTGTTGATTGAATTTGATTAAAGGTATCTTGCGCTGATATTTTTATTTTTGATAATTTATTTGTCTTGACATGATTGTGTTACTGCTAAGTTTGGTAACCAGCTGTAATTGACAGCTGTAATTATAAATTTGACGTGTCTGTCTGTGGGTCTGTCTGTCTGGGACATCATAGCTCCCGAACGGATGAAGTGAATTTTAGTGACAGGTGAGTTTGGCGCGGGTGTTCTTAGACTTTTTTTATGAAAATCGGTTGAGCCGTTAAAAAGTTATGGGGATGAGAGTGGGGAAGGAAAACCGAAAATCTGCAAATATACTCGAGAGGGGTATCAAATGAAAGCGCATCGCGTGCACATTACTAAATGAATGGTGTATTACTTTTAAGGAAATTAATGCATTAGAATCGGGGGTTTTTCATAAATTTTAAATTTAGATTTATAAATTATAACTATAAAGGTTGAGTTTGTTTGAACGCGCTAATATCTGTCACTGAAAAATTATTTCAGTGTTAATTAGCCCATTTATTAGGGAAGGCTATAGACTACTTTTTACTGCGGGAAAGTGCATTGTTTCCGTGAGATCATCCGAAAACACTCAACGCCCCGCGGCGAGTTAGGCGAGTCAAAAATATGTGGCGGCCGGCGGGCGCGGCGCTGTGCGTGGTTTTCGATGCACGGTTGTTCGCAGCGGCGGCGCTGGGCGCGGCCGGCGGCGGCAACTACCTACTGCCTGCTTCAATGTCTCCCGCAGCAGCGAGCTGGCGAGGGCGCCATCGCAACTACTTCAGGCCCGCAGACAGTACGCAGTTACTTAGTTTGTACCCAGCGGTGGACTATCGTGATGATGATAATGATAACTCACGATAATGGAAATTACACTTATTGTGCTGTTAAGTCTATTATGAGATTTAATAAACAGATAAATTCTATAATTGGTCATAATATCTAATCATTGATACATAGGTACTACTTAGTAAGTATTTGGTACTTATTATTTGATAATTATATTGAATACTAGTGGCCCGCCCCGGCTTCGCACGGGTTTTTATTCAATTTTTTTTCCCGGCTATTATTAGATTTTTTTATAAGCCTATTAAACCTTCCCTAGACCTTCACAAACATTTCAAGACTATGATAAGATAAATCCGTTCAGCCGTTCTCGAGTTTTAATCAGACTAACGAACATGAATTCATTTTTATTTATATAGATAGACTAGCCTTCCACCCGCGGCTCTGCTCGCGTAAGACTGCGTGTTTCACAGCCTCAGTGGCGCGAGTGGCGTAGGTCCGCTTGTGCCACAAGAGGTAGCGGGTTCGATTCCCGCCGAGAGGTCAAGTGTATGTATGTTCTACACGAACTTCGTCCTTGGTGTGGGTGTTTAATTTTTATAATCTCAGATTTCTGGAATTTCATGGGATAGCGTGTTGTTCTCTTCAGACATAATATCAGCAGCAAATGCTTTTTATGCTACTTTGCATAAAAATTTTGATGACTGCACGCCTAGGAAAAACCGCCAAAATACCTATAGCTCACGGTATCCTGTGTGGTTTACCCCAGATATAATTCGAGATATTAAGTCTAAAAGCAAGTTACATTCGGCCTGGAAACAAACTCAATGTATGAAAGTCTATAAATTGTTTTCAGAACTAAGAACTTCTCTTAAGTACACTAGACGCGCTGAAAAACATTTGAAGGTGAATCCTCGTAGCTTCTGGCACCACGCCTCGAGCTTACGAGCCAAGGGCGGATTTGAACCAGAAGTGATTTTTAAAATCGAGTCTCGCTCTGGTGTTCTGCCGCGGAAGCTTTTGCCGAGTTCCTCGGTAGGAATAAAAATAATTTTGACGATGTAAATAACTCACTGTCACTAGTACTAAATTGGTTTACGGTTAATAACTTACTGCTAAACACAAAAAAACTAAATGTTTTAAATTAAAACTCCCTAATGTTAAAGAATTTCCTACAAAAATCATATTAAACGATGAAATTCTCGAGCTCGTTGACTCAACAGTGTTCCTAGGTTTACATATTGATTCTCGTCTACAATGGAAACCCCAAATTACAAACCTTGCAGGTAGACTTAGTTCAGCCGCTTATGCAGTGCGAACAATGAGATATATCACAGATGAGGGTACAGCTAGACTGGTTTATTTTAGTTACTTTCATAGTATTAGTAGTTAAGAGAAGTCTAATGAAAAAAGCGTATTATTCTATAAATGATTATATAAAGGATGATGCAGCTTGGATAGATGTTGCTTAGTTCCACATTAACAGGCTCTAATAATTCTGGTTGACCAGGACTGATATGCTCATGTTATAATAGCTTCCTTATATGACAAACATTTTTTTTATTGTAAATGTTAAACTTATAATAGTTGCCTATAAATAAGAACTCCAAAATTGTAATAACTACAAAATTTTTAATAACTGATAAAGCTGTGTTGTTCTATTCGCTTCTCAACTCAGTATAAAACATTGAAGCGAACTCTCAAGACAATGTTATTTCCTTGATATTTGTTATTTAAGCAATTTAGTTTTATTAATTTTAAGTTGACCTGTCCATGTAGGCTATGTGCTTCTAAGGAAATAAACGTTTTGACTTTGACTTTACCGAACATACCGTCCCTCAGAATAGATAACATTCAGGAGGAATGTGGTCACAAAGATAGCAACTATGTTAATGTCTTCGAGTTCACATACGGAGACGTTGCCACTGGAATTAAGAAACTAAAATCGAGTAGTTCTATTGGTCCAGATGGTATTCCGCCTGCAGTACTGAAGAGAATCTGGAAAGGTTTCACTATGGTAAGGCCACTGTGTCATATTTTTAACCTAGCATTGAAAACCGGCGCTTATCCGCCCCAATGGAAGGTATCAAGGGTAACGCCTATCCCAAAGACATCTAATAGTGTGTTGTGTTTGAAACAATTAGTATTATCATTAATGAATGTGTTAAATATAATAGGACCGGGGTGGCACCTCAGTGGAGACAACGCATGGTTCGGAGTAGTACCTACCCACCGACTGCGACCGGTGTCGGGCGTGTCGGGCGTGTCGGGCGTGTCGGGCGTGTCGGGCGTGTCGGGCGTGTCGGGCGTGTCGGGCGTGTCGGACGTGCTCGCAGATACGAAGTGACCACCTAGAAATTACCGGACTTTCCGTGCTTCGCAATCTTTGCTAAAGTTTGCATACATTGCAGCATGCCTATTATGAAAGTAGATACGCAATTGATTTGTTTTGATGAGTTTTTGGTGATAAGTAGGAACGGACTGCGCTTTTTGATAATAACGGATTATATTGGTATTTATTATAATCTGCATACAAATAATAATTGCTTCGTGTGACGATGTTCCGGCAAGGCGTCCTCTATTCATTTATTTAAAGGAACGCCAACAGCTAAGATTATCACTTTACATTCACCCAGTAGCAACAGAAACAGCTTATTATAGAATTTCACGGATGCTCACAAATTATACATATCAAATTTAACACAACTCAATGGACACAATATTATACTATATTGTATAGTAGTAGTAGTATCAAGAGTTATAATGGATTGAGTGGATTGTCATCGTAGCCGGTCTGAGAGTCCGAGTTCGACTTACGAAATTTAAAACAAAATTATTAATTATTACCTGTCCATTTAGGCTATGTGCTTATAAGGAAATAAACGTTTTGACTTTGACTTATTATGAAATCAGAAATTGCATCGCAGTTTGTCTAGCGAGATCGGGCGACCGTGTGCAGGTACTCGTAGGACGAATTTAGAACAAAACTACTTTAGGTAACTTTGCTACATTTAATCTCTGTACGTAAAATTTTCCATGAATAAATAATCGCCTGTCATCCACTCGGGCGGCGTCCGGCGCGCCCCGCCCCGTCCCGCCCCGCCCCGTCCCGCGCGGCGTGCAGCTGGAACTCGCAGTTGGAGGGCTTGCGCACGTCGCGCGCGAAGCGCTGCGTGTGCGCGCCGGGGGCCGCGCGCGCGCCGTACCGCCACTCTGCAACCGACGCGGCGTCAGCGTGCCGTCCCGCCCCGTCCCGCCCCGCCCGCCGCCCCGCACTCACCTCCGCTCGCGACGCGCTGGATGGCGGCCAGCAGGAACTCCTTGTCGCCGGCCTGCAGCGCCAGCACGCGCCGCAGCGCGCGAGCCGTGCCGCGCCGCGCGTGCGCCACGCCGCGCGCGTACACCACCGCCAACCTGCGACAGACGGCAGTGAGCTCGGGCCGGGGGCGCCGGAGGGGGGGGGGGGGCGCGGGGCGCGGGCGTACCCGAGCAGCAGCAGCAGGAAGGCGATGACGGCGGGACGCGCGAGGGCGCGCAGCGCGCGCGCCAGCCCGGGCCGCGCCGACAGCCGCAGCACGCCCTCGCTCAGCACCTCGTACACGTGCGCGTACTCGCGGAACGGCCCGCAGTGCGGGGACGGCATCCTGCAACAGGCGGAGCGTCAGCGCGCCTCCTCCCCGGCCCCGCCCGCCCCCCGCATCCCGGCGCTCACCGCAGCAGCGTGGCGCCGACGCCGAGCAGCGCCGCGAACAGCTGGAGCGCGACCAGCAGCTGCAGCGCGGTCTGCGTGCCGGCCGCGCGCCACAGCTTGGTGGCGGGGCGCGGCGCCAGCACGCGCAGCAGCGCTCGCTGCGCGTAGAACAGCAGCAGCAGCTTGGCGGCCAGCAGCGCGCCCAGCGCCGGCGCGAAGCACAGCCCCCACCACGCGAGCGCCTGGTTGTAGCCGAGCGACAGCGCCGCGCTCGTCAGCCGCAGCTCGCCCGCGCCGCCCGCCGACCTGCAACACGCGCGCGTCACCGCCTCCGTCCCGTCCCGTCCCGAACCACCCCGCCCCGCCCCGCCCCGACCTCACCCGCACAGCGCGCGCCGGCACAGCTCCGCCGCCGGCATCGCCGCGAGCGACACGAACGTCTCCAGCACCAGCAGCCGATATATCTCCTGACCGAAGCTATTCTCCCAGCACTGGAAGCAAACGAACGACGACGAGGAAAAATTTAATCGAATATACATTTCGACGGTGGAGAAACGCTTCGAGCGACACCGCGGTATCGTCGCGCCCGCGCGTACCTCGGTCTCCGAGCGCGCCCAGTGCAGCAGCAGCGTCAGCATGAGGCCCGTCTGCAGCAGCCACGCGCGCGCCAGCGTCACGTACAGCCGCGCGCCCGACCCGTACCGCTCCAACCTGCAAGCGGTGAGCTGTAGTCGCGTGTCGGGCGGCCCGCCGCGCGGCCCGCGTCCGCCTACCTCGCCGCGGCGTGCAGCAGCGCGGGGCTCAGCGCCGCGAGGGCGGTGACGGCCGCCGCGCGCGCCAGCTCGGAGCCCCCGCGCGCCAGCAGCGCCCGCAGCCCCCACAGCGCGCCCCCGATGGCGCCCAGCACCGCCGCGTTCACGGCCGCGTTGGTCGCCCACCGGCCGGCGCGCGCCCACGCCGACGCGCGCTCGCGCTCGCCGGCGCGCTCGCGCAGCAGCTCCTGCGGGCCGAGGGGGCGGTCAGCCGGGTGAGGCGCGAGGGCTCCGGGGAGGGGGGGCGGCGCGCTCACCAGCAGGTCCGTGCGGATGGCCCGCGCGAGGTCGCGCGCGGCGCGCGGCGCCGTCACGCCGAAGTCCCAGCCGCAGAACAGCTTGTTCGCGAACAGCAGCGAGCGCGCCCCGCCCGCGTCGATGAAGTGGCGCCGGTAGGAGACCGCCGCGCCGCGGCCGAGCCGCGCGAGCGTGGCCGCCGCGCCGAGCGCCGCCGTCAGCAGGTAGGCGGCCGGCATGTAGTACGCGCCGCCGAGCACGGGGCCGTCCGAGTAGCTCCCGAAGAACAGCAGCGACCGTCCCACCGCGCCCTACCGGCACGCACCACGATTATAGTATAACATCGTCTTTCATTTTATACGCAGCCGATATGAAAAATAGTAGGTATAAAGAACTGCCAATATCATATACATTGACGACATTCATCGTACTACGTACGATGAATGTCGTTAGTACGATGAATGTCGTCAGTGTATAGTTACAGCGTGTAGCTGACGAAAAATGGGCCTTAGAGGTAAACTTCACTTGGCATGTTTGCTATTAAATATTATGAGGTGGAATTTACCGTTCTACTTAAGTTCGAGGTTAACAAAGAATGCGTCTATCGGAACCTGTGAATGCAGACAATGCTCGATCCAGCTTCTTAAACAAAATCATAAAACCCAAACCTCTTTAGGTACCTCCCGTTATGCTGCATCGAAATGTTGGAGCAATATTCGCTCAAGCTAAAGATCTTTTTATTATGTTTCCAAAAAGAAAAAGGAAGCTATGAGACATGATACGAGTGCCCTTCGATGACGATGATGATGATAATAATGAATTGCAAATTGAATAAAATAATGCTGAGTTGGGACCTTTTTCGCACTAGATACATTTAAATATTCTGTAATCGTTAGATCAATAATAATAATGAATTGTCACTATTTCTCTGCATACGTATTCTGAATAAATAATGAAGTGTGCATATATCTCTCTCTCTGTCAGTGGAGTGACGTCCCCTCTGACCTGTCCGGTGAGCCAGTCCAGCGGCGCGAGGGGCGCGCGGCCCCCGGCCCCGGCGAGCGGCGCGCGGCCCCCGGCCCCGGCGAGGGGCGCGCGGCCCCCGGCCCCGGCGTGCAGCGCCTGCGGCAGCACCACGAGCGCGAGCAGCAGCGCCGCGAGCGCCGCGTCCAGCAGCAGCAGGCGGCGCAGCATGCGGAAGTAGGCGCCGACGCCGGACCCGAACTGCCCCTCGATGGCCTGCAGCGCGCCGCGCCACGGCCGCCACGCGCCCAGCGCCGCGCGCCCCCGCGCCCAGCCCTGCAAGCAGCCCGCGGTGTACGGGATGAGCGGTGTACAGTCCGGGCAGTCCGGGCACTATAGGGGCACTCACGCGGGAGCAGCCGAAGGCGAGCTGCAGGCGCAGGCGCGCGGCGCGGCCGAGCGGGCGCCGGGCCGCCGCGCGCCGCACCGACGCGCCGAGCGCCGCGCCCACGCTGCGCCGCAGCGCCAGCGCCTCCGGCAGCGACCGCAGCGCCTCCCTGCAACACGCGGGGATACGCTTCAGCCCGACCGCCGCCGCCGCCGATGATGACTACGGATCACTTATTTGCACACATGGGTTATACATACAGGGCCCTATTTGTCCTCTCTCCTTTCGATCCTATCAATATACAAATCATACCTGGGGTTCCAGACCTGAGATGCGTATTCGAGAATGCTCCGGACAAAAGTACAATAAAGAATTTTAAAAGTTTTACACTTATTGAAACTAGCAGAACTTCTTATAACGCTCGAGATGCCTTGGAGACAATGGCATCAACATGTTTATCAAAAAGTAACTTCGAGTCTTGAGTCACTCCTAAATCTCTAATAATAACGCTCCTTTGCAATGGCTCATGTTTCAGCTGATACGTAGCGGGAATAAGTTTCGTTTTTCTGGTAAAGGTAATTAATAACAGAACACTTTGTTGGGATTTAAGTCTAACTTATTTACTGAGCAGTAAGAGTCCAGTCTATTTAGATCAGATTGCAGTAGTAGCACATCCTCAGACGATTTGATAACTCTAAAAATCTTCATGTCAAGGAAATCCGAAAATCTGCAAATATACTCGAGTGGGGTATCAAATGAAAGAACATCGCGTGAACATTACTAAATATTATGGTGTTTTACTTATAAGGAAAATTAAACATTGAAATCGGGGGATTTTCTATAATTTTATATTTAGATTTATACTTATTGAATCGTTATTATCTAAGAAACGGTGGCTCGTAAGAAAAAAAGTATTCATACATTTTTTATAGATCATTTTATGATCTATAATTTTGTCTCAGGTACTTTTATGATAAAACTTACCGTTTTGCTGAAAATCGCGATAAACTCATTATTGTAACCTTTGACCTTGAATAAAAAAATTTCCTTACATGGGAATGATGGGGAACTTCTAGACATTGTTTATAATAATGTTTTAAACAATTTCACTGAAATTCAGCTTGTTGGGACTTTATGTAACTTCACTCTCATTTTTTGGTCTAAATTGACCGGACTAAGAGTCCTAACTGTTTTTCATTGTTATTATGTTAATTGTTTAGAAATGTTTATTTAATTTGATTGATGTAATACCATAGCTGTGTGTGTACATTCGTAAGATTGATCTCGTAACTTTGTTTAAATCATTTAAGAGTACCTATTAAAATAGGAAGTTGATTTACGTTCGTTTCGTTACGGAGGAAGGAGTTCGATGGAAAGATATGTTTATTTAATTTGATTGGTATATACATAAATGTGTGTGTGTACACTTGTAAGTTTGATTTCATGACTGTGTTGTTTCTTTATTTAAATAATTTTAGAGTACCTACCTAATAAAACAGTAAGTTGATAAACGTTACGTTACGGAGTAAGGATTCGTATTTATGTTAAAAAATAAGTTCGATGGAAAGAAGTAAACCGTAAAAGTATATTTTTCAATTATCCGAATTATCCGAAATATCCGAATATCCAAATAGTAAGGCTCACTACTATCCGAATTATCCGGATACGAAAATTTAACGGATAATGCAATCCCTACACGCGAAGGAATACCATTTAAGTTCCCAGATTTATTTTTAAATGAGACCAAAACAATTTGGGATTTTCAACTAAACTATCTTCCATTAATTCCATATAATTCTTAAAGCACTTATCTTCAAGTATCTGAGCTCTCTTACGTAATAGCAAAAATCTCCATAATAGCAAAAGACTCCGAATCTAGATCAGATTTCGTACCGTAAATCTTAACATACTTTTAGGTTTACCATTAAAAAATATATATCTTATCTTAATATATATAAATCTCGTGTCACAATGTTTGTCCTCAATGGACCGATTATAATAAAATTCGCACACCATGTGCAGTTCGATCCAACTTGAGAGATAGGATAGTTTAAATCTCAAATTATAGTCGCAATTTTAATTTGTTGCTAATTATTTGTCTGTTATTATCTACAGGTTAACAAAAGTGTAAAATAAATGTCTTTTTATAGGTTGTCTATGATTTTTCTTGATAAGCTATTCATACGTGGTGGTAATATACTCTTTGAGCTATTGTCTATGTCTCGAAAGTTCAATATTCATTTTATAGGTTGTCTATGATTTTTCTTGATAAGCTATTCATACGTGGTGGTTATAATACTCTTTGTGCTATTGTCTATGTCTCTAAAGTTCAATATTAAACATAGTTTTCAATCATTTTTTTCTGACATGACTTTGAAGTACCTACTTAATTTTTTTTTTTTTTATATTTTTGTTAAAAGCGTCCGTGAAATAGCGGAGATTATCTATATTCTATAAAAATAAAAATGAATTGTTGTTCGTTAGTCTGATTAAAACTCGAGAACGGCTGGGACGATTGAGCTGATTTTGGTTTTAAAATGTTAGTCGTAGTCCAGGGTAGGTCAGCAAATAAAGAAAAATTGCCGGGAACTTTTTTTACCCGTGCGACGCTGGGGCGGGCCGCTAGTTATTATATATTATTATATCTATAATATCAATCTAAGTTATCGGGTATTTATTTATCATAAATTTAAATGTAAAATGTCAATAAATAGAGGTAAGGGGATTGGACCGTCGCCATAACCCACCACGCCGCGCCGTTCCGATGGCCGGGTGTGCCGGTGCCTGGTTACACCTATATTTCGTTGTCCGAGGTGATACCGCTTTGGGCTTTGCTGGTCTCCAAGATAGTGTTATAACCCCCCTATCTCTTAACCGTGTGGAGAAATGAAGGAATGTAATTAATTCAGTAGCCTTTATTGGTGAGCTTGGAGGCGTGACCTCGAGCGCGGTACCTGCGCAGCTCCTCGGCGCGCGGGTTGTCCTCCATGAGCGCGCTCTGCTGCTCCAGCTCGCGCACGATCACCTCCGCGGGCGGCTCCGCCTCCGCCTCCGCCTCCGCCTCCGCTCCGCCCTCCGCCGGAGGCCGCCGCCGGCGCAGGGTCTCTGGAACAGTACGGTGCAATTCACGACATGACGTCGTACATGGGGAGTACTTAGATACAACATTAGGTATGTGACGTGAACAGTGGAGCGGAGAGGTACTCACTGTAGAGCCCCTGGCGCGAGCGAGACGGCATGCAGTGCATGGCGGCCAAGCGCGCCCCCGCGCCCGCCACCGCCCCCGCGTCCTCCTGCTCCGAGTCCATGGCGCGCAGTCGCAGTCACACTACATTAGGTATGTGACGTGAACAGTGGAGCGGAGAGGTACTCACTGTAAAGCCCCTGGCGCGAGCGAGACGGCATGCAGTGCATGGCGGCCGAGCGCGCCCCCGCGCCCGCCACCGCCCCCGCGTCCTCCTGCTCCGAGTCCATGGCGCGCAGTCGCAGTCACACTACATTAGGTATGTGACGTGAACAGTGGAGCGGAGAGGTACTCACTGTAGAGCCCCTGGCGCGAGCGAGACGGCATGCAGTGCATGGCGGCCGAGCGCGCCCCCGCGCCCGCCACCGCCCCCGCGTCCTCCTGCTCCGAGTCCATGGCGCGCAGTCGCAGTCACACTACATTAGGTATGTGACGTGAACAGTGGAGCGGAGAGGTACTCACTGTAGAGCCCCTGGCGCGAGCGAGACGGCATGCAGTGCATGGCGGCCGAGCGCGCCCCCGCGCCCGCCACCGCCCCCGCGTCCTCCTGCTCCGAGTCCATGGCGCGCAGTCGCAGTCACACTACATTAGGTATGTGACGTGAACAGTGGAGCGGAGAGGTACTCACTGTAGAGCCCCTGGCGCGAGCGAGACGGCATGCAGTGCATGGCGGCCGAGCGCGCCCCCGCGCCCGCCACCGCCCCCGCGTCCTCCTGCTCCGAGTCCATGGCGCGCAGTCGCAGTCACACTACATTAGGTATGTGACGTGAACAGTGGAGCGGAGAGGTACTCACTGTAGAGCCCCTGGCGCGAGCGAGACGGCATGCAGTGCATGGCGGCCGAGCGCGCCCCCGCGCCCGCCACCGCCCCCGCGTCCTCCTGCTCCGAGTCCATGGCGCGCAGTCGCAGTCACACTACATTAGGTATGTGACGTGAACAGTGGAGCGGAGAGGTACTCACTGTAGAGCCCCTGGCGCGAGCGAGACGGCATGCAGTGCATGGCGGCCGAGCGCGCCCCCGCGCCCGCCACCGCCCCCGCGTCCTCCTGCTCCGAGTCCATGGCGCGCAGTCGCAGTCACACTACATTAGGTATGTGACGTGAACAGTGGAGCGGAGAGGTACTCACTGTAGAGCCCCTGGCGCGAGCGAGACGGCATGCAGTGCATGGCGGCCAAGCGCGCCCCCGCGCCCGCCACCGCCCCCGCGTCCTCCTGCTCCGAGTCCATGGCGCGCAGTCACACTCGCCACTCGCCACCGATCACAGCTCCAACATCACCGACCGGTCACAACGAAAGCCTATGGAATTTAATCTTAACTCATGTTATTATATTGTATATAACTGCTGTCAAATAAAGGGGAAATTCGATCGGGAAATTGACAATAATTTAGTTATTTTTGGTAATCGGAAAAGGAAACGCAAGCTTATGTATTATGTTATGTACCTACCTTCATTTGTATTCCACAAGCTAATATTTTAATTGCGAAAGTAATCTGTCTGCCTGTTACCACTTCACATTAAACCGAAAATTTTTCATGAAATTTGTTAGGGGATAGTGTAAGACACAATAAATAACAATAATAAATAAATATTTCCGGACTAATTACGCAGCATCACCTAACCCCAAACTAAGCAGAGCTTGTACTATGGGTTAGGAGGTGACTGATATACTACAGAAATACTTTTTTTCGTTATAACATACTTATGATACATAAATAAAACACCCAGACCCGAAACCAGAAAGGAAAGACTACCCTACATTTCAGCTTTCTAATTAGGCCACGGGGTAGTTTAGAAATTTGTTTCCCGACCGTGGCTGACTCTCTGACGACTCTGTACGCTCCGGCCTTTTAGAATGTTGCGACCCTTAATATTATTTGTGAGACTTTTCGAGCCCAACTTAGAAACGCTGTTTATTTGGTTCGATGAGAATATACCTAATACACAAGCATTCCTAGATACGGCTCCCGTGCCCGTGCCCGTCCTACAACTCCCGTTATACCAGGGCCCGCCGTTACTGCAGCGCCGTCTGGGGAGCTGTCCCAGTAACACCTATCTACTATACTAACATGCACAAAACAATTACACGTAGACAGAGAAAACAATTAACACAGGACTGGAAACAGCATCAAAATAAGACTCGTAGTTTTGGAAATAAATGTCAATTTTTTTTTATTATTTTATTCTTTTATACCTTCTCTGTTCTGAGGTGGGTTAAAATATAATTGCTATAAAAAAATTGGAATTTAAAAAGTAGGCAGGTTTTTTTTAATCGTATTGAATTATTGGAGTTTACTCCTTAAGAAACGATTTGAGTTATAAGGCCCGGTACGGAAATTTTATGAGGAGTAAAATCAAGTGTAACACGAAAAGTTGAGGCGTTACGTAGAAAGAGACAAACATATATACCTGTAGGATTGAACGTGTAAAAGAATGAGATGGAATACATTACACAGCGTATCTTATTCTCGGGGTCTCCTCTTTGCGCGATACTTCGTAGTCTCACTGTATTTTATTTATATTATTTTTTATCATACTTTATGTAATACGCTTTATTGAAGGAATATAAGTAATCCGAATAATTACAGATACCTATATGTTTGTTTCTCTTATCATTTTAGCAGATGCGTTTATTTACCCTTTTTTTCTATTCGATATAATATCATAATTTATCGTTCGTAAGGAGTAAACTCCAATCGTGCGTCGTAGCTGACACACACACACTTTTTTTTTTATTCTTATATTAAGTGGATTAAAACAAACAAAATAATCACACACCCTATTTACGATCCCCGTCATAGGGAGGAACACAGGGATTTATCTCTTGCCGAGAGAGATTAGGCTTTAATTCACTACCCCGAGTGTGCAAAATAATAGCCGAACAAAATATATTTAATGTAAAATGATATGTCATTAACATTAATTATCATTGGACACGTAAATTCCCCAAGTTCTATCTGATATTTCCTGCCTGCTTATTTTTTATCAATTATTATATCGATATTTCCCTTATCTTCATTAACGATGGAATGATAAGTGTCCCGCAGTTGTATCATGTGGCTAGTAGTCAACAGGTAGTAATACTCGTACCTATTAGGTACATTTCACAGGAATTGACAATGAGGAAAATTAAACAGATGGCAATAATAAATAAATATGAGTAAATACTGTAATTTTTTTTTTAAATTTCTTTTATTTTATTTTTATTAGTACATAATGAATATAAGTACCTATAAAAGTAACCAGGCTATATAGTATTTGAGTCAGTTTGGAGAAGTAAGTAGGTAGGTAGGTACTTACCTACTTTTATACTTAAATATTGCTGTACCTACATAGAAAATTATGTAGAATGCTTCGCAAACTGAGTGGCAATATTTCAAACATTATTTACTTTGGACTAAAGAAAATGGGTAATATTTCAATGCTTAGGCACTGACGTGGAAGTAGGTAAGAATGTATGTACCTACCTAGTATGTATTATTTACTAACACCAAGCCTACCTGAGAATTGAAGTAAATTTTATTTACTTTTGTTGTTTGTCAACATTTACTGTTTCACTCAAACGCACACAATGATGGCATGACACAGAGACAAATACAATGAAGTTGAAGCTCAAATCAGCTGCGCCAGAGCAGGGCTGAGGGCGCGGCGCTCGAGTCGTTCACTCACTCGCTCCGACTCCGTCCGTTTCACTCAACGCAGATCCCGCGGCTGTAAGGACGTAATGTTTAAAATAAAATAAATTCGAAAAGTATGATATGGTCTCATACATCGTGGGTTCCGTATAAATCGACAGTTTATACACTTTTTACTAAATCTAAATCGAGAAAAACATTAGAATCTTATACACAAATAAAAACAAGATCATCTGTTTTTCAAAAACAAAAGAGATAAAGCATACATAAAATTTTCATGTCGTCTGTATATTACAAAATTTTAAGATAGCAGGCTGAAATATTATTAACGAAAATATTAAATAACAGGGGATCTAACAAGGATCCTTGGAGAACTCCAGAAATAACATATTATGCTGTACGCGTAGGGCACTGGTATAGGGCCCTTGGCGTGTCTGTCAAAATGTTGAATGCATATGATATTTTCTTAAGTAAAACGAAAGACTGTATGGTCTTATGTGTTTTACCTGCCCAAAGGGCGAATTCTATATTACAAGATACAAAATCATTATTTTCCATTGTTTGGTTATACAAAACATAAAAAAATATACGGAACCTTAAAAAAATGCCAATGACATACTTCTTCTTCTTCCTCTTGGTTTTATGGCTTGCACCGTTCGCTGGTTGCTACGATTCTGCCAGTGTCGTCAGTTACTTGACAGCACAAAATCACTTACAATGTATGACACTGACAGAATGGATTAGGCGGCGTTCATTCATTGAACGAAACAAAATGATCATGGTTTATGTTATAGATAGAGGTAGGTAGATAGGTGTTCTGTCTGTCTCTGTCTGGGATCAATCACCACGTTCGTTCGATTCATTGTATTTTTATTATTATTGTCTCGTCTTGTCGCCGTCCGTCTGCAGTCGACCGACACACACTAATTCAAAATTCCTCAACGACTCATCGCATCAACCAAATCAGTTTCACGGGCGCAAACTCAGATAACCGCACGGTGTTTTTCCATCTGCCGAAATAAGGTCGATCTCCGGAACGCAGAGGTCTCGGCGTTCCGCGGGTCATCATCATGGTAAAACTGACAGACAACATGGGAACGAAAGCATCGACCGTCTAGGGCGGCGACAATCGGTCCCGTTCTGCATACCTGTGGTCCCGCGTCGGTGGCCGCGGCGCCCGGCACGGCGGCGTCCGATGCGACGCAGCCGGAGAAGCCTGGCGGCGCCATAGCGGTGCCCACGGATGGAGGCGCGCGCGGCGTGCGGGCCAGCGCGCGCCTCAGCGCAGCCCCGGCACCGGCGCCGGCGGACTCTCCTCGGCGCACGGAGTCCGCCGCGGCCGCCGCCGCCGCCGCGGCCGCCGCCCGGCGCGCCCGAGCCGCCGAGCGCGCCCGCGAGGTGCAGGACGCACCGCGCCTGCTCAAGGACAAGTGCCGGCGCCTGGCGCGCGCGCTCTCCGACGCCAAGCACCTCGTGGTCAGTACCCGGCCTCCGCACAATCTGTCTGCGCGCCATCTGCCAGCTGCTTGCTCTGTCTCGAGCTGAAGCTTTCCTCTCGTAGAGCTTTCATGATGATATGTAGAATGTTGCACTCTTGCAACATTCTACATATCATCATAGACCCTCTGGTCTAAAATATTTAAACATCTAAGATAAACTGGGAAATCTAAACCACTTAGTTGCTGAGCTCACAACAGTCCATTATTTATTTATAATACTTTGTTTGTTCATCGGCATCAAGTGAAGATAGTAGCCGGATAGCTTATACAAACAAAACAAAATATTTACTAAACACTGATCTTCTAATTTGCAAAGAATTAGGACCTTATCAGTGACGTTATAAAAAAATCTATAATTTATGTATATATAATGTCAATAAGTAAATTGTGGGTATCTTCATAAAAACAAAATAAATGTCTCCGTAACGGCTGGATAAATTATTATTCATTATATTACACAACTTTCATTACCTAACAAAACTATATTACATAAGTTTATATTTATATTATAAGGGTTCTGTACCCAAAGGACACCATTAGCTGTCTGAAACCAGATTTAAAAAATAAATGTAGTTTATGAACTGTTGAGTGTTCCCAGAACCCTCGGTGTATGAGTCCATTACTTGTCTCATTTATTTAGACTTGCTGATGTATTACTCATCAAGATACAAGATCATTTATTTCCATTGTTTGGTTTACAAATCTTGGAAATGCCGAAGAATATGAAAAAACATAAACAAATTAAACACATCACACCAGTGCTCTGTGTGGATGGATCCGTTTATACAGATGTCATCAAGTTTCTATGAACATGATGATATTTGCGACAATTAGACATTATTTATTCTATTTAGCATGCCCAAATTTATTATTAATTCATTGACTTGCTGGATTTAAATGTACACTTTTGAGTTTGTAATCAGTATCAGCAGTGTTTGTATGTGTTGTGTTTGTTTGTATGTAAGTTGCGGTGACCCAGGCTAGTAGTGGTGTAGGATGATAAGGTTGTGTTGTGTGGGGTGAGTGAGCCAGCTGTGCTGTTCCAGGTGTACACGGGCGCCGGCATCAGCACGGCGGCCGACATCCCCGACTACCGCGGGCCCAGCGGCGTGTGGACGCGCCTGCAGCGCGGCGAGGACGTGGGGTGAGTGAGCCAGCTGTGCTGTTCCAGGTGTACACGGGCGCCGGCATCAGCACGGCGGCCGACATCCCCGACTACCGCGGGCCCAGCGGCGTGTGGACGCGCCTGCAGCGCGGCGAGGACGTGGGGTGAGTGAGCCAGCTGTGCTGTTCCAGGTGTACACGGGCGCCGGCATCAGCACGGCGGCCGACATCCCCGACTACCGCGGGCCCAGCGGCGTGTGGACGCGCCTGCAGCGCGGCGAGGACGTGGGGTGAGTGAGCCAGCTGTGCTGTTCCAGGTGTACACGGGCGCCGGCATCAGCACGGCGGCCGACATCCCCGACTACCGCGGGCCCAGCGGCGTGTGGACGCGCCTGCAGCGCGGCGAGGACGTGGGGTGAGTGAGCCAGCTGTGCTGTTCCAGGTGTACACGGGCGCCGGCATCAGCACGGCGGCCGACATCCCCGACTACCGCGGGCCCAGCGGCGTGGGGACGCGCCTGCAGCGCGGCGAGGACGTGGGGTGAGTGAGCCAGCTGTGCTGTTCCAGGTGTACACGGCGGCCGACATCCCCGACTACCGCGGGCCCAGCGGCGTGTGGACGCGCCTGCAGCGCGGCGAGGACGTGGGGTGAGTGAGCCAGCTGTGCTGTTCCAGGTGTACACGGGCGCCGGCATCAGCACGGCGGCCGACATCCCCGACTACCGCGGGCCCAGCGGCGTGTGGACGCGCCTGCAGCGCGGCGAGGACGTGGGGTGAGTGAGCCAGCTGTGCTGTTCCAGGTGTACACGGGCGCCGGCATCAGCACGGCGGCCGACATCCCCGACTACCGCGGGCCCAGCGGCGTGTGGACGCGCCTGCAGCGCGGCGAGGACGTGGGGTGAGTGAGCCAGCTGTGCTGTTCCAGGTGTACACGGGCGCCGGCATCAGCACGGCGGCCGACATCCCCGACTACCGCGGGCCCAGCGGCGTGTGGACGCGCCTGCAGCGCGGCGAGGACGTGGGGTGAGTGAGCCAGCTGTGCTGTTCCAGGTGTACACGGGCGCCGGCATCAGCACGGCGGCCGACATCCCCGACTACCGCGGGCCCAGCGGCGTGTGGACGCGCCTGCAGCGCGGCGAGGACGTGGGGTGAGTGAGCCAGCTGTGCTGTTCCAGGTGTACACGGGCGCCGGCATCAGCACGGCGGCCGACATCCCCGACTACCGCGGGCCCAGCGGCGTGTGGACGCGCCTGCAGCGCGGCGAGGACGTGGGGTGAGTGAGCCAGCTGTGCTGTTCCAGGTGTACACGGGCGCCGGCATCAGCACGGCGGCCGACATCCCCGACTACCGCGGGCCCAGCGGCGTGTGGACGCGCCTGCAGCGCGGCGAGGACGTGGGGTGAGTGAGCCAGCTGTGCTGTTCCAGGTGTACACGGGCGCCGGCATCAGCACGGCGGCCGACATCCCCGACTACCGCGGGCCCAGCGGCGTGTGGACGCGCCTGCAGCGCGGCGAGGACGTGGGGTGAGTGAGCCAGCTGTGCTGTTCCAGGTGTACACGGGCGCCGGCATCAGCACGGCGGCCGACATCCCCGACTACCGCGGGCCCAGCGGCGTGTGGACGCGCCTGCAGCGCGGCGAGGACGTGGGGTGAGTGAGCCAGCTGTGCTGTTCCAGGTGTACACGGGCGCCGGCATCAGCACGGCGGCCGACATCCCCGACTACCGCGGGCCCAGCGGCGTGTGGACGCGCCTGCAGCGCGGCGAGGACGTGGGGTGAGTGAGCCAGCTGTGCTGTTCCAGGTGTACACGGCGGCCGACATCCCCGACTACCGCGGGCCCAGCGGCGTGTGGACGCGCCTGCAGCGCGGCGAGGACGTGGGGTCAGTGCTCCTCACCACATAATACTTTGTTGAAGACATTCTTTCAATTCAATTTTAAAATGTCAATTCAGTTTAACCTTTCTTCCATAATTGGGAATTTCAAGAAAATTTCTTTCATACTAACGGGTTTGTGTCCACCGATCCCAGGATCAGAATTTATTGTCCACTGATACCGCCAAGTTTTCTCCACCGATACCGGGATCGGTTTCCAATGAAAAAATGAATAAATATTTTTATCCACTGATCCCGGTATCCGTGGCTACAAAAAATTAATTCAAATAGTTTTGGAAACGGATCCCGCTTGTAGTGTTTAGAAGTTTAAATTAAAACAAAATTATATTATTGAATATGTTAAATTGATCAAAAGTAAATTATTTTAATAAAATCTTAAATCACAGGAATCATCACACAATTATTATTACTCTTAGGTACTAATCGAGAATTGTTTTATTATAACTTTGTATTGCTAGCATAAATAGTTATTTTCTCTTATAATTTAAAACTAAGACATTTTCTACAACTTCAATTAAAATAATATAAAGTAAGTCTATATTATTAATCAGTAATTATTACAGAAATCAACATATACCAAACACATCGTTTTTTTAATAAATCAAAAACCAAAAATAAAGTAATTGGTACATGTATTTTTGGTTTTTGAGACAGTACTCTAATATATATTATCTTCTTAATTTTTCAAGACACCATCCGACTTGAATTGATTTATTTTCCAGTTCTTCTAACACATAAGATATCCATATGTTTCGTGATATATACTTGGCTGCCTTAGACGTACCAATATTTTGTATTATTTGTTTCAATGCTCGCTTACTATCTCGTTCTAATACTATTATACTTATGGTATTAGAACGAGATAGTAAGCGTGTCTCAAAAACTTAAAAATACATGTACCATTTACTTTATTTTTGGTTTTTGATTTATTAAAAAGCGATGTGTTTGGAATTTGTTTATTTCTGTGATAATTACTGATTAATAATATAGACTTACTTTATATTATTTTAATTGAAGTTGTAGAAAATGTCTTAGTTTTGAATTATAAGAGAAAATAACTATTTATGCTAGCAATACAAAGTTATAATAAAGCAATTCTCGATTAGTACCTAAGAGTAATAATAATTGTGTGATGATTCCTGTGATTTTAGATTTTATTAAAATAATTTACTATTGATCAATTTAACATATTCAATAATATAATTTTGTTTTAATTTAAACTTCTAAACACTACAAGCGGGATCCGTTTCCAAAACTATTTGAAGTAATTTTTTGTAGCCACGGATACCGGGATCAGTGGATAAAAATATTTGATCATTTTTTCATTGGAAACCGATCCCGGTATCGGTGGAGAAAACTTGGCGGTATCAGTGGACAATAAATTCTGATCCCGGGATCGGTGGACACAAACCCATACTAACATACCAAACCCAGGACAGTATATTATGGTTTCTATTTATCTCCTACTAGCTGACCTGGCAATTGCTATTTTGCCACGTAATTGATGTGAAAGCTATTGTCAGTTGCCATGGATACTTATTGAACAGTTTGCAAACCATACCTGAAACATGTACTCTGACATGTTTCAGCAACTCAGCAGTAAATAAATAAAACTTTCGAAATGAATCTTTCTCCTTCAATGATAATCATCGAATTTACAAAGATATTTCAACTAATTCGCACACAACCTTAACATATCTTGCAACAAAAATAAATACCTTCCTCTTGAATTGCTCTACCTATTGCCGAAAACTGGGGGTGGTACCTATACTTAATTCACCTGAGTTAATTCACCCAGGTGTATTAAGTTCCTCTATACTTTTAGTAGACTTTATTCACCCAGGTGTCTTTGGGTGCATTAAGTCAACTTTTTTAGTAGACTTTATTCACCCAGGTGATTACCTAGGTAAATACAGTATTAAACATTTCTACATTATTTTTTCATCATCCGGTACCAGGATAGCAGAAACAATGAAGAAGTACATCATTTCAAATATCTTTTTAATTTACTATTATGTATTATTTATTTATTATTTATTTTACTATCAAATTAGCTCAGGTGAATTAATTTATTATTTATTTATTAAGTATACCGCCCGAAAACTTCTTTGATAGCTGCTAAAAGTAAAAAAACACATACAAAAAATTTTTATATAAATTCTGTATAAAATATCAACTTATGGTACTATATCAATATATAAATATTCCCTAGTATTTATCCTGATAATGCACAAGTATATATTCTTATCATTTCTACCTTCTCTTAACTCAAATAAAATAATTGTACACAGGCAGCTACACAAGTAAATTCCTCGGCTGGTTATATTTAGGTTTAGTTTTGTGTTGCTTCCTGTATTAAGTTAGAATAATTTACATATGGTTACTAAAAAAATAAAAAATAAAATTATTTATAAATATAAATTTATATCTACATGTGGAAACTGTTTATGGCTTTAGGCAAGCTACTTTATCTATATTTATTAACTTAGTAATAAGTTTTTCGAAGATTCGAAAGTCCGTTTTGTAGCTTTTGAGTTTACAGCAAACGTAGGGACAGACTGACGCGGCGAGTGACTTTAATTTATAATTATCAATTAATATAGATTTTTGCAACAGTATTATAACATCGGCCATCCATTCCGTCGTAACTGGCCATCGGACTTCATGAAACAATCCACTTAAAAAATAGTACCGCAAAGTATCGAATACGTGTGTCGCGTTGCAGACGCGTGGAGGTGTCCCGCGCGCGGCCCACGTTCACGCACATGGCGCTGACGGCGCTGTGGGCGCGCGGGCGCGTCAAGTTCGTGGTCTCCCAGAACTGCGACGGGCTGCACGTGCGCGCCGGCCTGCCGCGCCGCGCGCTCGCCGAGCTGCACGGCGACATGTACGCCGAGCGCTGCGCCGCCTGTCGCGCCGTGTACCTGCGCGCCGGCGACGTCACCGAGCGCACCGCGCGCCACCGCCACGGCACGCGCCGCCTCTGCCACGCCTGCGGCGCCGAGCTGCGCGACACCATCGTGCACTTCGGCGAGCGCGGCCGCGCCGCCTGGCCGCTCAACTGGGCCGGCGCGCTGCGGCACGCCGAGCGCGCCGACGTCGTGCTCTGCCTCGGCTCCTCGCTCAAGGTGCTGCGCCGCTACGCGCGCCTGTGGCGCATGCACGCGCCGCCGCAGCGCCGCCCGCGCCTCTACATCGTCAACCTGCAGTGGACGCCCAAGGACGCGCACGCGGCGCTCAAGATCAACGCGCGCTGCGACGACGTGATGCGCGCCGTCGCGCGGCGGCTGCGGCTGCGCGTGCCGCGCTACCGGCCCGCGCGCGACCCGCTGCTGGCGCACGCGGAGCCGCTGCAGCCGCCCGAGGCGCACACGGCGCGCCGCCCGCTGCTGCGCGCGCCCGCCTCCGACTCCGGCTCCGAGTCGGACGACTCGCTGCCGCTGCGGCGCCTGGCGGAGCGCCTGCGCCCGCCCGCGGCGCTCTCCGAGTTCCGCGTGGCGCTGGCGGGCGGCGCGCAGGCCGGCATCCTGCTGCGCGCGGAGCACTGCGGCGGCGGCGCGGCGGCGGCCGACTCGCTGGCGGCGGCGCTGTTCGCGCGCGCGGCGCTGCTGTGTCGCGCGCAGCTGTACCCGGGGCTGCACACGATCGTGGGCGCGACGGGCGCGGCGCCGGAGTGCGCGTGGTGCGCGCGCGAGCTGGGCGCGCAGCGCTGCCAGTGGTACGGGGCGCCGCGCCTGACGCCGCTGGCGGCGCGCGCGTGGCGGCAGGACGGCGCGCGCCGCTACCTGTGCGCGTGCTGCGGGCCCGGCGCGGACGGCGCGGCGCCGGCGCCGGACGCGGACGGCGGCGGCTGGTACGGCAAGGGCTGGCGCAAGGGCCGCCGCCGCCGGTAGCCGCGGCCCGCTCGCCGGGGCGCGCCGGCTCTCGACTGATCTATTTGTATATTTAAGCGACGACGATGGATTGAATCGATCCCTCCCGGCGCTCGAGGCGGACCACGGGGCGCACGGGCGCCGCTCGAGGTCGGAGAGATCGCGATCTGTTCTATGATACGCCATTGTTTACCTCAGATTGTAATGATAGCGGTGAATTCGCTAGTGCAGGTGATACCGTAGATGTAAGACAGAAATGGACGAATAAACTTGTGTAATTATTTTTGATGAGATAGATGGTTGTATTTTCATTGAACCCCTCTCCCCTGGAGGGGCGCGCGCCGGAAGCCGCTATCGCGGCCGCCCCGCCCGCGCCCCCCCGCCCCGCCGCTCCTCGCGGCCGCTCAGTTCGGTCGCTCCTCGCGTCCGCGACACCAGACCGATAAATCATATTGATATTGGATAGTGCATAATAGTAAATCAAAAAAAGATAAAAAAATAATCAAAATTTCCCGAGGCTGCTTGTGGTGTCGCTGTTCACTATATTTATAAGTATTAAATTGCAATAGCAGCCATTTTAATTCCAAAAATGTAAGTATCTTCAATTCTGTGACATCTATCACTACACATTACAATTTCGAGATCACTCAAAAACAGTACTAACCGAATCTTGAGATGGTTTTCTGTGCAATTGGTAGAGTGATCCAAGTTTCACATCTGTGCAAAACCGAAACCAACCAGCTGCTTTCTAATAAAAACGATTTAAAAAAAACAACAATAAACACATTTTTTTAATACAGATACTTTAAATTCTGAATAAAATAACAACTTATATATAAAATTCTCGTGTCACAGTTTTCGTTCCCGTACTCCTCCGAAACGGCTTGACCGATTCTCATGAAATTTTGTGAGCATATTGAGTAGGTCTGAGAATCGGCCAACATCTATTTTTTATTTTGCAAAACAACGTTTGCTGGGGTCTGCTAGTAGTATTATATATTTATATACCTTATTATTTATCTGCATTTATAAATATTTTATTATTCAAACTAGGGATGCATCCGATACCGATATATCGGCGATACTTCGGGTTAGCCGATATATCGGTATCGACGATATTTTTATGACCGATTCAACGATACTTTTTAATTTAAAAATGTAGTGTAAACGAGCGTTTTGTCTCGTCTATTTCGTTGCAAACGAGGCATGAACTATGGTCGGGGAAACCCCTTGTCCTGTTTCTCCCGCCCGCTTTGGCCTCGCACTCGCATATCAGTAATATTTCGCTAGGTTGACCGTTGTCGCGCTCAGAATTTGTCATACATTCGTGTTGTTTAAAGTGAAATAAAGTAATGTCAACTTCAAAACACAAAAGTGCGATATGGAATCATTTTGAAAAGGGTTCGAACATTTTTGTATGGAGCCTGGCAAACCTACTAGTCCGCAATTTTAAAAAAAAACGTGATTCGGCGGCCAGTGATTAAACTCATGTCAACCGACAGAATAAATGATTACAAACAAAAAGTGTTCCATGATTAAGTCTCCTAAGTAATACGGTTTCCGAGATATTAGGGTCAGAAAAAAGAAAAATAAAGTTTAGTATTCGTACCATTGTATATAATATGAGTCATTCAAACATTCGTAAAATGGTGTAATATGGTTAATAGCATGGGCTCGATACCAGGAAACACTGCGTCACCAGAGGCATATACTATAAAATAAACATCAAGTGAAGTAAAACATAGCTCAGGAACAGATTTTTCTATAGTTTTAATACCCAAATATCTCAGAAACCATATCACTTAGGAGATTTGATCATAGAACACTTTTTGTTTGTAATCATTTACTCTGTCGATTGACATGAGTTTCATCACTGGCCGCCGAATCACATTTTTTTTTTCAAAATGGCGGTCGAGTAGGTATGCCACCGATGTTCGATGCTCTTTTGACAATTGATAATTCCAAAGCAATATGTTTGTATCGTAAAGAAAAAGTGTTCCGTGGCAATAAAAAGAAATCTGTCTTGTGATTTATTTTATTATTTATTATACCTTCATATTTGAATTCACAAATAGCGTATCGGTATCGGTATCGCCGATATTTTTATAAAAGTATCGGTATCGGTATCGTATCGGCGTAAAGGCGTATCGATACATCCCTAATTCAAACCTTCTCACAAATATAATGGTACACAGGCACCCAAACAAGTTTTTTTTTCGGTTAGTTTTGTGTTGCTTCCTGTATTAAGTTATAATTATGATTAACCCCCGACCAAAAAAGAGGGGTGTTATAAGTTTGACGTGTCTGTCTGTCTGTCTGTTTTTGTGTATGAAAGGTTTTGGCCCGGGTGTTCTTAGACATGGTTCATGAAAATCGGTTGAGCCGTTTAAAAGTTATGGGGGTGAGAGTGGGGAAGGAAAACAGAAAATCTGCAAATAGACTAGTGTGGGGTATCAAATGAAAGCGCATCGCGTCCACATTACATAATATTATGTTGTTTTACATTTAAGGAAATGAAAGCAATGGAATCGGGGGTTCTTCTTAAATTTTAAATTTAGTTTTATAAATTTATTTACATCTGGAAATTGTTTCTAGCCTAGCATTAGTCAAGCCTTCATCTGGATGAAGGCTTGACTAAATCTTTTAGGTAAAGCTTTTTGTTTCCCAAATAAATAAAATTTAATAAAAATGTGTCCCTAGGTATGTAGTATTCTTTTATCACCGGATGTCATGAAGCTGGTTACGGAGTATTCAAAGATAAAGTTATCTGCACGTTAGATGTATATGTTAGTTTCAAATATTTAAATATAGATATTATTCTGTTGAAGGGACAACCAACGTATTGTCACGGTTAATACAAACGGTCAAAACGCGAGCTACAGGTGCGCTCGCCTAGAAACCGCTTTCAGGGATAAGGTCACGTCTGAACATGTAATTCATTATTTAGCTAATTAATTATGTAGATATCATTGACGAAGGCCTATATTATATAGCGTTCCTCGATGAATGGGTATGACCCGCGAATGAACCCCGATATCCCTGTAGCCTTGTCCAGCCCTGCCCGAAGTGCCTGCCCAGTTAGACTCCATTGTACCGTCGGTCGCGTCCGCCCTAGCTGCCTAAACATACGCGTCCAGCAACTTCGAGATCCCAATTCTGAATTATAACGAACTGCGATATTAAAAGCAAAAAAGTTGGTTTGGGTAGATAGATGGATAGAAGGAACGTTTTTATATTTTTAATCATGTTTCACTTCGAAAATAGTTTAAAAGATATTTTAATTGAACTTAAACATGGCTAAAAATATTAGAACAATACGAAGACTAAGCCACTTTAGAGGACGCTTTCAAACTCCTAGAATGGAAAGGACTAGGCATCAACATCAACGGCGAGTACATCACTCACCTTCGATTCGCTGATGATATCGTGGTCATGGCGAAGACGATGGAAGAACTCAGCACTATGCTCGAAGGCCTCAATCGAGTCTCCCAACGGGTGGGTCTTAGGATAAACATGGACAAGACGAAGGTCATGTCAAATGTCCATGTTGTGCCCGCCCCCGTCTTGGTTGAGAACTCGGTTCTCGAAGTTGTTGACGCGTATGTGTACCTAGGACAGACGGTACAATTAGGTAGGTCCAACTTCGAGAAAGAGGTCAGTCGCCGAATCCAGCTCGGATGGGCAGCGTTCGGAAAACTACGCCACGTCTTTACGTCGAAAATACCGCAGTGCCTCAAGACGAAAGTCTTCAATATGTTTGTGTTGCCAGTGATGACTTATGGATCCGAAACGTGGTGCTTCACTGTTGGCCTTATGAATAGGCTCAGAGTCGCTCAAAGAGCTATGGAAAGGGCTATGCTCGGGGTTTCTCTACGGGATCGAATCAGAAATGAGGAGATCCGTAGAAGAACGAGGGTCACCGACATAGCCAAACGGATTAGCTCTTTGAAGTGGCAGTGGGCAGGCCACATAGCACGTAGAACAGATGGCCGTTGGGGCCGAAAAGTTCTCGAATGGAGACCACGGATCGGCAAGCGCAGCGTCGGACGACCACCAACAGGATGGACAGATGACTTAGTCAAACTTGCTGGCTCTCGGTGGATGCAAGTGGCGACCGATCGGAATGATTGGTCGTCTTTGAGGGAGGCTTATGTCCAGCAGTGGGCGTCTAATGGCTGAAATGATGATGATGATGAAGACTAAGGTACTGACCGCAGCAGGCATAACTTTCCGCGTCAGAATCATTTGTTACACATATTGTAAAGCCGAGTGGTAAGCCAGTGATAGATATAACTAAAGTAGGTATACTTACTTTGATTATTTGTGATACATTTCAAGGTACTGGTCTGTAGTAAGGTAAGGTCGCCAAATAAGGCCTAGCTTAACTTTTTCATTTTATAACTCGAAGGTTTACAATAAAAACTAATTGGTAGTTTTAAATAGTCATATTTATTTATTAAACTTTGTAAGAAACTAAACAACATAGCGCTAAAAACAAAAATCAAACTTCTGTGAACAAAAAAAACTTAAAGGTCAGTTTGGCCTTGTTAGGAACCCCTTGTCTTAATAGGGCCTTAATAAAATCAAGTAAGAATCCAACATCTTAACAAATACAAAATGTTCTTAATGATAATTTTAGACCTAATGAGATCGTAATAATTATATTTATTATATAATTCCGAGTTTCTTATCATTAAAAACTATAATAATCAGCCTTCTTTTTATCTTTTCAGCCTTCTTTCTTTATCTTTTTCTTCAAACAGTCTCCCGAACAGTAAAATATTTTCTCATCCGGTGTGAGTCCAACACACAACTCATGAAACCAAACTCCGCAAGTCATACATTCTCGCATATCTTCAATACGGTCTTCTTGACAAGCTGGACAGCACCAAGAAGCTTTATTATCAGTACGACATGCATATGCAGCGGCATAAGTAGATAGAATACCCCTTTCTACCATTTTTACAGCATTCTCCATCTGCTGCGACGTCCATTCAGCCCTTTTTTTCTTTATGGTAGAAGTTCGTGATCCACTTTCCATGATTTTGCTGAAAACAAAGGTTTAGTTTTTTATTGCCTTAATAAGGCCTACGCAGTTTTTTTATAGGCCTAATTAAGGCATAGCACATGAATAATTTGAACAACGACCTCAAGTAATATACAAGTAACAAATCTTTTTTACATATATGAGGGGATAGCAAAACGTATAACTATCATAAAGAGAAAAAACTGCAATCTGTACATGAATAAAACTGAGAATACTTACTGTTTTCTGAGCCGGAATTTTATTAAAACGAACGAGCGCTTCGCGCGGCGACCATTTTTGTTTTTGACTGCAGGGCGCAGGGTCCAACTCGCGCGCGGCACGGGCCACCCGCTGTGCTTGTGTGCGTTTGTTAATGTCCACGCACACTTCTACAAACAGTGGCGGGAATTTAAAATCGCGTGGCGGGAAATATGAAATACTGGCCTTATTTGGGCACTGGCCTTATTTGGGTCACTGACTATAGTTATGTTAGTCCATAGATAGCCTCTGTAATAAATTCATTGAATAGAACTAAGTTCGTGCAGGTGGATCGCCCCTTAAGAAATCCATGTTGCGATGGACTGAAAGAATAATGCAGCGCTGAGTAAATTTGATCATAAAACTATTTTCACAAATAACTTAGCTACGATTCATAGTTTTGAAATTGGCCTACAGTTGACTACTTCCATTTTTAGACCTTTTTTATGAATCGGTTGGTGGCTTTAATACCATAAGATGATGCTATCATCGGTCGGTAGCGACGCTTCTACTGTGGTCGCTTTCGGTCGCAGATGAGTCGCAAGGTGCAGTGGAGGCGCGCGGCGTGCGCCGGCGCCGCGCTCGTCGCGCTGTGGGTCGCGTGGCCGGCGGCGGCGCCGCGCCCGCCCGCCGGCGCCGCCGAGCTCGCCTCCGCGCGCCGCTTCCCGCGCCGAGCGCCCTTCGCGCTCGCGCACCGCCTGGCGGACTTCACCGCGCTGCCCCCCCTCCCGCGCCGCGCCGACCCGTGAGTGTCCCTAGCCTCGCGCCGGCGCCGCGCTCGTCGCGCTGTGGGTCGCGTGGCCGGCGGCGGCGCCGCGCCCGCCCGCCGGCGCCGCCGAGCTCGCCTCCGCGCGCCGCTTCCCGCGCCGAGCGCCCTTCGCGCTCGCGCACCGCCTGGCGGACTTCACCGCGCTGCCCCCCCTCCCGCGCCGCGCCGACCCGTGAGTGCCCCTCCCGGCCCGCCCGGGCGCCCGCCCGCCGCGCGCCGGCTGACCGCGCGACTGTCCGCAGGGGCTCCTGGCTGCTGCACGAGGAGAGCGGCAACCTCACGGCGTGGCGCTACCGCGTGTCGTGGACGTGCGGCGCGCGCTGCGCCGGCGAGGCCCGCGTGCGCGCGGCCGCGCTGCCCGCGCCCGGCGCGCCCCCGCGGCACGGCGCGCTGCGCGACGCGCCGGCCCACCGCGTCGAGCTGCGGCTGCGCCTCTGCGACGACGACGAGTGCGGTGAGCGGCCTCGACGCCCGCCGGCCCGGCCGGGTCGCCTCGGCCCGCGATGACCGCTCCTTCCCGGTTGCAGACTCGATCGAGGTGGAGGCGGCGGTGGAGGCGGACGGCGCGGGCGGCGCGCGGCTGCGGGAGCGGGCGGCGGCGCGGTGCGCGGGGGGCGCGGCGGGGGAGTGCGGCACGCGCCTGCGCCGGCACCGCGCCGCGCACCTCGCCGCGCTCGCCGCCGAGGAGGACGCGGAGGCCTGACGGGGACGCGGGAGCGGGCGGCGGCGCGGTGCGCGGGGGGCGCGGCGGGGGAGTGCGGCACGCGCCTGCGCCGGCACCGCGCCGCGCACCTCGCCGCGCTCGCCGCCGAGGAGGACGCGGAGGCCTGACGGGGACGCGGGAGCGGGCGGCGGCGCGGTGCGCGGGGGGCGCGGCGGGGGAGTGCGGCACGCGCCTGCGCCGGCACCGCGCCGCGCACCTCGCCGCGCTCGCCGCCGAGGAGGACGCGGAGGCCTGACGGGGACGCGGGAGCGGGCGGCGGCGCGGTGCGCGGGGGGCGCGGCGGGGGAGTGCGGCACGCGCCTGCGCCGGCACCGCGCCGCGCACCTCGCCGCGCTCGCCGCCGAGGAGGACGCGGAGGCCTGACGGGGACGCGGGAGCGGGCGGCGGCGCGGTGCGCGGGGGGCGCGGCGGGGGAGTGCGGCACGCGCCTGCGCCGGCACCGCGCCGCGCACCTCGCCGCGCTCGCCGCCGAGGAGGACGCGGAGGCCTGACGGGGTCGTTGTATAAATAAAGAAATGAATTAAAATTTTATATTTTTTTTACCCTGACGTTAGACGGATTTATAATATTTATAAATTAAATTACTTAGGGGCCGTTTAAGTATAACGTAAGCAGATTTCTTACCATTATGGCTTATGATTGAGAAAACACTGATTATGGCGTCCCACAGGGTAGTATTTTAGGTCCAACTTTATTCTTAATTTATATTAATGATATAAATTAAGAATAAAGTTTGTAATCTTAAATTAAAACATGGAAAAAAAAAATCCTACGCTGACAATACAGCTCTTCTCTTCTCAGCAGATTCGGAAAAAGAAGCGTTTATGCATGCTCAATATGGCTTTAATTTAGTTAATAAATGGCTTCATCAACATCTCACCTTAAATATAGATAAGACGAGTTACATAAAGTTTACAATGCGAAAACATAGATTAACAGAGGCGAATTATCGATTATATGCACATCATTGTTTAGTACAAGATTATAGCCCGTGCACATGTCCAGAGATAGCAAGCATTGACAAAGTGAAATATCTAGGCATTATAATAGATAAAACGCTCTCTTTTAGACCGCACATACAGGCCCTTGGAAGCCGTATTAGAAAGTTAATCTTTGTTTTTAAAAATCTTCGTCATATAGTAGACGAAAAACTGTTAGACAAATTTACCTAGCTCTATGCCAATCTATTATCAGTTATTGCATAACCTCATGGGGTGGTGCAGGTAAAACATTGTTACTAACAGTCGAACGGGCTCGAAGGGCAATACTTAAAGTATCTACTTTTCGACCGTTTAGATTCCCTACTAAGAGTCTCTATAAATTATGTGAAGTATTATCTGTTCGCCAGCTTTTCATAATGAGCACTGTTCTGAAACAACACGCATCTATTCCAACGGATATTACTATTAAAAGAAGATATGATAGTGTTTGTCCAAAGCTTCTCGGCAAAAGGCATGCTTTTTCTCACAGATTTTACAGTTTTCTGGGACCTTTTTTGTACAATAAATTAAATAGAGCAATACACATGCATTCGTGTAATTTATATAAATGCAAAAAAGTAGTTCAAGGTTATCTACAAAGTTTGTCATACGATGACACTGAAAACCTCTTATCCGTTATAAAATAAGTAGTTTTTTGTAAGTCAGCAATTTGTATTTGTAATCTAGGTTAAGATATGTAAGTGTAATAATCCAACAACTATGTCAGAGCAACATGTGCATTAAATTAGTTATAAACATTGTTATACAGAATAAACTTAGGAAATAATGTATGCCTGAAAAACAGGATTCTCCTAGTTCAGGCACAATAAATACAGCATAGCTCTAATTAAATTTTAAGGATTTTTGACAACTTTAGCTTTAAGTGATTTTCTAAATAAATATTTTATTTATTATTTTATTATTATTTACCCCCCCCCCCCCCCCTGTATTTAATAATCGAATATTCATTTCTTCATTCTTATTTTATTATATCGGGCAATAAAGCCGCTAAAACAGACTTAAAATATTTTGGCTATATACGCATTACACCAGAAATTACAGCCGGCACGCAAGTTAATTATTAGACAAGTGAATAACGTACGGTAATTTCCCTAATGTGCGGTAATTCCCCTAATCAGTTCTCAAAGCGAGTCAAAATGAAGATCTTTTGAAATGCCCTATAAATCAGGCACCCACATCTCCAATACCGTTCAGACTGATCTACCGTCTGCAAATACGTATTCACACAACTCTAACTAACTAAAGAGCGATTGCCTGAACCAAACCGTGAATGGAAAAAAATAACTCTAGATACAACTTTATCAGAATACATTACAGATACTTGTAGGAGTAGAAGACTGTTTTGCTTTGCTCACTGTACCACACTGATTGATATATTTTAGTATTGATTGGAGATAAAATTTACAAGATTGTGGTACCATAGGAACCATTATGCTTCTCAGAAAGCAAGGTATTGAACCTAAAAAGGAGGAAATCCCTGCAAGCCTGTAGCTATCAAAGATAACAATAGTTATTTAAGCAGCGTAGATACAACCGATCGTTTGAGAGCCCTGTATTGTAGATATAGATCGCAAATCTCCGAAATTGTGTCTCAGGTTGTTTTGGGGCCTTCTGGACATAGCATTTGTAATTTCATATATCATTCATAGACTTATAATCGTACAGACCACCGTAATAGATTTAAAAATTTTGTCACTCAAAGATTTTATTACAATGAAAGATGCTAGTCAGAAAAGAAGGACTGCTTCTCATAATAGTGCGAAACGCGGCTCTTCGTAATGGCGCAGATCTGACTATTCCACGGTAAACGCCTCGGGTAACGCTTGGGTAACAGATGCATCCATTGGCCTACGTTTGTAGAGAACAGGGGAAGGTGTGAAGTTTGTAGTTTGAAGAAGATTCAGTCGAAACCTCATAGTCAATGTTCGCATTGCAACGTGTTTTGTGTGAAAATGAATAGAAAATTGTTTTATTAAATACCACGAGGTAATTATGTAATTAAAAACCGATCAATTTAATTATAATATTGGATCTCAGGACTTTTGTAGTTTCTCTCAAAGTTCCTAACATTGACATAACACGAAAAGTTCCTTACGGTACTTTTAAGTCTAGGTCTTGGAAATAGTACTTCTAGGTATAATAAAAA
This sequence comes from Gymnoscelis rufifasciata, assembly GCA_929108375.1. Lineage (NCBI taxonomy): Eukaryota > Metazoa > Arthropoda > Insecta > Lepidoptera > Geometridae > Gymnoscelis > Gymnoscelis rufifasciata. The sequence goes on from OV815311.1 coordinate 16,422,041, forward strand.
TCTAAAAAAATCTGTGCGTTTCCTTTAACCTACCTCATTATAATAATAAACTTCAAAAACCGAAATTCGTAAAAAATTAGAACCCCGGGAGGAACTTTTGAGTTAGGTTAGCTTACTTTTGAGTTAGGTTAGCTTACTTTTGAGTTAGGTTAGCTTACTTTTGAGTTAGGTTAGCTTTCTTTTGAATAAAGTTAGGTAACTTTTAAGTTAGGTTGGCTTACTTTTGAGAAAGGTAAGCTTAGTTTTGAGATAGGTTAGGTTGTTTTTTTTTGTTTTTCCCTTACGAGCCTACAATATTCCCATGACAGGGACGACGGCTACTAACCTACTAATCTTAATACACCTGTCGCTATTTACTGCGACAACATTATATTTCATTAATTTTTAATTTTACAGAAAACGTATTAAAATTACACCTAAATTACAATTTGATTTCAATATCTAATTCCTGTTCAATTTCAAATCTCCTCATATTGAATAATCTGTATTATTCAACTGTGCTCACATTTCACTACTTGTTTTTTTGAATAACTTTTTTCGATATTTCTCTGCAGTATTTTAAAAATTTCTTTCTTCTTTCCTTATCTTTTATTATTTTGTGTAAATTATCAAGTTTGATTTCAATATCTAATTCATGTTCAATTTCAAATCTCTCTTTGCTAAATTTTGGACACTGAACTATTATGTGCAGAATGCTTTCTTCTATATCAGGGTCACAGTCACATGATGGACTCTCTTTACATTTAAATCTGTGCAAGTATGATGAGAATCCACCATGTCCAGTGAAGATCTGTACTAAGATTGGGTCTATTTCGGTCTTCTTTATAAGTCAGTATGCACTTATAGCACAAGGGAAAAATGCCTTTGTGACTGCTCCCTGATGAGCGCTTTCGTATCGCCGATTCCATTCGCAGAGCGAGTCTCGTCTGATTTCTCGCTTTGCGAATGAAATCGGGCAGCTGTCGTACTTAGGCTTCACTTTTAGAGTTAATGCAGCGCCTTTCGCTAGTTCGTCGGCCCTCTCATTACCCTCCATACCCGCATGAGCTATATCCAGAAAAGACTTATTGACTTATCTTGCTGGGTTAGGTTAGGTTAGGTTTTTTTTTTTATAAATAACTAGGTTAGGTTAAGTTAGGTTAGGTTAGGTTTTTTTTTTTTTTTTTTTTATGTTTATCCTCTGGCGTAACCAGAGACTTTATTTTCTTATTATTTTTTATTCACTTCTTTATTTGCTTCCTTATTCGTTGAACACATATTGAATAATCTGTATTATTCAACTGTGCTCACATTTCACTACTTGTTTTTTTGAATAACTTTTTTCGATATTTCTCTGCAGTATTTTAAAAATTTGTTTCTTCTTTCCTTATCTTTTATTATTTTGTGTAAATTATCAATTTTGATTTCAATATCTAATTCCTGTTCAATTTCAAATCTCTCTTTGCTAAATTTTGGACTTGAACTATTATGTGCAGAATGCTTTCTTCTATATCAGGGTCACAGTCACATGATGGACTCTCTTTACATTTAAATCTGTGCAAGTATGATGAGAATCCACCATGTCCAGTGAAGATCTGTACTAAGATTGGGTCTGGCTAGTTCGTCGGCCCTCTCATTGCCCTCCATACCCGCATGAGCTTTTATCCAGAAAAGACTTATTGACTTATCTTGCTGGGTTAGGTTAGGTTTTTTTTTTATAAATAACTAGGTTAGGTTAGGTTAGGTTTTTTTTTTTTTTTTTTTTTTTTATGTTTATCCTCTGGCGTAACCAGAGACTTTATTTTCTTATTATTTTTTATTCACTTCTTTATTTGCTTCCTTATTCGTTGAACACATATTGAATAATCTGTATTATACAACTGTGCTCACATTTCACTACTTGTTTTTTTGAATAACTTTTTTCGATATTTCTTTGCAGTATTTTAAAAATTTGTTTCTTCTTTCCTTATCTTTTATTATTTTGTGTAAATTATCAATTTTGATTTCAATATCTAATTCCTGTTCAATTTCAAATCTCTCTTTGCTAAATTTTGAACACTGAACTATTATGTGCAGAATGCTTTCTTCTATATCAGGGTCACAGTCACATGATGGACTCTCTTTACATTTAAATCTGTGCAAGTATGATGAGAATCCACCATGTCCAGTGAAGATCTGTACTAAGATTGGGTCTATTTCGGTCTTCTTTATAAGTCGGTATGCACTTATAGCACAAGGGAAAAATGCCTTTGTGACTGCTCCCTGATGAGCGCTTTCGTATCGCCGATTCCATTCGCAGAGCGAGTCTCGTCTGATTTCTCGCTTTGCGAATGAAATCGGGCAGCTATCGTACTTAGGCTTCACTTTTAGAGTTAATGCAGCGCTTTTCGCTAGTTCGTCGGCCCTCTCATTGCCCTCCATACCCGCATGAGCTTTTATCCAGAAAAGACTTATTGACTTATCTTGCTGGGTTAGGTTAGGTTTTTTTTTTTTTTATAAATAACTAGGTTAGGTTAGGTTTTTTTTTTTTTTTATGTTTATCCTCTGGCGTAACCAGAGACATTATTTTCTTCTTTATTTGCTTCCTTATTCGTTGAACACATATTGAATAATCTGTATTATTCAACTGTGCTCACATTTCACTACTTGTTTTTTTGAATAACTTTTTTCGATATTTCTCTGCAGTATTTTAAAAATTTCTTTCTTCTTTCCTTATCTTTTATTATTTTGTGTAAATTATCAATTTTGATTTCAATATCTAATTCCTGTTCAATTTCAAATCTCTCTTTGCAAAATTTTGGACACTGAACTATTATGTGCAGAATGCTTTCTTCTATATCAGGGTCACAGTCACATGATGGAATCTCTTTACATTTAAATCTGTGCAAGTATGATGAGAATCCACCATGTCCAGTGAAGATCTGTACTAAGATTGGGTCTATTTCGGTCTTCTTTATAAGTCGGTATGCACTTATAGCACAAGTGGAAATGCCTTTGTGACTGCTCCCTGATGAGCGCTTTCGTATCGCCGATTCCATTCGCAGAGCGAGTCTCGTCTGATTTCTCGCTTTGCGAATGAAATCGGGCAGCTGTCGTACTTAGGCTTCACTTTTAGAGTTAATGCAGCGCTTTTCGCTAGTTCGTCGGCCCTCTCATTGCCCTCCATACCCGCATGAGCTTTTATCCAGAAAAGACTTATTGACTTATCTTGCTGGGTTAGGTTAGGTTAGGTTTTTTTTTTTTTTTTTATAAATAACTAGGTTAGGTACGGTTTTTTTTTTTTTTTTTATGTTTATCCTCTGGCGTAACCAGAGACATTATTTTCTTCTTTATTTGCTTCCTTATTCGTTGAACACATATTGAATAATCTGTATTATTCAACTGTGCTCACATTTCACTACTTGTTTTTTGAATAACTTTTTTCGATATTTCTCTGCAGTATTTTAAAAATTTGTTTATTCTTTCCTTATCTTTTATTATTTTGTGTAAATTATCAATTTTGATTTCAATATCTAATTCCTGTTCAATTTCAAATCTCTCTTTGCTAAATTTTGGACACTGAACTATTATGTGGAGAATGCTTTCTTCTATATCAGGGTCACAGTCACATGATGGACTCTCTTTAAATTTAAATCTGTGCAAGTATGATGAGAATCCACCATGTCCAGTGAAGATCTGTACTAAGATTGGGTCTATTTCGGTCTTCTTTATAAGTCAGTATGCACTTATAGCACAAGGGAAAAATGCCTTTGTGACTGCTCCCTGATGAGCGCTTTCGTATCGCCGATTCCATTCGCAGAGCGAGTCTCGTCTGATTTCTCGCTTTGCGAATGAAATCGGGCAGCTGTCGTACTTAGGCTTCACTTTTAGAGTTAATGCAGCGCTTTTCGCTAGTTTGTCGGCCCTCTCATTGCCCTCCATACCCGCATGAGCTTTTATCCAGAAAATACTTATTGACTTATCTTGCTGGGTTAGGTTAGGTAAGGTTTTTTTTTTTTATAAATAACTAGGTTAGGTTAAGTTAGGTTAGGTTAGGTTTTTTTTTTTTTTTTTTTTTATCTTTATCCTCTGGCGTAACCAGAGACTTTATTGAATAATCTGTATTATTCAACTGTGCTCACATTTCACTACTTGTTTTTTTGAATAACTTTTTTCGATATTTCTCTGCAGTATTTTAAAAATTTCTTTCTTCTTTCCTTATCTTTTATTATTTTGTGTAAATTATCAATTTTGATTTCAATATCTAATTCCTGTTCAATTTCAAATCTCTCTTTGCTAAATTTTGGACACTGAATCAAAATTGATAATAACTAATTATGTGCAGAATGCTTTCTTCTATATCAGGGTCACAGTCACATGATGGACTCTCTTTACATTTAATTCTGTGCAAGTATGATGAGAATCCACCATGTCCAGTGAAGATCTGTACTAAGATTGGGTCTATTTCGGTCTTCTTTATAAGTCGGTATGCACTTATAGCACAAGGGAAAAATGCCTTTGTGACTGCTCCCTGATGAGCGCTTTCGTATCGCCGATTCCATTCGCAGAGCGAGTCTCGTCTGATTTCTCGCTTTGCGAATGAAATCGGGCAGCTGTCGTACTTAGGCTTCACTTTTAGAGTTAATGCAGCGCTTTTCGCTAGTTTGTCGGCCCTCTCATTGCCCTCCATACCCGCATGAGCTTTTATCCAGAAAATACTTATTGACTTATCTTGCTGGGTTAGGTTAGGTAAGGTTTTTTTTTTTTTATAAATAACTAGGTTAGGTTAAGTTAGGTTAGGTTAGGTTTTTTTTTTTTTTTTTTTTATCTTTATCCTCTGGCGTAACCAGAGACTTTATTGAATAATCTGTATTATTCAACTGTGCTCACATTTCACTACTTGTTTTTTTGAATAACTTTTTTCGATATTTCTCTGCAGTATTTTAAAAATTTCTTTCTTCTTTCCTTATCTTTTATTATTTTGTGTAAATTATCAATTTTGATTTCAATATCTAATTCCTGTTCAATTTCAAATCTCTCTTTGCTAAATTTTGGACACTGAATCAAAATTGATAATAACTAATTATGTGCAGAATGCTTTCTTCTATATCAGGGTCACAGTCACATGATGGACTCTCTTTACATTTAATTCTGTGCAAGTATGATGAGAATCCACCATGTCCAGTGAAGATCTGTACTAAGATTGGGTCTATTTCGGTCTTCTTTATAAGTCGGTATGCACTTATAGCACAAGGGAAAAATGCCTTTGTGACTGCTCCCTGATGAGCGCTTTCGTATCGCCGATTCCATTCGCAGAGCGAGTCTCGTCTGATTTCTCGCTTTGCGAATGAAATCGGGCAGCTATCGTACTTAGGCTTCACTTTTAGAGTTAATGCAGCGCTTTTCGCTAGTTCGTCGGCCCTCTCATTGCCCTCCATACCCGCATGAGCTTTTATCCAGAAAAGACTTATAGACTTATCTTGCTGGGTTAGGTTAGGTTTTTTTTTTTTTTATAAATAACTAGGTTAGGTTAGGTTTTTTTTTTTTTTTTATGTTTATCCTCTGGCGTAACCAGAGACATTATTTTCTTCTTTATTTGCTTCCTTATTCGTTGAACACATATTGAATAATCTGTATTATTCAACTGTGCTCACATTTCACTACTTGTTTTTTTGAATAACTTTTTTCGATATTTCTCTGCAGTATTTTAAAAATTTCTTTCTTCTTTCCTTATCTTTTATTATTTTGTGTAAATTATCAATTTTGATTTCAATATCTAATTCCTGTTCAATTTCAAATCTCTCTTTGCAAAATTTTGGACACTGAACTATTATGTGCAGAATGTTTTCTTCTATATCAGGGTCACAGTCACATGATGGAATCTCTTTACATTTAAATCTGTGCAAGTATGATGAGAATCCACCATGTCCAGTGAAGATCTGTACTAAGATTGGGTCTATTTCGGTCTTCTTTATAAGTCGGTATGCACTTATAGCACAAGTGGAAATGCCTTTGTGACTGCTCCCTGATGAGCGCTTTCGTATCGCCGATTCCATTCGCAGAGCGAGTCTCGTCTGATTTCTCGCTTTGCGAATGAAATCGGGCAGCTGTCGTACTTAGGCTTCACTTTTAGAGTTAATGCAGCGCTTTTCGCTAGTTCGTCGGCCCTCTCATTGCCCTCCATACCCGCATGAGCTTTTATCCAGAAAAGACTTATTGACTTATCTTGCTGGGTTAGGTTAGGTTAGGTTTTTTTTTTTTTTATAAATAACTAGGTTAGGTACGGTTTTTTTTTTTTTAAATGTTTATCCTCTGGCGTAACCAGAGACATTATTTTCTTCTTTATTTGCTTCCTTATTCGTTGAACACATATTGAATAATCTGTATTATTCAACTGTGCTCACATTTCACTACTTGTTTTTTTGAATAACTTTTTTCGATATTTCTCTGCAGTATTTTAAAAATTTGTTTCTTCTTTCCTTATCTTTTATTATTTTGTGTAAATTATTAATTTTGATTTCAATATCTAATTCCTGTTCAATTTCAAATCTCTCTTTGCTAAATTTTGGACACTGAACTATTATGTGCAGAATGCTTTCTTCTATCTATAAAAGATGACCTCATTAAAATAGTGAAAAACCTAGGGCAATTACTAAATACGCAAATAGAAACAGCTGAAATAAAAGATATTTTCAGGGCACGTTCCAAGCAGGTTAATCAGCCGATAGTGGTTGAGTTTACGTCGGTTCTTCGCAAGGATAAAACACTAAACTCCATAAAGTCCCTAAAAAAAGACAGTAAAGGAACTCAGCTTACGTCAAGTATGATGGGCATTGGAGGGTCTCCGGTTCCTGTATATGTGTCGGATAACCTAACTGCTAAAACACGGCGTATATTTTCACAAACGCGAGAGTTCGCTCGTAACAATAACTATAGGTATTGTTGGACATCTCATGGAATAGTGTACTTGCGTGAAACTGAGGGAGCACCAGCTCTACGTATTCGAGAAGAAGAGGACTTGAATAACCTGAAGGCCAAAAAGTGACTAGGTGTATTCTACTCAGTATACATATACTTATGCCCTGATACACGTGGCAAAATTAATTTAGTACTAAGATTAGTTATAGAATTTATAGATTATGTACTTTTAACGCTCAACAGTTTACAGGATGTTACCGCTTTTTTATTTATCACTTCACATATTGTAAAGTTTTTATTCATCTTTTTGCTATATACAATTATTGAGTTCATCTTTTCATTAGAAAGTGCGCTTTGGATACTAAACTTACTACTAAACCATAGAATTTTGAACATAGTTTATACACGGCTTAAAATTTGGTTTAATTAAGAAAGTAATTGAAGAGGTTGACTCCTCGTGCAATATTTTGTGTAACCTATCAGATGACCCAAGTAACTGCAGTAAATTGTTTGGTTTAAACAAAACAACTTCATCGCTTAATATCATATCACTAAATATTCGTAGTATTAATAAAAATATAGACTATTTCCTCGTGTTTTTAGCTAGATTTGACATTGAAATTGACATAATCGTTTTAACTGAATGTTGGACAAACAAAGATACCATAATTCCAACATTAAGTGGGTATCAAGCATTCATGACACACAAATGTTTAAACCAAAACGATGGAGTAGTGGTGTATGTGAACAATAAATACAATAAGGTAGATATTAAAGAACCAACTGTCATAGGTGGAAACTGCTTGGTTATTGAACTAATCGGTATTTACACAATAATTTGCACATATAGACCACCAAGCTTTAGAAATCCCACAAACTACCTAGATGGGTTAGACAGCATACTTAAAAATAGTACCACCAAACACGTTATACTTACGGGCGATGTCAACCTTGATATTATACCGGAAAGAATGTCTTCTCAGTCTACTGATTATCTCAATCTTATGGCAACCCATGGTCTAAAGCCTGGCATCAATGTTCCCACAAGAAGGGAAAGTTGTTTAGATCATATTATGATTAAAACTGACCTTCCTTTTCGCACAGTCGTATTTCCTGAATTAACAGATCACTGCCCCGTACTTGTTCACATTACAATTCCTAACTTAGTAAGTGGATTTAACGGGCTACGTGAGAAAGTCAGCGTTAACTTTGACAAAGCTCGCGCATTAATAGATAAAATCGATTGGAAAGAATTTTACGAGATAGACTCAACTGATGCAGCAGCTGAATTTCTCGTCAATAAATTGAAAGGTGTTATTCAACTGAGTAGCAAATGTGTAAAAATACCTTCTAGGAAAAGACCGCTCAAACCGTGGATTTCGATAGGAATAGTTAAATGTATCAGAAAAAGAGATAAACTACATAAAAAGTACAATAAAAATAAAGACAGTGAGGAAAACAAAATAAAATATACATTATATAGAAATGCATGTAACAAATTGGTCAAATCATTAAAACGTGAATATTATAAGAATAAACTAAGGGAAAGTTCTAGGGATATTAAGGAAACATGGAAGATAGTTAAAGAGATATGTAATTTAGAGACTACTAAGAATGTACCAACTGATTTACTATCAATAAAAGATAATCCGGCGAATTCACTCAATGAAGTTAATAGGTATTTTACTTCAATAGGTCAAAGTCTTGCAAATAAAATCATTAATGATATAGGAATTAGTGAAGAGAGGCTTGTCGATGAAATTTCTACTAACTCGGGGCCACTACATTCAATATCTCTCTTCCTTACCGATCCCAAAGAAATAGCTACAATAATTTCTTCTCTTAAAGCAAATAGTGCTGCTGGTTGGGATATGATTCCTAGTAAATTACTGAAACTTTGTAGCCATACTATCTCGCCACCTTTATCACATCTATGCAACTTAAGTCTGTCTAATGGCGAATTTCCGTCAATTTTCAAAACTGCAGTGGTTATCCCGATTCATAAATCGGGAGATAGAAAGTCTCCTAATAACTATAGGCCTATCTCACTTTTGTCCACTGTATCAAAGATCTTGGAGAAAGTTATGAACGTTAGACTGTATTCTTATTTGGAAAACCATACACTACTTTCTCCTAACCAATTCGGCTTTCGCAAAGGATGTTCTACTGAGGACGCTATGCTTACTCTTACCTCTCAAGTAACTGAATACCTCAATGGAGGAAAAAAATGTATAGGAGTTTTCCTTGATCTACAAAAGGCTTTTGACACAGTATCACCAAACATTCTTCTTAAAAGATTGGAAGCTGTAGGTATTAGGGGTATAGCTAACTCGTGGTTTAAGAGCTACCTCCATGAGAGAAAACAATTTGTTAGAGTAGGAAACTATTTAAGTGAGAGCTTTGACTGTAATTTCGGAGTGCCTCAATGCAGCACACTAGGACCAACGCTTTTTCTTATTTACATAGACATACTAAATAGACTCAAATTAAAAAATTGTAAAATTACTATGTTTGCTGATGACACTGCACTAATCTTTTATGCTGATAATTGGGAAACAGTACAAAAGTTGACCGAAGAAGGACTTCGCAACGTTAGTAAATGGTTAGAAACTAACCTACTTAGTCTAAATGCAGCAAAAACAAAATACTTATGTTTCAGCAATAGCAAACGTGGAAGTCCTAAAGGTCACTTTACATTACAAATACACTCGTCTCACTGCCAAAACACTACTGAGTCGTCCTGTCCCTGTCCACAGCTACAAAAAGAATGTAAACTTAAATACTTAGGAGTTACTATTGATGATAATATGTCCTGGGTTAGCCACATTAGTATGGTATCACGGAGAGTGCGCAGATTAGTATACGCATTCAAAGCTTTGCGCCATGTCGCAACTTTTGCGACCCGAATCCAAGTATATAAGGCACTTTGTCAATGCATAATCAACTATGGTATTTGTGTCTGGGGAGGTGCCTGCAAAAGTCACATGGTTGAAGTGGAGAGGGCTCAACGTACCGTACTTAAAGTTCTTATGTTTCTCCCCTTCAGGCACCCTACCACCAATCTGTACCAAACAGCACAAGTGCTCAGTGTTCGTAAATTATTTATATTTCAATGTTTAAGACGCTATCATCGTTTGACAGTACCGTATATTCCAAAAAGTAATAAACGTATAACTAGATTCCCGAAACCAATAACCAAATGTCAAATAGCTAGGAGACACTATAATTATATTGCCCCCTTTCTCTATGAAAAAATGTATAGATTTAATAATAATATAAAAGAACTCAATAATTACAAAATGAAAAATGAAATTGTTAACTGGCTGAATTCATTCAGCTACGACGAGATGGAAAACATATGTAAAGCTGTTAAATAACTAAATATTTGTTAGTACAACTAATTGCTTTTGTATTGATTTATTTTTAAGTAACTTCATGTAATTTCAATTTATACACTCTTAACTTAACTTATATTACCATTACTTACACTTAAATAAATCTACATAGTAAACTGAATATAAGCTTGTAAAATAAACATTGTTAATTCCTAGAATTTAATTACATTGTAAGGAAGGAGCTGACTCCTGACACACAGGTAACCCTAGTTTAGGAGTCAGAACCCCATTGTATTTTGTACATGGAATTTAAACAATAAAGAAATTTTATTTATTTATTTATTTATCTATATCAGGGTCACAGTCACATGATGGACTCTCTTTACATTTAAATCTGTGCAAGTATGATGAGAATCCACCATGTCCAGTGAAGATCTGTACTAAGATTGGGTCTGGCTAGTTCGTCGGCCCTCTCATTGCCCTCCATACCCGCATGAGCTTTTATCCAGAAAAGACTTATTGACTTATCTTGCTGGGTTAGGTTAGGTTTTTTTTTTTATAAATAACTAGGTTAGGTTAGGTTAGGTTAGGTTTTTTTTTTTTTTTTTTTTTTTATGTTTATCCTCTGGCGTAACCAGAGACTTTATTTTCTTATTATTTTTTATTCACTTCTTTATTTGCTTCCTTATTCGTTGAACACATATTGAATAATCTGTATTATACAACTGTGCTCACATTTCACTACTTGTTTTTTTGAATAACTTTTTTCGATATTTCTTTGCAGTATTTTAAAAATTTGTTTCTTCTTTCCTTATCTTTTATTATTTTGTGTAAATTATCAATTTTGATTTCAATATCTAATTCCTGTTCAATTTCAAATCTCTCTTTGCTAAATTTTGAACACTGAACTATTATGTGCAGAATGCTTTCTTCTATATCAGGGTCACAGTCACATGATGGACTCTCTTTACATTTAAATCTGTGCAAGTATGATGAGAATCCACCATGTCCAGTGAAGATCTGTACTAAGATTGGGTCTATTTCGGTCTTCTTTATAAGTCGGTATGCACTTATAGCACAAGGGAAAAATGCCTTTGTGACTGCTCCCTGATGAGCGCTTTCGTATCGCCGATTCCATTCGCAGAGCGAGTCTCGTCTGATTTCTCGCTTTGCGAATGAAATCGGGCAGCTATCGTACTTAGGCTTCACTTTTAGAGTTAATGCAGCGCTTTTCGCTAGTTCGTCGGCCCTCTCATTGCCCTCCATACCCGCATGAGCTTTTATCCAGAAAAGACTTATTGACTTATCTTGCTGGGTTAGGTTAGGTTTTTTTTTTTTTTTATAAATAACTAGGTTAGGTTAGGTTTTTTTTTTTTTTTATGTTTATCCTCTGGCGTAACCAGAGACATTATTTTCTTCTTTATTTGCTTCCTTATTCGTTGAACACATATTGAATAATCTGTATTATTCAACTGTGCTCACATTTCACTACTTGTTTTTTTGAATAACTTTTTTCGATATTTCTCTGCAGTATTTTAAAAATTTGTTTCTTCTTTCCTTATCTTTTATTATTTTGTGTAAATTATCAATTTTGATTTCAATATCTAATTCCTGTTCAATTTCAAATCTCTCTTTGCAAAATTTTGGACACTGAACTATTATGTGCAGAATGCTTTCTTCTATATCAGGGTCACAGTCACATGATGGAATCTCTTTACATTTAAATCTGTGCAAGTATGATGAGAATCCACCATGTCCAGTGAAGATCTGTACTAAGATTGGGTCTATTTCGGTCTTCTTTATAAGTCGGTATGCACTTATAGCACAAGTGGAAATGCCTTTGTGACTGCTCCCTGATGAGCGCTTTCGTATCGCCGATTCCATTCGCAGAGCGAGTCTCGTCTGATTTCTCGCTTTGCGAATGAAATCGGGCAGCTGTCGTACTTAGGCTTCACTTTTAGAGTTAATGCAGCGCTTTTCGCTAGTTCGTCGGCCCTCTCATTGCCCTCCATACCCGCATGAGCTTTTATCCAGAAAAGACTTATTGACTTATCTTGCTGGGTTAGGTTAGGTTAGGTTTTTTTTTTTTTTTTTATAAATAACTAGGTTAGGTACGGTTTTTTTTTTTTTTTTTATGTTTATCCTCTGGCGTAACCAGAGACATTATTTTCTTCTTTATTTGCTTCCTTATTCGTTGAACACATATTGAATAATCTGTATTATTCAACTGTGCTCACATTTCACTACTTGTTTTTTGAATAACTTTTTTCGATATTTCTCTGCAGTATTTTAAAAATTTGTTTATTCTTTCCTTATCTTTTATTATTTTGTGTAAATTATCAATTTTGATTTCAATATCTAATTCCTGTTCAATTTCAAATCTCTCTTTGCTAAATTTTGGACACTGAACTATTATGTGGAGAATGCTTTCTTCTATATCAGGGTCACAGTCACATGATGGACTCTCTTTAAATTTAAATCTGTGCAAGTATGATGAGAATCCACCATGTCCAGTGAAGATCTGTACTAAGATTGGGTCTATTTCGGTCTTCTTTATAAGTCAGTATGCACTTATAGCACAAGGGAAAAATGCCTTTGTGACTGCTCCCTGATGAGCGCTTTCGTATCGCCGATTCCATTCGCAGAGCGAGTCTCGTCTGATTTCTCGCTTTGCGAATGAAATCGGGCAGCTGTCGTACTTAGGCTTCACTTTTAGAGTTAATGCAGCGCTTTTCGCTAGTTTGTCGGCCCTCTCATTGCCCTCCATACCCGCATGAGCTTTTATCCAGAAAAGACTTATTGACTTATCTTGCTGGGTTAGGTTAGGTTAGGTTTTTTTTTTTTTTTTTATAAATAACTAGGTTAGGTTAGGTTTTTTTTTTTTTTTATGTTTATCCTCTGGCGTAACCAGAGACTTTATTTTCTTATTATTTTTTATTCACTTCTTTATTTGCTTCCTTATTCGTTGAACACATATTGAATAATCTGTATTATTCAACTGTGCTCACATTTCACTACTTGTTTTTTTGAATAACTTTTTTCGATATTTCTCTGCAGTATTTTAAAAATTTGTTTCTTCTTTCCTTATCTTTTATTATTTTGTGTAAATTATCAATTTTGATTTCAATATCTAATTCCTGTTCAATTTCAAATCTCTCTTTGCAAAATTTTGGACACTGAACTATTATGTGCAGAATGCTTTCTTCTATATCAGGGTCACAGTCACATGATGGACTCTCTTTACATTTAAATCTGTGCAAGTATGATGAGAATCCACCATGTCCAGTGAAGATCTGTACTAAGATTGGGTCTATTTCGGTCTTCTTTATAAGTCGGTATGCACTTATAGCACAAGTGGAAATGCCTTTGTGACTGCTCCCTGATGAGCGCTTTCGTATCGCCGATTCCATTCGCAGAGCGAGTCTCGTCTGATTTCTCGCTTTGCGAATGAAATCGGGCAGCTGTCGTACTTAGGCTTCACTTTTAGAGTTAATGCAGCGCTTTTCGCTAGTTCGTCGGCCCTCTCATTGCCCTCCATACCCGCATGAGCTTTTATCCAGAAAAGACTTATTGACTTATCTTGCTGGGTTAGGTTAGGTTAGGTTTTTTTTTTTTTTATAAATAACTAGGTTAGGTACGGTTTTTTTTTTTTTTATGTTTATCCTCTGGCGTAACCAGAGACATTATTTTCTTCTTTATTTGCTTCCTTATTCGTTGAACACATATTGAATAATCTGTATTATTCAACTGTGCTCACATTTCACTACTTGTTTTTTGAATAACTTTTTTCGATATTTCTCTGCAGTATTTTAAAAATTTGTTTATTCTTTCCTTATCTTTTATTATTTTGTGTAAATTATCAATTTTGATTTCAATATCTAATTCCTGTTCAATTTCAAATCTCTCTTTGCTAAATTTTGGACACTGAACTATTATGTGGAGAATGCTTTCTTCTATATCAGGGTCACAGTCACATGATGGACTCTCTTTAAATTTAAATCTGTGCAAGTATGATGAGAATCCACCATGTCCAGTGAAGATCTGTACTAAGATTGGGTCTATTTCGGTCTTCTTTATAAGTCAGTATGCACTTATAGCACAAGGGAAAAATGCCTTTGTGACTGCTCCCTGATGAGCGCTTTCGTATCGCCGATTCCATTCGCAGAGCGAGTCTCGTCTGATTTCTCGCTTTGCGAATGAAATCGGGCAGCTGTCGTACTTAGGCTTCACTTTTAGAGTTAATGCAGCGCTTTTCGCTAGTTTGTCGGCCCTCTCATTGCCCTCCATACCCGCATGAGCTTTTATCCAGAAAAGACTTATTGACTTATCTTGCTGGGTTAGGTTAGGTTAGGTTTTTTTTTTTTTTTTTATAAATAACTAGGTTAGGTTAGGTTTTTTTTTTTTATGTTTATCCTCTGGCGTAACCAGAGACTTTATTTTCTTATTATTTTTTATTCACTTCTTTATTTGCTTCCTTATTCGTTGAACACATATTGAATAATCTGTATTATTCAACTGTGCTCACATTTCACTACTTGTTTTTTTGAATAACTTTTTTCGATATTTCTCTGCAGTATTCTAAAAATTTGTTTCTTCTTTCCTTATCTTTTATTATTTTGTGTAAATTATCAATTTTGATTTCAATATCTAATTCCTGTTCAATTTCAAATCTCTCTTTGCAAAATTTTGGACACTGAACTATTATGTGCAGAATGCTTTCTTCTATATCAGGGTCACAGTCACATGATGGACTCTCTTTACATTTAAATCTGTGCAAGTATGATGAGAATCCACCATGTCCAGTGAAGATCTGTACTAAGATTGGGTCTATTTCGGTCTTCTTTATAAGTCGGTATGCACTTATAGCACAAGTGGAAATGCCTTTGTGACTGCTCCCTGATGAGCGCTTTCGTATCGCCGATTCCATTCGCAGAGCGAGTCTCGTCTGATTTCTCGCTTTGCGAATGAAATCGGGCAGCTGTCGTACTTAGGCTTCACTTTTAGAGTTAATGCAGCGCTTTTCGCTAGTTCGTCGGCCCTCTCATTGCCCTCCATACCCGCATGAGCTTTTATCCTGAAAAGACTTATTGACTTATCTTGCTGGGTTAGGTTAGGTAAGGTTTTTTTTTTTTATAAATAACTAGGTTAGGTTAAGTTAGGTTAGGTTAGGTTTTTTTTTTTTTTTTTTTTATCTTTATCCTCTGGCGTAACCAGAGACTTTATTGAATAATCTGTATTATTCAACTGTGCTCACATTTCACTACTTGTTTTTTTGAATAACTTTTTTCGATATTTCTCTGCAGTATTTTAAAAATTTGTTTCTTCTTTCCTTATCTTTTATTATTTTGTGTAAATTATCAATTTTGATTTCAATATCTAATTCCTGTTCAATTTCAAATCTCTCTTTGCTAAATTTTGGACACTGAATCAAAATTGATAATAACTAATTATGTGCAGAATGCTTTCTTCTATATCAGGGTCACAGTCACATGATGGACTCTCTTTACATTTAAATCTGTGCAAGTATGATGAGAATCCACCATGTCCAGTGAAGATCTGTACTAAGATTGGGTCTGGCTAGTTCGTCGGCCCTCTCATTGCCCTCCATACCCGCATGAGCTTTTATCCAGAAAAGACTTATTGACTTATCTTGCTGGGTTAGGTTAGGTTTTTTTTTTATAAATAACTAGGTTAGGTTAGGTTTTTTTTTTTTTTTTTTTTTTTTATGTTTATTCTCTGGCGTAACCAGAGACTTTATTTTCTTATTATTTTTTATTCACTTCTTTATTTGCTTCCTTATTCGTTGAACACATATTGAATAATCTGTATTATTCAACTGTGCTCACATTTCACTACTTGTTATTTTGAATAACTTTTTTAGATATTTCTCTGCAGTATTTTAAAAATTTGTTTCTTCTTTCCTTATCTTTTTTTATTTTGTGTAAATTATCAATTTTGATTTCAATATCTAATTCCTGTTCAATTTCAAATCTCTCTTTGCTAAATTTTGGACACTGAACTATTATGTGCAGAATGCTTTCTTCTATATCAGGGTCACAGTCACATGATGGACTCTCTTTACATTTAAATCTGTGCAAGTATGATGAGAATCCACCATGTCCAGTGAAGATCTGTACTAAGATTGGGTCTGGCTAGTTCGTCGGCCCTCTCATTGCCCTCCATACCCGCATGAGCTTTTATCCAGAAAAGACTTATTGACTTATCTTGCTGGGTTAGGTTAGGTTTTTTTTTTATAAATAACTAGGTTAGGTTAGGTTTTTTTTTTTTTTTTTTTTTTTTATGTTTATTCTCTGGCGTAACCAGAGACTTTATTTTCTTATTATTTTTTATTCACTTCTTTATTTGCTTCCTTATTCGTTGAACACATATTGAATAATCTGTATTATTCAACTGTGCTCACATTTCACTACTTGTTATTTTGAATAACTTTTTTAGATATTTCTCTGCAGTATTTTAAAAATTTGTTTCTTCTTTCCTTATCTTTTTTTATTTTGTGTAAATTATCAATTTTGATTTCAATATCTAATTCCTGTTCAATTTCAAATCTCTCTTTGCTAAATTTTGGACACTGAACTATTATGTGCAGAATGCTTTCTTCTATATCAGGGTCACAGTCACATGATGGACTCTCTTTACATTTAAATCTGTGCAAGTATGATGAGAATCCACCATGTCCAGTGAAGATCTGTACTAAGATTGGGTCTATTTCGGTCTTCTTTATAAGTCAGTATGCACTTATAGCACAAGGGAAAAATGCCTTTGTGACTGCTCCCTGATGAGCGCTTTCGTATCGCCGATTCCATTCGCAGAGCGAGTCTCGTCTGATTTCTCGCTTTGCGAATGAAATCGGGCAGCTGTCGTACTTAGGCTTCACTTTTAGAGTTAATGCAGCGCTTTTCGCTAGTTCGTCGGCCCTCTCATTGCCCTCCATACCCGCATGAGCTTTTATCCAGAAAAGACTTATTGACTTATCTTGCTGGGTTAGGTTAGGTTAGGTTTTTTTTTTTTTTATAAATAACTAGGTTAGGTTAGGTTTTTTTTTTTTTATGTTTATCCTCTGGCGTAACCAGAGACTTTATTTTCTTATTATTTTTTATTCACTTCTTTATTTGCTTTTTTATTCGTTGAACACATATTGAATAATCTGTATTATTCAACTGTGCTCACATTTCACTACTTGTTTTTTTGAATAACTTTTTTCGATATTTCTCTGCAGTATTTTAAAAATTTGTTTCTTCTTTCCTTATCTTTTATTATTTTGTGTAAATTATCAATTTTGATTTCAATATCTAATTCCTGTTCAATTTCAAATCTCTCTTTGCTAAATTTTGGACACTGAACTATTATGTGCGAATGCTTTCTTCTATATCAGGGTCACAGTCACATGATGGACTCTCTTTACATTTAAATCTGTGCAAGTATGATGAGAATCCACCATGTCCAGTGAAGATCTGTACTAAGATTGGGTCTGGCTAGTTCGTCGGCCCTCTCATTGCCCTCCATACCCGCATGAGCTTTTATCCAGAAAAGACTTATTGACTTATCTTGCTGGGTTAGGTTAGGTTTTTTTTTTATAAATAACTAGGTTAGGTTAAGTTAGGTTAGGTAAGGTTAAGTTTTTTTTTTTTTTTTTTTTTTTATCTTTATCCTCTGGCGTAACCAGAGACTTTATTTTCTTATTATTTTTTATTCACTTCTTTATTTGCTTCCTTATTCGTTGAACACATATTGAAAAATCTGTATTATTCAACTGTGCTCACATTTCACTACTTGTTTTTTTGAATAACTTTTTTCGATATTTCTCTGCAGTATTTTACAACTTTTCATCTTTCAAGACAACAGTAATAGAAGAACTGCGGCTCAAAAACCTCTAGTTATGCCAGCGCCAAAATTGGATCTGTTTAAGCGAAATTGCGTATACATGACATGTAAAATTTATAATAAATTACCCAAGTCTGTTTTAGACTTAAAGGGTCCTGTGTTTAACAGAGCTTTAAAGGAATGGTTAATGTCACATTGTTTTTATTCAATTAATTTACATGTTATTTATAAAATTTATTATTATTATTTGACTTTTTTATATTTGACATTTTAAACTATTATTATTGTTTTTAGACATTTTAAAATTGTTATTAACTTTTGTAATTTTATTTTAGAAAAAATATCTAATTAATTTTAATCATCGATTCAAATGATATTTTTTAAAAATTAACAATGATAATGTTCACATGCCTTAACAAGGCAAGATATGTTGTTCTTCATTTACTTATTGTACCATCTATTTATGTTACCATGTCTTTGTGAATAAATGAATTATGAATTATTATAAAAATTTCTTTCTTCTTTCCTTATCTTTTATTATTTTGTGTAAATTATCAATTTTGATTTCAATATCTAATTCCTGTTCAATTTCAAATCTCTCTTTGCTAAATTTTGGACACTGAACTATTATGTGCAGAATGCTTTCTTCTATATCAGGGTCACAGTCACATGATGGACTCTCTTTACATTTAAATCTGTGCAAGTATGATGAGAATCCACCATGTCCAGTGAAGATCTGTACTAAGATTGGGTCTATTTCGGTCTTCTTTATAAGTCAGTATGCACTTATAGCACAAGGGAAAAATGCCTTTGTGACTGCTCCCTGATGAGCGCTTTCGTATCGCCGATTCCATTCGCAGAGCGAGTCTCGTCTGATTTCTCGCTTTGCGAATGAAATCGGGCAGCTGTCGTACTTAGGCTTCACTTTTAGAGTTAATGCAGCGCTTTTCGCTAGTTCGTCGGCCCTCTCATTGCCCTCCATACCCGCATGAGCTTTTATCCAGAAAAGACTTATTGACTTATCTTGCTGGGTTAGGTTAGGTTAGGTTAGGTTTTTTTTTTTTTATAAATAACTAGGTTAGGTACGGTATTTTTATTTTTTTATGTTTATCCTCTGGCGTAACCAGAGACTTTATTTTCTTATTATTTTATATTCACTTCTTTATTTGCTTCCTTATTCGTTGAACACATATTGAATAGTCTGTATTATTCAACTGTGCTCACATTTCACTACTTGTTTTTTTGAATAACTTTTTTCGATATTTCTCTGCAGTATTTTAAAAATTTCTTTCTTCTTTCCTTATCTTTTATTATTTTGTGTAAATTATTAATTTTGATTTCAATATCTAATTCCTGTTCAATTTCAAATCTCTCTTTGCAAAATTTTGGACACTGAACTATTATGTGCAGAATGCTTTCTTCTATATCAGGGTCACAGCCACATGATGGACTCTCTTTACATTTAAATCTGTGCAAGTATGATGAGAATCCACCATGTCCAGTGAAGATCTGTACTAAGATTGGGTCTATTTCGGTCTTCTTTATAAGTCAGTATGCACTTATAGCACAAGGGAAAAATGCCTTTGTGACTGCTCCCTGATGAGCGCTTTCGTATCGCCGATTCCATTCGCAGAGCGAGTCTCGTCTGATTTCTCGCTTTGCGAATGAAATCGGGCAGCTGTCGTACTTAGGCTTCACTTTTAGAGTTAATGCAGCGCCTTTCGCTAGTTCGTCGGCCCTCTCATTGCCCTCCATACCCGCATGAGCTATATCCAGAAAAGACTTATTGACTTATCTTGCTGGGTTAGGTTAGGTTAGGTTTTTTTTTTTATAAATAACTAGGTTAGGTTAAGTTAGGTTAGGTTAGGTTTTTTTTTTTTTTTTTTTATGTTTATCCTCTGGCGTAACCAGAGACTTTATTTTCTTATTATTTTTTATTCACTTCTTTATTTGCTTCCTTATTCGTTGAACACATATTGAATAATCTGTATTATTTAACTGTGCTCACATTTCACTACTTGTTTTTTTGAATAACTTTTTTCGATATTTCTCTGCAGTATTTTAAAAATTTGTTTCTTCTTTCCTTATCTTTTATTATTTTGTGTAAATTATCAATTTTGATTTCAATATCTAATTCCTGTTCAATTTCAAATCTCTCTTTGCTAAATTTTGGACACTGAACTATTATGTGCAGAATGCTTTCTTCTATATCAGGGTCACAGTCACATGATGGACTCTCTTTACATTTAAATCTGTGCAAGTATGATGAGAATCCACCATGTCCAGTGAAGATCTGTACTAAGATTGGGTCTGGCTAGTTCGTCGGCCCTCTCATTGCCCTCCATACCCGCATGAGCTTTTATCCAGAAAAGACTTATTGACTTATCTTGCTGGGTTAGGTTAGGTTTTTTTTTTTATAAATAACTAGGTTAGGTTAGGTTAGGTTTTTTTTTTTTTTTTTTTTTATGTTTATCCTCTGGCGTAACCAGAGACTTTATTTTCTTATTATTTTTTATTCACTTCTTTATTTGCTTCCTTATTCGTTGAACACATATTGAATAATCTGTATTATACAACTGTGCTCACATTTCACTACTTGTTTTTTTGAATAACTTTTTTCGATATTTCTTTGCAGTATTTTAAAAATTTGTTTCTTCTTTCCTTATCTTTTATTATTTTGTGTAAATTATCAATTTTGATTTCAATATCTAATTCCTGTTCAATTTCAAATATCTCTTTGCTAAATTTTGAACACTGAACTATTATGTGCAGAATGCTTTCTTCTATATCAGGGTCACAGTCACATGATGGACTCTCTTTACATTTAAATCTGTGCAAGTATGATGAGAATCCACCATGTCCAGTGAAGATCTGTACTAAGATTGGGTCTATTTCGGTCTTCTTTATAAGTCGGTATGCACTTATAGCACAAGGGAAAAATGCCTTTGTGACTGCTCCCTGATGAGCGCTTTCGTATCGCCGATTCCATTCGCAGAGCGAGTCTCGTCTGATTTCTCGCTTTGCGAATGAAATCGGGCAGCTATCGTACTTAGGCTTCACTTTTAGAGTTAAAAAGCGCTTTTCGCTAGTTCGTCGGCCCTCTAATTGCCCTCCATACCCGCATGAGCTTTTATCCAGAAAAGACTTATTGACTTATCTTGCTGGGTTAGGTTAGGTTTTTTTTTTTTTTATAAATAACTAGGTTAGGTTAGGTTTTTTTTTTTTTTAATGTTTATCCTCTGGCGTAACCAGAGACATTATTTTCTTCTTTATTTGCTTCCTTATTCGTTGAACACATATTGAATAATCTGTATTATTTAACTGTGCTCACATTTCACTACTTGTTTTTTTGAATAACTTTTTTCGATATTTCTCTGCAGTATTTTAAAAATTTGTTTCTTCTTTCCTTATCTTTTATTATTTTGTGTAAATTATCAATTTTGATTTCAATATCTTATTCCTGTTCAATTTCAAATCTCTCTTTGCTAAATTTTGGACACTGAACTATTATGTGCAGAATGTTTTCTTCTATATCAGGGTCACAGTCACATGATGGACTCTCTTTACATTTAAATCTGTGCAAGTATGATGAGAATCCACCATGTCCAGTGAAGATCTGTACAAAGATTGGGTCTATTTCGGTCTTCTTTATAAGTCAGTATGCACTTATAGCACAAGGGAAAAATGCCTTTGTGACTGCTCCCTGATGAGCGCTTTCGTATCGCCGATTCCATTCGCAGAGCGAGTCTCGTCTGATTTCTCGCTTTGCGAATGAAATCGGGCAGCTGTCGTACTTAGGCTTCACTTTTAGAGTTAATGCAGCGCTTTTCGCTAGTTCGTCGGCCCTCTCATTGCCCTCCATACCCGCATGAGCTTTTATCCAGAAAAGACTGATTGACTTATCTTGCTGGGTTAGGTTAGGTTAGGTTTTTTTTTTTTTTTTATAAATAACTAGGTTAGGTTAAGTTAGGTTAGGTAAGGTTAGGTTTTTTTTTTTTTTTTTTTTTTATCTTTATCCTCTGGCGTAACCAGAGACTTTACTTTCTTATTATTTTTTATTTACTTCTTTATTTGCTTCCTTATTCGTTGAACACATATTGAAAAATCTGTATTATTCAACTGTGCTCACATTTCACTACTTGTTTTTTTGAATAACTTTTTTCGATATTTCTCTGCAGTATTTTACAACTTTTCATCTTTCAAGACAACAGTAATAGAAGAACTGCGGCTCAAAAACCTCTAGTTATGCCAGCGCCAAAATTGGATCTGTTTTAGCGAAATTGCGTATACATGACATGTAAAATTTATAATAAATTACCCAAGTCTGTTTTAGACTTAAAGGGTCCTGTGTTTAACAGAGCTTTAAAGGAATGGTTAATGTCACATTGTTTTTATTCAATTAATTTACATGTTATTTATAAAATTTATTATTATTATTTGACTTTTTTATATTTGACATTTTAAACTATTATTATTGTTTTTAGACATTTTAAAATTGTTATTAACTTTTGTAATTTTATTTTAGAAAAAATATCTTATTAATTTTAATCATCGATTCAAATGATATTTTTTAAAAAATAACAATGATAATGTTCACATGCCTTAACAAGGCAAGATATGTTGTTCTTCATTTACTTATTGTACCATCTATTAATGTTACCATGTCTTTGTGAATAAATGAATTATGAATTATTATAAAAATTTCTTTCTTCTTTCCTTATCTTTTATTATTTTGTGTAAATTATCAATTTTGATTTCAATATCTAATTCCTGTTCAATTTCAAATCTCTCTTTGCTAAATTTTGGACACTGAACTATTATGTGCAGAATGCTTTCTTCTATATCAGGGTCACAGTCACATGATGGACTCTCTTTACATTTAAATCTGTGCAAGTATGATGAGAATCCACCATGTCCAGTGAAGATCTGTACTAAGATTGGGTCTATTTCGGTCTTCTTTATAAGTCAGTATGCACTTATAGCACAAGGGAAAAATGCCTTTGTGACTGCTCCCTGATGAGCGCTTTCGTATCGCCGATTCCATTCGCAGAGCGAGTCTCGTCTGATTTCTCGCTTTGCGAATGAAATCGGGCAGCTGTCGTACTTAGGCTTCACTTTTAGAGTTAATGCAGCGCTTTTCGCTAGTTCGTCGGCCCTCTCATTGCCCTCCATACCCGCATGAGCTTTTATCCAGAAAAGACTTATTGACTTATCTTGCTGGGTTAGGTTAGGTTAGGTTTTTTTTTTTTTTTTTTTATAAATATCTAGGTTAAGTTAGGTTAGGTTAAGTTTTTTTTTTTTTTTTTTTTTTATCTTTATCCTTTGGCGTAACCAGAGACTTTATTTTCTTATTATTTTTTATTCACTTCTTTATTTGCTTCCTTATTCGTTGAACACATATTGAATAATCTGTATTATTCAACTGTGCTCACATTTCACTACTTGTTTTTTTGAATAACTTTTTTCGATATTTCCCTGCAGTATTTTGAAAATTTGTTTCTTCTTTCCTTATCTTTTATTAATTTGTGTAAATTATCAATTTTGATTTCAATATCTAATTCCTGTTCAATTTCAAATCTCTCTTTGCTAAATTTTGGACACTGAATCAAAATTGATAATAACTAATTATGTGCAGAATGCTTTCTTCTATATCAGGGTCACAGTCACATGATGGACTCTCTTTACATTTAAATCTGTGCAAGTATGATGAGAATCCACCATGTCCAGTGAAGATCTGTACTAAGATTGGGTCTGGCTAGTTCGTCGGCCCTCTCATTGCCCTCCATACCCGCATGAGCTTTTATCCAGAAAAGACTTATTGACTTATCTTGCTGGGTTAGGTTAGGTTTTTTTTTTTATAAATAACTAGGTTAGGTTAGGTTTTTTTTTTTTTTTTTTTTTTATGTTTATCCTCTGGCGTAACCAGAGACTTTATTTTCTTATTATTTTTTATTCACTTCTTTATTTGCTTCCTTATTCGTTGAACACATATTGAATAATCTGTATTATTCAACTGTGCTCACATTTCACTACTTGTTATTTTGAATAACTTTTTTAGATATTTCTCTGCAGTATTTTAAAAATTTGTTTCTTCTTTCCTTATCTTTTTTTATTTTGTGTAAATTATCAATTTTGATTTCAATATCTAATTCCTGTTCAATTTCAAATCTCTCTTTGCTAAATTTTGGACACTGAACTATTATGTGCAGAATGCTTTCTTCTATATCAGGGTCACAGTCACATGATGGACTCTCTTTACATTTAAATCTGTGCAAGTATGATGAGAATCCACCATGTCCAGTGAAGATCTGTACTAAGATTGGGTCTATTTCGGTCTTCTTTATAAGTCAGTATGCACTTATAGCACAAGGGAAAAATGCCTTTGTGACTGCTCCCTGATGAGCGCTTTCGTATCGCCGATTCCATTCGCAGAGCGAGTCTCGTCTGATTTCTCGCTTTGCGAATGAAATCGGGCAGCTGTCGTACTTAGGCTTCACTTTTAGAGTTAATGCAGCGCTTTTCGCTAGTTCGTCGGCCCTCTCATTGCCCTCCATACCCGCATGAGCTTTTATCCAGAAAAGACTTATTGACTTATCTTGCTGGGTTAGGTTAGGTTAGGTTTTTTTTTTATAACTAGGTTAGGTTAGGTTAGGTTTTTTTTTTTTTTTTTTTTTATGTTTATTCTCTGGCGTAACCAGAGACTTTATTTTCTTATTATTTTTTATTCACTTCTTTATTTGCTTCCTTATTCGTTGAACACATATTGAATAATCTGTATTATTCAACTGTGCTCACATTTCACTACTTGTTTTTTTGAATAACTTTTTTCGATATTTCTCTGCAGTATTTTAAATTTTTTTTTCTTATTTCCTTATCTTTTATTATTTTGTGTAAATTATCAATTTTGATTTCAATATCTAATTCCTGTTCAATTTCAAATCTCTCTTTGCTAAATTTTGGACACTGAACTATTATGTGCAGAATGCTTTCTTCTATATCAGGGTCACAGTCACATGATGGACTCTCTTTACATTTAAATCTGTGTAAGTATGATGAGAATCCACCATGTCCAGTGAAGATCTGTACTAAGATTGGGTCTATTTCGGTCTTCTTTATAAGTCAGTATGCACTTATAGCACAAGGGAAAAATGCCTTTGTGACTGCTCCCTGATGAGCGCTTTCGTATCGCCGATTCCATTCGCAGAGCGAGTCTCGTCTGATTTCTCGCTTTGCGAATGAAATCGGGCAGCTGTCGTACTTAGGCTTCACTTTTAGAGTTAATGCAGCGCTTTTCGCTAGTTCGTCGGCCCTCTCATTGCCCTCCATACCCGCATGAGCTTTTATCCAGAAAAGACTTATTGAATTATCTTGCTGGGTTAGGTTAGGTTAGATTTTTTTTTTTTTTTAAATAACTAGGTTAGGTTAGGTTTTTTTTTTTTTTATGTTTATCCTGTGGCGTAACCAGAGACTTTATTTTCTTATTATTTTTTATTCACTTCTTTATTTGCTTCCTTATTCGTTGAACACATATTGAATAATCTGTATTATTCAACTGTGCTCACATTTCACTACTTGTTTTTTGAATAACTTTTTTCGATATTTCTCTGCAGTATTTTAAAAATTTGTTTCTTCTTTCCTTATCTTTTATTATTTTGTGTAAATTATCAATTTTGATTTCAATATCTAATTCCTGTTCAATTTCAAATCTCTCTTTGCTAAATTTTGGACACTGAACTATTATGTGGAGAATGCTTTCTTCTATATCAGGGTCACAGTCACATGATGGACTCTCTTTACATTTAAATCTGTGCAAGTATGATGAGAATCCACCATGTCCAGTGAAGATCTGTACAAAGATTGGGTCTATTTCGGTCTTCTTTATAAGTCAGTATGCACTTATAGCACAAGGGAAAAATGCCTTTGTGACTGCTCCCTGATGAGCGCTTTCGTATCGCCGATTCCATTCGCAGAGCGAGTCTCGTCTGATTTCTCGCTTTGCGAATGAAATCGGGCAGCTGTCGTACTTAGGCTTCACTTTTAGAGTTAATGCAGCGCTTTTCGCTAGTTCGTCGGCCCTCTCATTGCCCTCCATACCCGCATGAGCTTTTATCCAGAAAAGACTTATTGACTTATCTTGCTGGGTTAGGTTAGGTAAGGTTTTTTTTTTTTATAAATAACTAGGTTAAGTTAGGTTAGGTTAGGTTTTTTTTTTTTTTTTTTTTTATCTTTATCCTCTGGCGTAACCAGAGACTTTATTTTCTTATTATTTTTTATTCACTTCTTTATTTGCTTCCTTATTCGTTGAACACATATTGAATAATCTGTATTATTCAACTGTGCTCACATTTCACTACTTGTTTTTTTGAATAACTTTTTTCGATATTTCTCTGCCGTATTTTAAAAATTTCTTTCTTCTTTCCTTATCTTTTATTATTTTGTGTAAATTATCAATTTTGATTTCAATATCTAATTCCTGTTCAATTTCAAATCTCTCTTTGCTAAATTTTGGACACTGAACTATTATGTGGAGAATGCTTTCTTCTATATCAGGGTCACAGTCACATGATGGACTCTCTTTACATTTAAATCTGTGCAAGTATGATGAGAATCCACCATGTCCAGTGAAGATCTGTACTAAGATTGGGTCTGGCTAGTTCGTCGGCCCTCTCATTGCCCTCCATACCCGCATGAGCTTATATCCAGAAAAGACTTATTGACTTATCTTGCTGGGTTAGGTTAGGTTTTTTTTTTATAAATAACTAGGTTAGGTTAGGTTAGGTTTTTTTTTTTTTTTTATGTTTATCCTCTGGCGTAACCAGAGACATTATTTTCTTCTTTATTTGCTTCCTTATTCGTTGAACACATATTGAATAATCTGTATTATTCAACTGTGCTCACATTTCACTACTTGTTTTTTGAATAACTTTTTTCGATATTTCTCTGCAGTATTTTAAAAATTTGTTTCTTCTTTCCTTATCTTTTATTATTTTGTGTAAATTATCAATTTTGATTTCAATATCTAATTCCTGTTCAATTTCAAATCTCTCTTTGCTAAATTTTGGACACTGAACTATTATGTGGAGAATGCTTTCTTCTATATCAGGGTCACAGTCACATGATGGACTCTCTTTACATTTAAATCTGTGCAAGTATGATGAGAATCCACCATGTCCAGTGAAGATCTGTACTAAGATTGGGTCTATTTCGGTCTTCTTTATAAGTCAGTATGCACTTATAGCACAAGGGAAAAATGCCTTTGTGACTGCTCCCTGATGAGCGCTTTCGTATCGCCGATTCCATTCGCAGAGCGAGTCTCGTCTGATTTCTCGCTTTGCGAATGAAATCGGGCAGCTGTCGTACTTAGGCTTCACTTTTAGAGTTAATGCAGCGCTTTTCGCTAGTTCGTCGGCCCTCTCATTGCCCTCCATACCCGCATGAGCTTTTATCCAGAAAAGACTTATTGACTTATCTTGCTGGGTTAGGTTAGGTTAGGTTTTTTTTTTTTATAAATAACTAGGTTAGGTTAAGTTAGGTTAGGTTAGGTTTTTTTTTTTTTTTTTATCTTTATCCTCTGGCGTAACCAGAGACTTTATTTTCTTATTATTTTTTATTCACTTCTTTATTTGCTTCCTTATTCGTTGAACACATATTGAATAATCTGTATTATTCAACTGTGCTCACATTTCACTACTTGTTTTTTTGAATAACTTTTTTCGATATTTCTCTGCAGTATTTTAAAAATTTGTTTCTTCTTTCCTTATCTTTTATTATTTTGTGTAAATTATCAATTTTGATTTCAATATCTAATTCCTGTTCAATTTCAAATCTCTCTTTGCTAAATTTTGGACACTGAACTATTATGTGCAGAATGCTTTCTTCTATATCAGGGTCACAGTCACATGATGGACTCTCTTTACATTTAAATCTGTGCAAGTATGATGAGAATCCACCATGTCCAGTGAAGATCTGTACTAAGATTGGGTCTATTTCGGTCTTCTTTATAAGTCAGTATGCACTTATAGCACAAGGGAAAAATGCCTTTGTGACTGCTCCCTGATGAGCGCTTTCGTATCGCCGATTCCATTCGCAGAGCGAGTCTCGTCTGATTTCTCGCTTTGCGAATGAAATCGGGCAGCTGTCGTACTTAGGCTTCACTTTTAGAGTTAATGCAGCGCTTTTCGCTAGTTCGTCGGCCCTCTCATTGCCCTCCATACCCGCATGAGCTTTTATCCAGAAAAGACTTATTGACTTATCTTGCTGGGTTAGGTTAGGTTAGGTTATTTTTTTATAAATAACTAGGTTAGGTTAGGTTAGGTTAGGTTAGGTTAGGTTAGGTTAGGTTAGGTTAGGTTAGGTTAGGTTAGGTTAGGTTAGGTTAGGTTAGGTTAGGTTAGGTTTTTTTTTTTTTTTTTTTTTTTTTATTCTTTCTTTATTTGATAATAAATCTGTTAAGGGTCCGGCGCTAATGGGATACACCTCGCCCTTAACTATATTTTACAATGAGTATTAATTTTTTGAAGATTAGATAACAAAAATAAAATTTATTATGTTTACTGCTATTCGTCCAGCCGGTGCTGTTTGTACTAGTAAGTGACCAAACTGCACCGGCTGCACGCTTCTGCAGTACAAAGTTACATATGATATGTTTTAAATCCATGGGTCAATTCGAGCAGTCTGTACAGATTGCGTGTATTGATTATGTTGTTTATTGCTAGCTGAACAGACTGCACGATTTTACATAAATGGGGTTGCTTAAATAATAAATAAGAGTGAATAGTTAGTACAGTCCATGCAGTTCGTGTCTTTTGTTAATTGTATGTCTGATTGTCTTGGGAACTGTATGGACTGCACGGTTTTACCGGTCAAATGAGACAGTGGTGAGTGATTTAGTCCGGGTAGATAAGTACAATTTGTGTGGTCTGTACCGCTCGCAATGCCAAGATGTTTTGTATATTTCGGGCTGTACAAACCGCACGGATGAATGAGTTTGACATGCGGAGTATAAAAGATGGAGTAACTATTTACAAAATTTGAGAAAGTGCAGAATATACGTACTGGCTTAAGTAGGGTCGTTCATGTTTAAAAAATAAAATTTTTAAATAAAAGTGTCGATTTTGTACATTCCGTACAGTTCACTGCAATTCGTCCAGCCCGTGCTGTTTGTACTGGTGAGTTACCAAACTGCACCGGCTGCACGCATCTGCAGTACAAAGTTACTTATATGTTTCAAATCATTGGGTCTATTCGAGCAGTCTGTACAGATCGCGTGTATTGATTATGTTGTTTATTGCTAGCTGAACAGACTGCGATTTTACATAAATGGGGTTGCTTAAATAATTAATAAGAGTGAATAGTTAGTACAGTCCATGCAGTTCGTGTCTTTTGTTAATTGTATGTCTTGGGAACTGTATGGACTATACGGTTTTACCGGTCAAATGAGACAGTGTTGAGTGATTTAGTCCGGGTAGATAGGTACAATTAGTGAGGTCCATACCACTCGCAATGCCATGAGTTTGACATATGGATTATAAAGGATAGAATGGCTTTTAACAAAATTTGAGAAAGTGCATAATTTACAATATTGCTTAAGTGGGGTCGTTTATGCTTATAAAATTAAAATTGAAAAGTTTGTACAGTCCGTACAGTTCGTACTATTGTGTAATTTTGTCTGTTGGGTACTATACGAACTGCACGGGTCAAGGAATCAAAGGTATGTGACACTGACTTATACTAGGTCTTATGGCTAATATTTAAAATCAAGCTAGAAGTTATATATGTATTACAATGCGATTATAATTAAGTTTTTTTTTTTTTTTTTTTTTTTTTTTTTTTTTTTTTTTTTTTTTTTTATTAGGTTAGCTTAGGTTAGGTTAGGTTAGGTTAGGTTAGGTAAGGTTAGGTTAGGTTAGGTTAGGTTAGGTTAGGTAAGGTTAGGTTAGGTTAGGTTAGGTTAGGTTAGGTTAGGTTCTTTCTTTATTTGATAATAAATCTGTTAAGGGTCCGGCGCTAATGGGATACACCTCGCCCTTAACTATATTTTACAATGGGTAATAAGTTTTTTTTGAAGATTAGATAACAAAAATAAAATTTATTATGTTTACTGCTATTCGTCCAGCCGGTGCTGTTTGTACTAGTAAGTGACCAAACTGCACCGGCTGCACGCTTCTGCAGTACAAAGTTACATATGATATGTTTTAAATCCATGGGTCAATTCGAGCAGTCTGTACAGATTGCGTGTATTGATTATGTTGTTTATTGCTAGCTGAACAGACTGCACGATTTTACATAAATGGGGTTGCTTAAATAATAAATAAGAGTGAATAGTTAGTACAGTCCATGCAGTTCGTGTCTTTTGTTAATTGTATGTCTTGGGAACTGTATGGACTGCACGGTTTTACCGGTCAAATGAGACAGTAGTGAGTGATTTAGTTCGGGTAGTAAGGTACAATTTGTGTGGTCTGTACCGCTCGCAATGCCAAGATGTTTTGTATATTTCGGGCTGTACAAACCGCACGGATGAATGAGTTTGACATGCGGAGTATAAGAGATGGAGTAACTATTTACAAAATTTGAGAAAGTGCAGAATATACGTACTGGCTTAAGTTGGGTCGTTCATGTTTAAAAAATAAAAAAAAAAAAAATTTTTAAATAAAAGTGTCAATTTTGTACATTCCGTACAGTTCACTGCAATTCGTCCAGCCCGTGCTGTTTGTACTGGTGAGTTACCAAACTGCACCGGCTGCACGCATCTGCAGTACAAAGTTACTTATATGTTTCAAATCATTGGGTCTATTCGAGCAGTCTGTACAGATCGCGTGTATTGATTATGTTGTT
The DNA here is from genome assembly GCA_929108375.1 of Gymnoscelis rufifasciata. Taxonomy (NCBI): domain Eukaryota; kingdom Metazoa; phylum Arthropoda; class Insecta; order Lepidoptera; family Geometridae; genus Gymnoscelis; species Gymnoscelis rufifasciata. The sequence continues at coordinate 16,452,928 of OV815311.1, forward strand.
TATTGCTAGCTGAACAGACTGCACGATTTTACATAAATGGGGTTGCTTAAATAATAAATAAGAGTGAATAGTTAGTACAGTCCATGCAGTTCGTGTCTTTTGTTAATTGTATGTCTTGGGAACTGTATGAACTATACGGTTTTGCCGATCAAATGAGACAGTGGTGAGTGATTTAGTCCGGGTAGATAGGTACAATTAGTGAGGTCCATACCACTCGCAATGCCATGAGTTTGACATATGGATTACAAAGGATAGAATGACTTTTAACAAAATTTGAGAAAGTGTATAATTTACAATATTGCTTAAGTGGGGTCGTTTATGCTTATAAAATTAAAATTGAAAAGTTTGTACAGTCCGTACAGTTCGTACTATTGTGTAATTTTGTCTGTTGGGTACTATACGAACTGCACGGGTCAAGGAATCAAAGGTATGTGACACTGACTTATACTAGGTCATATGGCTAATATTTAAAATCAAGCTAGAAGTTATATATGTATTAAAATGCGATGATAATTAAGTTTTTTTTTTATTTTTTTTTTTTTTTTTTATAGTTGTTCAAATTGCATTAAGAGTACACAAGATAAAATGACTATTTACAAAATGTGGGGTTTCATATAGTTGGTACTTAAGTGGTAATTTTGTACATTCTGTACATTTACAGTACAAAACTGTACAGATTGCTTAGGAGTCAAATGCGTGATTGAGTCGGGTGGATAGATACAATTTGTACAGTCAGGTACAGGTCCGTACAGCCCGCAACGTTCAGGTGTTTAGTCTGTTGCGAGAAGTACGAATCGCACGGTAAAAGATTGGTTCAGTTTAATTGCTGGATCTATAGATAACTTATACTATATCTTTAGGGTTACTGATTTTTATTTGTTTACAATCCATAGTCTATTTGGGAGCAGATCTTGTTGGTCATGTGTCTTACCCGAGGGCAGGTGAATGATGTTGCGGAGTGAGCGGTGCTCCTGCCTGTGATGTTCTTTTCGGAGTTAAAGGTTTTGCAATTGTAGCAATCTGTTTTTGATGTGTCTTCTTTATGTGGGCAGTCCTTGAAGCAATGGGTCTTCGACGCGCAGTGTGAGCAGATTGAGTTGTTCTGGTTGCATTTGGTTCTGGTGTGTCCAAATTTCAGGCAATTGAAGCATTGAAGTAGGGGCGGATGATCCTCGACATGGACGCGTTGGTGATTGATGTTGATCTTACCACATTCAATAATGGCCCTCCATAGGGTTGGGGAGACCATAAAAACTGCGTTGTAGAGGTTTGGATTTTTGTTTCTTTTCAGAAATTTGAGTGCGATTTCGTCACATCCGTTATCATTGGTGGTATTGATACAGTCGTTTTGCCGGCAGATGATGTCAGTGATTGAGTCGGGTTTGGTGGATCTTGATATCCCTTTGAGTATTATCATTGGTTTTAGAGTTTTTGTTGGTTCTGCGTTGACTTCACTGTGTGGTTGTTTGGTTTTCTGTATGACTGCATCTCTCTGTTCTGCATTGTCCATTTGAATTACAATTTTGTTATTGGCTATGTGTTTTATGCCTGCAGGAGAGTAGTTAGTGTCTTCGAATGAGACACTTCTGTGCCATGCTTGGATTGTTGCATTGTGATTGGATGCTAATTCCTTTGTCGATATTATGAGTGCTGGCTTGTAGGGAGTTTTTACACCGATATTGGTTTTATTGAGAGTTTTGGATGGCTCGCTGTGTTTATTTAAGGATTTAAGTTTGGAGAATTCGTCTTTAAGAACACTTTTTATTGTTTCGACAATGTTATTTTTATCTTCAGTAGTGACTTTTTCCATTCTCTTAGAGGTGTCGGATTTAATAGGTTTGATAGTAATTTTGCTGTCCATGAAAGCTTGGAAATCTTCAACGGCGGAGATGATCGCAGATTTGTTGACTTTTGTTAGGCTTTTCCCTTCCTGTATTTTGTGAAGAATAAATTTGGTGAAAGTTTTTGCTTTGCTTTGTATGATCTGGATAGGGTCATCATCGTCTTCAATAGCGGATGCATATTCGTCTTCCTCTTCATTGGTCCGCATGGCATGAGAGCGAATGTGATCTTTATTCATTGTGGGTTGTGTAACTTCATCAAAAGCTTGAGTGTCTATTGTATCTTTATCGTAACAAACGATATTCGATGTGGAATCGTCAGCCATATTGATGTATTCTTGTGGTATACTTAGTGCAATTCGTAAGGGTTGATAAGTTCACAGTCAAAGTGTACACTCTATACAGTTTGTTTATTCTTTTCCGTTTCTTGATATTGCAGTCACTTTGTATAGACACTGCAATCCAAGTGACTGTGACCGGTCGATTGGTACAATCGCTGTACTCCGAGTACAATATGACTGTATGAAGTGAACGATTGTGGACGAACTGTATGAAGACTGTGTTTCAGAAGACTGTGTCCTAACTGACCAGTCACTTGATATAAACACTGCAATCCAAGTGACCGTGACCGGTCGATTAGTACGGTCAGTACAGTACGAGAAATGTGCAATATTACTGAACGAAGTGGACAAACTTGATATAAGAAAAGAGAGGTTGCAGTACCGAAAATACTGAAAATACTGGAGGAGAGGAGAAGAAACCCGACTGCTCCCGGGAGCGTCTGGGAAACGACTGATGGTTAGGTTAGGTTAGGTTAGGTTAGGTTAGGTTAGGTTAGGTTAGGTTAGGTTAGGTTAGGTTAGGTTAGGTTAGGTTAGGTTAGGTTAGGTTAGGTTAGGTTAGGTTAGGTTAGGTTAGGTTAGGTTAGGTTAGGTTAGGTTAGGTTAGGTTAGGTTAGGTTAGGTTAGGTTAGGTTAGGTTAGGTTAGGTTAGGTTAGGTTAGGTTAGGTTAGGTTAGGTTAGGTTAGGTTAGGTTAGGTTAGGTTAGGTTAGGTTAGGTTAGGTTAGGTTAGGTTAGGTTAGGTTAGGTTAGGTTAGGTTAGGTTAGGTTAGGTTAGGTTAGGTTAGGTTAGGTTAGGTTAGGTTAGGTTAGGTTAGGTTAGGTTAGGTTAGGTTAGGTTAGGTTAGGTTAGGTTAGGTTAGGTTAGGTTAGGTTAGGTTAGGTTAGGTTAGGTTAGGTTAGGTTAGGTTAGGTTAGGTTAGGTTAGGTTAGGTTAGGTTAGGTTAGGTTTTTTTTTTTTTTTTTTTTTTTTCCTAGTAGGCCTACCAATTGCCCATAACAGGGCCGCCGGCTGATACCTTACTATCTAATACAACTGTCGCTATCGATTGCGACATCATTAAAAATTCATGAAAAGAACAAACAAAACATCATATAATAATTATATATAACTACTACACAATACTATACAAAACAAAACAAATATAATTTAAACCAAGTGAATTCCCGATTGCACATCAGACCGAAGTACACCCCAAACTAAAACATTGTATTTACCAAAAAAAAAAAAAAAAAAAAAAATAGAGGGTAAAAACAATAAAATTTTTAACCAACCCAGATTAAACTAAATCTGTGAAACCCCATAATTCCTTACTACACCAACATTAATGTATCCCCAAATTTTATACCCTTACCCAACTTTAACACAAACATAACTCTAACCTAACTCTGACTAAAAAGTAAAAAGCCCCATTACCCCGCACAACCCAAACCCTGATTTAAATCCCTACCCCCATCTTGAGTGACCTGACCAAATTTGCAATCAAACAATCCATAACAGCATTAAACATTATTAAATAAATAAATTAACAATAGAAACAAACAAAATTTTTAGTAAATATAAATAACTAAAATAACTAAAACTATAACTCCTATGACTTCCCCTTACAAGAGCCCCACCAACCCCATTTTACCCCAGTAGGCACAGTTATATCCTTAAACATATAAAATAAACATAGATACACAAAAAGAGCCGTCAGCCTTAATAACAAAATATAATATATATTATAATGACTCTAACCATTCGACCCTTCTTTAACAATGATAAACAAGGTTAACGATTTACAAGCCAATAAATATAAAATAAAATAACTCATAATCAGAATAATCACATTATACCATTTATATAATAAATACCATTACCAATTAATAGTAAATACCATTTATATAATGGTTAGGTTAGGTTAGGTTAGGTTAGGTTAGGTTAGGTTAGGTTAGGTTAGGTTAGGTTAGGTTAGGTTAGGTTAGGTTAGGTTAGGTTAGGTTAGGTTAGGTTAGGTTAGGTTAGGTTAGGTTAGGTTAGGTTAGGTTAGGTTAGGTTAGGTTAGGTTAGGTTAGGTTAGGTTAGTTAGGTTAGGTTAGGTTAGGTTAGGTTAGGTTAGGTTAGGTTAGGTTAGGTTAGGTTAGGTTAGGTTAGGTTAGGTTAGGTTAGGTTAGGTTAGGTTAGGTTAGGTTAGGTTAGGTTAGGTTAGGTTAGGTTAGGTTAGGTTAGGTTAGGTTAGGTTAGGTTAGGTTAGGTTAGGTTAGGTTAGGTTAGGTTAGGTTAGGTTAGGTTAGGTTAGGTTAGGTTAGGTTAGGTTAGGTTAGGTTAGGTTAGGTTAGGTTAGGTTAGGTTAGGTTAGGTTAGGTTAGGTTAGGTTAGGTTAGGTTAGGTTAGGTTAGGATAGGTTAGGTTAGGTTAGGTTAGGTTAGGTTAGGTTAGGTTAGGTTAGGTTAGGTTAGGTTAGGTTAGGTTAGGTTAGGTTAGGTTAGGTTAGGTTAGGTTAGGTTAGGTTAGGTTAGGTTAGGTTAGGTTAGGTTAGGTTAGGTTAGGTTAGGTTAGGTTAGGTTAGGTTAGGTTAGGTTAGGTTAGGTTAGGTTAGGTTAGATTAGGATAGGTTAGGTTAGGTTAGGTTAGGTTAGGTTAGGTTAGGTTAGGTTAGGTTAGGTTAGGTTAGGTTAGGTTAGGTTAGGTTAGGTTAGGTTAGGTTAGGTTAGGTTAGGTTAGGTTAGGTTAGGTTAGGTTAGGTTAGGTTAGGTTAGGTTAGGTTAGGTTAGGTTAGGTTAGGTTAGGTTAGGTTAGGTTAGGTTAGGTTAGGTTAGGTTAGGTTAGGTTAGGTTAGGTTAGGTTAGGTTAGGTTAGGTTAGGTTAGGTTAGGTTAGGTTAGGTTAGGTTAGGTTAGGTTAGGTTAGGTTAGGTTAGGATAGGTTAGGTTAGGTTAGGTTAGGTTAGGTTAGGTTAGGTTAGGTTAGGTTAGGTTAGGTTAGGTTAGGTTAGGTTAGGTTAGGTTAGGTTAGGTTAGGTTAGGTTAGGTTAGGTTAGGTTAGGTTAGGTTAGGTTAGGTTAGGTTAGGTTAGGTTAGGTTAGGTTAGGTTAGGTTAGGTTAGGTTAGGTTAGGTTAGGTTAGGTTAGGTTAGGTTAGGTTAGGTTAGGTTAGGTTAGGTTAGGTTAGGTTAGGTTAGGTTAGGTTAGGTTAGGTTAGGTTAGGTTAGGTTAGGTTAGGTTAGGTTAGGTTAGGTTAGGTTAGGTTAGGTTAGGTTAGGTTAGGTTAGGTTAGGTTAGGTTAGGTTAGGTTAGGTTAGGTTAGGTTAGGTTAGGTTAGGTTAGGTTAGGTTAGGTTAGGTTAGGTTAGGTTAGGTTAGGTTAGGTTAGGTTAGGTTAGGTTAGGTTAGGTTAGGTTAGGTTAGGTTAGGTTAGGTTAGGTTAGGTTAGGTTAGGTTAGGTTAGGTTAGGTTAGGTTAGGTTAGGTTAGGTTAGATTAGGTTAGGTTAGGTTAGGTTAGGTTAGGTTAGGTTAGGTTAGGTTAGGTTAGGTTAGGTTAGGTTAGGTTAGGTTAGGTTAGGTTAGGTTAGGTTAGGTTAGGTTAGGTTAGGTTAGGTTAGGTTAGGTTAGGTTAGGTTAGGTTAGGTTAGGTTAGGTTAGGTTAGGTTAGGTTAGGTTAGGTTAGGTTAGGTTAGGTTAGGTTAGGTTAGGTTAGGTTAGGTTAGGTTAGGTTAGGTTAGGTTAGGTTAGGTTAGGTTAGGTTAGGTTAGGTTAGGTTAGGTTAGGTTAGGTTAGGTTAGGTTAGGTTAGGTTAGGTTAGGTTAGGTTAGGTTAGGTTAGGTTAGGTTAGGTTAGGTTAGGTTAGGTTAGGTTAGGTTAGGTTAGGTTAGGTTAGGTTAGGTTAGGTTAGGTTAGGTTAGGTTAGGTTAGGTTAGGTTAGGTTAGGTTAGGTTAGGTTAGGTTAGGTTAGGTTAGGTTAGGTTAGGTTAGGTTAGGTTAGGTTAGGTTAGGTTAGGTTAGGTTAGGTTAGGTTAGGTTAGGTTAGGTTAGGTTAGGTTAGGTTAGGTTAGGTTAGGTTAGGTTAGGTTAGGTTAGGTTAGGTTAGGTTAGGTTAGGTTAGGTTAGGTTAGGTTAGGTTAGGTTAGGTTAGGTTAGGTTAGGATAGGTTAGGTTAGGTTAGGTTAGGTTAGGTTAGGTTAGGTTAGGTTAGGTTAGGTTAGGTTAGGTTAGGTTAGGTTAGGTTAGGTTAGGTTAGGTTAGGTTAGGTTAGGTTAGGTTAGGTTAGGTTAGGTTAGGTTAGGTTAGGTTAGGTTAGGTTAGGTTAGGTTAGGTTAGGTTAGGTTAGGTTAGGTTAGGTTAGGTTAGGTTAGGTTAGGTTAGGTTAGGTTAGGTTAGGTTAGGTTAGGTTAGGTTAGGTTAGGTTAGGTTAGGATAGGTTAGGTTAGGTTAGGTTAGGTTAGGTTAGGTTAGGTTAGGTTAGGTTAGGTTAGGTTAGGTTAGGTTAGGTTAGGTTAGGTTAGGTTAGGTTAGGTTAGGTTAGGTTAGGTTAGGTTAGGTTAGGTTAGGTTAGGTTAGGTTAGGTTAGGTTAGGTTAGGTTAGGTTAGGTTAGGTTAGGTTAGGTTAGGTTAGGTTAGGTTAGGTTAGGTTAGATTAGGTTAGGTTAGGTTAGGTTAGGTTAGGTTAGGTTAGGTTAGGTTAGGTTAGGTTAGGTTAGGTTAGGTTAGGTTAGGTTAGGTTAGGTTAGGTTAGGTTAGGTTAGGTTAGGTTAGGTTAGGTTAGGTTAGGTTAGGTTAGGTTAGGTTAGGTTAGGTTAGGTTAGGTTAGGTTAGGTTAGGTTAGGTTAGGTTAGGTTAGGTTAGGTTAGGTTAGGTTAGGTTAGGTTAGGTTAGGTTAGGTTAGGTTAGGTTAGGTTAGGTTAGGTTAGGTTAGGTTAGGTTAGGTTAGGTTAGGTTAGGTTAGGTTAGGTTAGGTTAGGTTAGGTTAGGTTAGGTTAGGTTAGGTTAGGTTAGGTTAGGTTAGGTTAGGTTAGGTTAGGTTAGGTTAGGTTAGGTTAGGTTAGGTTAGGTTAGGTTAGGTTAGGTTAGGTGAGGTTAGGTTAGGTTAGGTTAGGTTAGGTTAGGTTAGGTTAGGTTAGGTTAGGTTAGGTTAGGTTAGGTTAGGTTAGGTTAGGTTAGGTTAGGTTAGGTTAGGTTAGGTTAGGTTAGGTTAGGTTAGGTTAGGTTAGGTTAGGTTAGGTTAGGTTAGGTTAGGTTAGGTTAGGTTAGGTTAGGTTAGGTTAGGTTAGGTTAGGTTAGGTTAGGTTAGGTTAGGTTAGGTTAGGTTAGGTTAGGTTAGGTTAGGTTAGGTTAGGTTAGGTTAGGTTAGGTTAGGTTAGGTTAGGTTAGGTTAGGTTAGGTTAGGTTAGGTTAGGTTAGGTTAGGTTAGGTTAGGTTAGGTTAGGTTAGGTTAGGTTAGGTTAGGTTAGGTTAGGTTAGGTTAGGTTAGGTTAGGTTAGGTTAGGTTAGGTTAGGTTAGGTTAGGTTAGGTTAGGTTAGGTTAGGTTAGGTTAGGTTAGGTTAGGTTAGGTTAGGTTAGGTTAGGTTAGGTTAGGTTAGGTTAGGTTAGGTTAGGTTAGGTTAGGTTAGGTTAGGTTAGGTTAGGTTAGGTTAGGTTAGGTTAGGTTAGGTTAGGTTAGGTTAGGTTAGGTTAGGTTAGGTTAGGTTAGATTAGGTTAGGTTAGGTTAGGTTAGGTTAGGTTAGGTTAGGTTAGGTTAGGTTAGGTTAGGTTAGGTTAGGTTAGGTTAGGTTAGGTTAGGTTAGGTTAGGTTAGGTTAGGTTAGGTTAGGTTAGGTTAGGTTAGGTTAGGTTAGGTTAGGTTAGGTTAGGTTAGGTTAGGTTAGGTTAGGTTAGGTTAGGTTAGGTTAGGTTAGGTTAGGTTAGGTTAGGTTAGGTTAGGTTAGGTTAGGTTAGGTTAGGTTAGGTTAGGTTAGGTTAGGTTAGGTTAGGTTAGGTTAGGTTAGGTTAGGTTAGGTTAGGTTAGGTTAGGTTAGGTTAGGTTAGGTTAGGTTAGGTTAGGTTAGGTTAGGTTAGGTTAGGTTAGGTTAGGTTAGGTTAGGTTAGGTTAGGTTAGGTTAGGTTAGGTTAGGTTAGGTTAGGTTAGGTTAGGTTAGGTTAGGTTAGGTTAGGTTAGGTTAGGTTAGGTTAGGTTAGGTTAGGTTAGGTTAGGTTAGGTTAGGTTAGGTTAGGTTAGGTTAGGTTAGGTTAGGTTAGGTTAGGTTAGGTTAGGTTAGGTTAGGTTAGGTTAGGTTAGGTTAGGTTAGGTTAGGTTAGGTTAGGTTAGGTTAGGTTAGGTTAGGTTAGGTTAGGTTAGGTTAGGTTAGGTTAGGTTAGGTTAGGTTAGGTTAGGTTAGGTTAGGTTAGGTTAGGTTAGGTTAGGTTAGGTTAGGTTAGGTTAGGTTAGGTTAGGTTAGGTTAGGTTAGGTTAGGTTAGGTTAGGTTAGGTTAGGTTAGGTTAGGTTAGGTTAGGTTAGGTTAGGTTAGGTTAGGTTAGGTTAGGTTAGGTTAGGTTAGGTTAGGTTAGGTTAGGTTAGGTTAGGTTAGGTTAGGTTAGGTTAGGTTAGGTTAGGTTAGGTTAGGTTAGGTTAGGTTAGGTTAGGTTAGGTTAGGTTAGGTTAGGTTAGGTTAGGTTAGGTTAGGTTAGGTTAGGTTAGGTTAGGTTAGGTTAGGTTAGGTTAGGTTAGGTTAGGTTAGGTTAGGTTAGGTTAGGTTAGGTTAGGTTAGGTTAGGTTAGGTTAGGTTAGGTTAGGTTAGGTTAGGTTAGGTTAGGTTAGGTTAGGTTAGGTTAGGTTAGGTTAGGTTAGGTTAGGTTAGGTTAGGTTAGGTTAGGTTAGGTTAGGTTAGGTTAGGTTAGGTTAGGTTAGGTTAGGTTAGGTTAGGTTAGGTTAGGTTAGGTTAGGTTAGGTTAGGTTAGGTTAGGTTAGGTTAGGTTAGGTTAGGTTAGGTTAGGTTAGGTTAGGTTAGGTTAGGTTAGGTTAGGTTAGGTTAGGTTAGGTTAGGTTAGGTTAGGTTAGGGTAGGTTAGGTTAGGTTAGGTTAGGTTAGGTTAGGTTAGGTTAGGTTAGGTTAGGTTAGGTTAGGTTAGGTTAGGTTAGGTTAGGTTAGGTTAGGTTAGGTTAGGTTAGGTTAGGTTAGGTTAGGTTAGGTTAGGTTAGGTTAGGTTAGGTTAGGTTAGGTTAGGTTAGGTTAGGTTAGGTTAGGTTAGGTTAGGTTAGGTTAGGTTAGGTTAGGTTAGGTTAGGTTAGGTTAGGTTAGGTTAGGTTAGGTTAGGTTAGGTTAGGTTAGGTTAGGTTAGGTTAGGTTAGGTTAGGTTAGGTTAGGTTAGGTTAGGTTAGGTTAGGTTAGGTTAGGTTAGGTTAGGTTAGGTTAGGTTAGGTTAGGTTAGGTTAGGTTAGGTTAGGTTAGGTTAGGTTAGGTTAGATTAGGTTAGGTTAGGTTAGGTTAGGTTAGGTTAGGTTAGGTTAGGTTAGGTTAGGTTAGGTTAGGTTAGGTTAGGTTAGGTTAGGTTAGGTTAGGTTAGGTTAGGTTAGGTTAGGTTAGGTTAGGTTAGGTTAGGTTAGGTTAGGTTAGGTTAGGTTAGGTTAGGTTAGGTTAGGTTAGGTTAGGTTAGGTTAGGTTAGGTTAGGTTAGGTTAGGTTAGGTTAGGTTAGGTTAGGTTAGGTTAGGTTAGGTTAGGTTAGGTTAGGTTAGGTTAGGTTAGGTTAGGTTAGGTTAGGTTAGGTTAGGTTAGGTTAGGTTAGGTTAGGTTAGGTTAGGTTAGGTTAGGTTAGGTTAGGTTAGGTTAGGTTAGGTTAGGTTAGGTTAGGTTAGGTTAGGTTAGGTTAGGTTAGGTTAGGTTAGGTTAGGTTAGGTTAGGTTAGGTTAGGTTAGGTTAGGTTAGGTTAGGTTAGGTTAGGTTAGGTTAGGTTAGGTTAGGTTAGGTTAGGTTAGGTTAGGTTAGGTTAGGTTAGGTTAGGTTAGGTTAGGTTAGGTTAGGTTAGGTTAGGTTAGGTTAGGTTAGGTTAGGTTAGGTTAGGTTAGGTTAGGTTAGGTTAGGTTAGGTTAGGTTAGGTTAGGTTAGGTTAGGTTAGGTTAGGTTAGGTTAGGTTAGGTTAGGTTAGGTTAGGTTAGATTAGGTTAGGTTAGGTTAGGTTAGGTTAGGTTAGGTTAGGTTAGGTTAGGTTAGGTTAGGTTAGGTTAGGTTAGGTTAGGTTAGGTTAGGTTAGGTTAGGTTAGGTTAGGTTAGGTTAGGTTAGGTTAGGTTAGGTTAGGTTAGGTTAGGTTAGGTTAGGTTAGGTTAGGTTAGGTTAGGTTAGGTTAGGTTAGGTTAGGTTAGGTTAGGTTAGGTTAGGTTAGGTTAGGTTAGGTTAGGTTAGGTTAGGTTAGGTTAGGTTAGGTTAGGTTAGGTTAGGTTAGGTTAGGTTAGGTTAGGTTAGGTTAGGTTAGGTTAGGTTAGGTTAGGTTAGGTTAGGTTAGGTTAGGTTAGGTTAGGTTAGGTTAGGTTAGGTTAGGTTAGGTTAGGTTAGGTTAGGTTAGGTTAGGTTAGGTTAGGTTAGGTTAGGTTAGGTTAGGTTAGGTTAGGTTAGGTTAGGTTAGGTTAGGTTAGGTTAGGTTAGGTTAGGTTAGGTTAGGTTAGGTTAGGTTAGGTTAGGTTAGGTTAGGTTAGGTTAGGTTAGGTTAGGTTAGGTTAGGTTAGGTTAGGTTAGGTTAGGTTAGGTTAGGTTAGGTTAGGTTAGGTTAGGTTAGGTTAGGTTAGGTTAGGTTAGGTTAGGTTAGGTTAGGTTAGGTTAGGTTAGGTTAGGTTAGGTTAGGTTAGGTTAGGTTAGGTTAGGTTAGGTTAGGTTAGGTTAGGTTAGGTTAGGTTAGGTTAGGTTAGGTTAGGTTAGGTTAGGTTAGGTTAGGTTAGGTTAGGTTAGGTTAGGTTAGGTTAGGTTAGATTAGGTTAGGTTAGGTTAGGTTAGGTTAGGTTAGGTTAGGTTAGGTTAGGTTAGGTTAGGTTAGGTTAGGTTAGGTTAGGTTAGGTTAGGTTAGGTTAGGTTAGGTTAGGTTAGGTTAGGTTAGGTTAGGTTAGGTTAGGTTAGGTTAGGTTAGGTTAGGTTAGGTTAGGTTAGGTT